>SNVD02015555.1:0-600000 GCA_013180625.2 Boswellia sacra | reverse complement strand
CTAATTTATATCACATTCAAATTAATTTAAAAATTAACATTTACTATGAAAGATCCACATATTTATTTATAAAATAATTTAAAATTTATAAAAATAATAAATTAATACATATTAAATAAATATGATTTTATATTTCTGTTAATTATTAATGTTTATTGGATTTATTTAATATATTTTTAATTTAAATTATATATATTTAATTTTAGTAATTAAATTTATTTAAAAAATTAAAAAAAAACTGAAGTGTCACTGTCACCATGGGATAATCAAGCTAGCTAGCTAGATTAAAATTAAAATACGCATCGTACAGTAGTTTCAAATTAATTAATTAATTAATTTTTAAGATGCATCCATGCTTGCTTCAAATAATAAATTAAACAAATTAATTAAAATAGATCTTGAATTCAATTAGCTATCTTTTATTTTATGCACTAATTTATTTATATCTTTGTAATATTTAATATATTTTATTGAATTATATATCTTTTGCAGGTAGGGGCGTTGGGCTTATAGAGATTAAAATTGAATCTATTTATTTAATTATTAGTATAAATTTAGCTTTAATAAATAAGGATAATTTTATATTTTTATTTTTTATTGAGGATAATTTTAACATTTCATATCTTAGAAGCAGAAGTTGACCTCTAAAAACAAGTAGTTCCCTGCTTTTAGATTTCTTGATTAAACCTGATTTTTTTTATACGGCTTCTTTTTACAATAGATGGAGAAACAGTTCCAAACACTCTTATGTTACTATTGTTGCACAAAGAAGCACTTTTTTTTTCAGCAATGAAAATCCCAAACTGGCCGTGCGTAATTATAAGATTTGTTGGAAATTTCATTCATGAGTACTAAAATTCATCGAAATCCTTTGTTATACAAAAGCCAAATAATATATATTTTCTGAACTCTAATTACATGAAAAAGTCATTGATATTAGTTATTCACCAAACAAAAACCAAGTGGGCCTTTTGATGGGCTTGGAAGCTTTTGTGGCCCTAATATGGAACCTCAAATAGAGGTCCATGTTTGTCAAGCAATTTTGTACTTAAAAGATTGTACCCTGAAATTGTTGCGCGTTAAATTAAAAGCGCCTTCTCAAGGTACAACCATGTAAAGCGGCGCATTACCGATTTGTTGAGTTTAGGGTTTAAAAATTCGAACACTTCGAAGGCTGAAGGAAAAGAAATATTTATCGAAAAGAAAAAAGGGTTTCTTCAGGTAAGCCGAAACTTTCTGGGAAAACGCTTTTCCTTGGAAAAAAACAGAGTTTGAAGCTGTAGCCTGAGTCTAATTTATTTCTCTAAAGCGTCGTCGTTTTTGTGCAGTAATTGCGTGTTTTTGTGCATGTGAGTGTGAGATATGGCTGGAAAGGATGGGAACCGAATTTTTGTAGGCGGACTATCGTGGGACGTCAATGAGCGGCAGCTCGAAAACGCCTTTAGTCGTTTTGGCAAAATTATCGAGTCCCAGGTACTTTACTTTTTGTTCAAAGCTTAGTTTTTTTTCCTCCTCTGTTTGGTTGCTGAGAAACTGGAAGGAAAACTAAAGAAAGAAAGTTTAGAATTTTCATTTCGATGAATGTATTGCTGTTTTTAATTGTTATAACTTGTTAAGCTATATTCTTTACAGTTATAAGAAGAGAGACAATAATTGATAAATAAACTGCTTCATTACACAATTATGTGTAATTTTTGTGAAGGAAACACTTGTAGATGATATGGCTATTATTGTATGACTAGATTTTATGCAAATTAAAAAAGAGTATAATGGGTTATCTATTTCTTAGTAATTATTAATTTATTTATTTGCTAATGTGATGAAAAACCAAAGCTCTTTTATATTATAATTAGAGTGCTTCACTTTCACTTGGTATAACCACTCTGAGGGTTAACCCGAGTGTGGTCAAGGCCTCAGTTTGCTCCCACAAAGTCTACTCAGAGCCACAGACTTTATGGAAAGCCATGATTTCCCATTTCCTGCTTCTCGAAGATAATTGGGATTGGCAGGGAATTGAGTTCACTTTTCAGGCGACTTTAGGTTTTTTTTTTTTTTTTAAATTTAAAGAAATGTCTCCGTCCTTTTGTCATTTACTGAATTCATAATTTAATGAGTTCACAAGTATACTCTTAAAATATCTCTCTTCATCTGTCATTTAGGGAAGTCTTTGAAATTAACATGGTAATATTGCTGGTCGAGGTCTAGTGATTCGAGTATTGGCGCCTTTTAAAATTATGTTAGCCATTTTCTTGTTTGGCTAGTGTTTGATTTGTCAAACAGTTCTTTGTGAAGTCATTGGTATCTGTCTCTGGTTATAACTTGCTACCTCTGATCCGCTGGTCCCTGGTCTCATGCCCCTCCCCTTTTTCCAATTTAAAGATCGAGTAATTACATAGGAGAAAAGGTTCTAATTTTTGTGAAATATATATATATAATTATAGTTGATTCTGATCTGTTCATTTGATTCAATGCTGAGTCAAAAGATCATTGTTCTCTCCCTGTATTTTGCATTAATCTTGCTAATGGTGTTTTATGGATCTTTGGCATTTGTCATCTTTCTCAATTTTTTTCTTAAATGATATTAATTTGTTCCTTTTTTTCTTTTCTCGTCGCTCTCTGGATTGCTCGTTATGATCTTTTGAGATGCTGTAGATGGGAATTTTTAGAGATATTTTTGGTCAGGATCAAGTTGCTGGAGCTCAGTGTTATTTATGTGATTAGTTTAAAATGGGTGGTAATGTATAGTTTTTCCAAGTCATCAGGCGTTCACAATACGTGGCTGATCTCTGTCTATTTGGATTATGCTTGTGAGAGGCAGTTAAAGTCATATACTTGGATCTGCCACTTTTTCTATTTGCAGAATGAGTTCTTATCTATGGAAGGCACTTTGGTTGGAAACTTAGGGATCCTGCTATAAGTTTGGAACAGGGTTTTGTGCAGTAAAACTGGCTGACAAATCAACAAGTTATATTGGTAGAAAATTTTGAGACTTACTCTCCTGTTGTAGAGACTTGTCCTGTTTTCACTGCTTTCATTCATCTGGATTGTGTGGCTTGTGAATTGAAGAGTTTAAAGTGCTCAGTCTTTAACAACTGATAATTGCATTTATTTATCTGGGGGATATGATTTGATCCAGCCTGATGAAAGAAAAGTTGCCTTCATTTTTAATTGGCTTTCTATCTATTTTTTCTAGTTAGAATTCAAATCTCGTTCTAAAAGTTCTGTATGGATTGTTGGTTTGAGTTCATTCAGAGATTAGAGGGCTTTAGTGCTGTCAGAAGCATTACATATTCTGCAGAGTTCTCAATGCCAATAGACTGTGAGTTTATGTTGATTTACTGGTCTGTCATTCCGTTGAGCACCAGATTTACTGTGTCTCTGATACCATTATCTTAGGGACATCATGTGTGCATATGAACCTTGAATTAATGCATGTTATTCGGTGGATTGTGACCAATGATGGTCCTAAAGTTTGAAGCAAGTTTGGATACATCATACACAATCATGCAAAGGCATCTGCTTTTGGATGGAGTGAGTGATTTTCTTCTCATTAGTATGGCAGACTAATGGAATTCCAGGGTTCCTGCTCTACAGCCTTGTTCCTCGAGATTTTCCTGCCTTGAACTGCTCTGTTGTCTTGCTGCAACAATTGGGCTGATGTTGTTGGCTCAGCTGGTGAAAGGATCATACCAAGTTTCATTTTGTTCCAGAGCATGGATATGCCATAAACTTTCCAATTTATTTAAGTACTTTCAGGACACTTGCTATTTTAGCCACCTCTTGTCATGTTTTCTTTTCTTTGGTATGTACAGACTACCAAGTCAGTGTAGCAGATTTGTTTTTAGCCTCCTGACATTTTGCATCTGCTCAGTCTGGAGTTTGGGAGGTTGTGGTGGGTACAGCTGTATTTCTGTCATCTCTTCCCATCCGTCTTTGGTGAACATTCATCTATATGTACTATCATCTGATGTAGTGACGACTGAAATTACTCTAGCTTCAGCCTTCAGGGGTATAGTTTTGTTCTTGATTCAAGGGTCAGTTGATAGAGGTTGCCTTGGTTTTGTCTCTCACTAGTAGTTATGAAGAATTTGGGAACTACCTCCAGACTGAAGACATTATTGATGATGCATGCTGGTAACTGATATTGATTCTCCTGGATAACAGAGAGTGGTTTCACGAGACCTTTTTTGTCACAGAGATCCGTTATTGACTGTTTTCACATGTTGGGATTAAGGATTGATTTGTGACTGCAAGAGGGATATCACCTGATGTTGATGTCATGATCTTTTTTTGTTGAGATTCTATGATCTATTGTGGGAACGCAAACATAATTATAGTAACCTGCATGTATTTACAGTTCACAAAATATTGATGCATTTGACCGTACAATTGGTTATATAATTGTTATTTTCCGGACCTGGTATCTTGGTTGAAGGATGTGCAGTTTTGCAGATTCTTCTGCTTTTTAAAAGAATTTATTGCAATACCAAAAATTTAGCTATGTGTTATAATGAATAACATTTTGAAAGTAAGTTATTTACTTGCTTGCTTTCATTTTGTATTGCTTCCTCTTAATCTATGTTCCAGACATTACTCTGGAACTAATTATTCCAACATCCTGAAAGAACTCTAAAATGGATTCTGCATGTTGTTATATTTCTCTTTTTTTGTCTTTTATATTTCTTTGTGGATACCTTTGGATTGTTTCCTAAAGACTACTTCTAATACTTAAATGTTGCTTTAAATAATATGTTTTGATTTGGTGCCAATTATTGGTGTTATTGGTTTACTATGTGAGATGGTTATTTCTGTTTGTGACTGTTTTGATCAGCATATTCTTTTTGCAATGGTTAAAACTTGACTTATGGTAAGGCTGGCTTGACGAAAATTTTTAAGCTGATAGAGAGAGATTGATTTGCATTTGACAAATTGGACAACTACCTTGATTAATTTTCTTAACTGTTTTGTTTCTGTTTGTCCCTCTGTCCTTTTTACCTGGTATACATAGCTTCCACACTTGTAAGGGTTTCCAATTTTCAAGTTTGCTTTTGCAAGAATTCCAGTTAAATGTATGGGCTTCAGTTTACAACCTTTTTCCTTTCGGAGTATGTGGTCATTAAACATAGGATTTTCATTCTGTGTTCTTTTGGAGTAAACAATCATCAATTATCATAGCTCAAGTGCTTATCATAGCACAGGTACAGTCATGCAGGTATGCTAAAATTTGGTATTTCTGAGAGTGCTTTTTGTCATATTGCTATTGAGCAAGTTTCGCTTCATTTGTTTTCCTGTTATGCTTATCATTCATTTATATCTTTCTCCTAATGTCATCTTCGTTGTAAGGATCCAGTTTGTTAGTGTGGCATTTTTGCTGTGGTTTGGGATCATTTGCAGTCATGATATTCTTGGCATCAGATTCTTTTTTGTGTCTTCATGTAGATCATGATGGAAAGAGACTCTGGCCGTCCACGTGGATTTGGGTTTGTTACATATGCAGATCGTCGGGCCATGGAAGATGCTATCAGGGAAATGCATGGACGAGAGTTTGGGGATAGGATCATCTCGGTGAACAAGGCTCAACCCAAAATGGGAGGGGAGGATCTGGACCATGGTTACAGGGGAGGCTACTCATCTGGTGGCAGGGGTAGCTATGGCAGAGACAGGCCTGCAGGGACAGATGAATGCTTCAAGTGTGGGCGCCCTGGACATTGGGCCCGCGATTGCCCTTCAGCTGGTGGTGGCCGAGGTGGGTTTGGAGGTAAACTTTCTTCAGGTTCCAGATTTGGAGGTGCTGGTGGGCGTGGAGACTTTGGAGGAGGTCGTGATCGATACATGGATGACCGGTATGATGGAGGGCGTTATGGTGATAGGGATCGTTATGATAGCAGAGATAGCAAATACGGGAGCCGTGATCGCCATGCTAATGACAGGTATGGAGTTTCAGACGATAAATATTTGCTCAATGTAATTGTAATGTTTATGCACTTAAGTCATACATTTGTAGATTTTCTACCATTATTAACTTTTTGTTTTTCTGTCAAGTAGACAATCTGATATTTTTTTGGAAAAGTATAATACAGTATTTTGAAAAGATGATATGACGTTTTTTAATTTGAAGACAGATGTTGTGGTTCTAGGTATTCTTTTCTTGAACATTAAAGATAAATATTTTGTGAAACAATGCAGGTATCCACCTGGTGGAGATCGCTTTGCAAGTGATAGAAATGGTGGGGGTTCTGATCGTTATCCTCATAATGGTTACGGCAAGGACAGGAGCTATGAAAGGGATGGCGGTCCACGTGGAGGCGACGACAGGTATGGAAATGGAAGAGGGCCGGCACGGGATGAAGGAAGAAGCTATAGGAATAGAGCCGGTCCCTATGATCGACCTGGCAAGACCGAACGCCCTTCTGCCTACGATCGCTACTAAATTCTTGATGTTGCTTTTAAGTTTTACGTTTAGGAAACTGTTTTAGGTACCTGTTTCTGACTTGACAGGTAGTTCATTTGCAATGAACGGAGGTTGGGATTTTAGACCTGATAAATGAGTGTGTTAAAAGGGGTTTGTATTGAATCGTATTAAACTAACGTCGTGTAAGACTCTTACTCATCTAAGCTCCATCAATCAAGTTTTATTGGGTCTAAATATCAAAATCTCAATCAACTGTTACTTTAACATGTAATCGAGATTAATACACTCAATTCATTTGTTTTTCTTTAATCAAATAATAATATATAACTAAATCGATATCTTAATAGTTTATATTGCTCCAGAAAAATGTTAGTCTATCAGAAATATTTTTAATATATCAATTAAATGCTAGAATATATAATGGAAGTTTCCGGGACCATATAAATGTATTTTAGTGCAAGTTAAGAGTGCTTCCAAATATATCATACATTATATTTAAAGCTATTTTGCTTATATTAGTCAAATATTTAGGCGGTTGCAATGAATATAAGGGCATATTTGGTGTGCGAGATTATATAATATAGTATTGTATTATAAGTACTAAAAAAAATGCTATATCAAAATTATATAGTGTTTGATATACTCATATATTGTATTAATTTGTACAAAAAGTAGGAATTTTTTTCAAAAAAGATATACAAAGTATAAATATATTTTTAGTTTATTTATAAAATTACTTATTTAGTAATTTATCGAATAGTTGCTAATTGTTGAAAAAATTACTTAGGGTCCAATGCTCCCACTGGACCTATTAGACAGTTCGAATTTATGGTGGCATGTTAGATGTCAATTGGTCCAACGAGGACAGTGGACCTCGAGTGTCACCCAGTGAGGGCCGTGACTCCCTTCAGCCCTTCTTTATTTTTAGAAAATAAATTTTAAATAAATTTAATTTTATAATTTATTTATTAAATATATCTTTATTTATTTTAAAATTTTTAAAAATTAAAGGGTATTGTTGGATATATAGAATTTTATATGTATAATTTTGATATTTTTTATTAGTGCTACATAATGTAATGCTAATGTCATAAATTAGCTCTATATAATTTAATACAATGTTAATGCATCTAAGAATTATACTTTATATTAATTAATATTATACTTAATTAGTATTAAATATATGTAATATAATATAATAAAATAGTATTATACAATATCGCGTACCAAACACACCCTAACTCCACGATAAATTCCAGACTCACCTAAATCACTCGCTAAAAGATTGGAAATGATGATGAAGATTCTTTATCGAGACTCTGGGCTGGGCAAATCAAATATCAACAGCATGTGTTGTCAGTGGAACGAGTATTTTATTTCTGTTCTAACGTCAAAAACAGAAGCACACGTGAGTTGCAAAACTACCGTGCGTAAACACGTTGAGATGACCATACTGTGCGTGTGGCCTTGTGACAAGAAGAAGAACCCAATAATAAATAGTCTATTTGTACAATAATTAAAAACAAAAGGAAAAGGTTTTGCTTGACTTACTTTAATCTATTCTTCTTGGTTTCATATCGTTGTGTCTCTTTCACCTTCGCTTTCCTCAATTGCACTTTGGCAAAGCAAGCTTTCGGCTTTTTGAATAATGAACCAGCAGTGCCATAAAGTTATGGTCATTGACTAGCTTAAACTTTAATTCTTATCCAAATCAACTCACGTGTTTGGAAATCTAAGCTTAGCTCAGATTGTCTTATCATTGTTGGTTCTGTTTATATGGAAGTACTAATAGACATAGACTGGACAAGATCCGGTGGAAGAAAACTATATTAGTATAATTGATTTATGCAATTACTTCCACCAAGTGATTGGTTCGATGTATGTCATGATAATTCATGATTGCTATGTGACATTATATGATGATTTATTATAGTTAAATATTTACATCATCGTCATGTTAAAAGCCTTAAATTACATCATAAATTTCATTTATCTCCTTTGCGATTATCCTAAATTTGAGTGAACTTTTTTTTATGTTTAAATGCGAAGCCATGGTTGTATTGACCTCTTATCTTAGCATAACAAAAACTTGTTTAATTATGCTTTCAATTCCCCTTTTTCCCCCTATTTAGGTAATAATAATAAAGTCACATCGCATTACCTTTACAAACAGGTCTCTATCTATCATAATCGTTTTTTTCATTTCATAAATTTTTGAATTAATGTCCATCTATCAACCAAACTTTATCATATCAATTAATATTGATTTTTTTCTAAACCAAATAGAGAGAGAGATAGAGAGAGAGAGAGAATATTGGGATTTTTTTTTAAAATTATTAAATTGATAGTGAACTGAATCGATATCATAACAGGATGACACTGAAGACATGTTGTAGGAAAAAAGGAAAACAATTTTGAGCTAAATGGCTCAAGTGGCCAACATTATTAATTCAATATTGGCGAGTCCCCAAATTCAACGAGTTATCGTTATCATCATTATCAACCAAATAAGCCTTTGAACTTTCTAATTTCCCTTATAATATTCAACGGCCATCTCATTTGATAAAGCACCAAAACATTATGCATTTCAATTCAAGCATTTCAGGATTATTGGATTTGGACGCAAAAAGAAATTTATAATAATAGTCTATCCACTTGTATACTATTGTTTAACCTTGGACGAAATTGCTGAAAGTCTCACACTGAATATTTATAAAAGGCGGTTTTATTTTATAAAGAGGATTAATCTCTCCACTTAGCAGACTAATTTTTTGGACTGAATACCTAGTTTCTTAATAATAGTATCAGAGTCAAAACCACCGATCTCAATATGAGAGAACGAACCTCAATGTGAGAGATATCTAAACTTTTGAATAAACTGTTTATGATCTTGTGTTATGAAGATGATAGATTCATCTATCTAATAGGTAAGTCTTTGGATTGAATCCTTGGTTCTTCAACATAAATAATTGCAATATAAATTATTGTTTATGTTATAGTATATATTTATATCACATCCATATATAATGACTTTATATTATGTTAGCACAACAATATATGTTACTAATTCAATAATAATATTAGACAATTTATATTATATACAATACAAGCAGCATCTTACCACAATTATCTTTGAATTTAATTACCAGTTAGTGAAATTTAATGTGGGGTTTTTTTTATTAAAGTAATATTCCGAATAAATAAGTGTCTTATTGGTTGAATAAACGTCCCTCTGATGCCTCAAAGCGACGTATAGGACGTTAAAGCACATGCTTAACAGTAAGGATTTTGATAGTTAATTGTAGAATTATTAATATTTAATTAAACAAAATTATGCAATGAGCCATGTGTGTCTGATAGCTAATCGTTACTGTAACTTTTTTTTATTTAAGCTCTTTTTAGATCCCTTAATTAAATTTAACCGTTTTTTAGTTTTAACTATTTGTGATCTTTTTATATATAAAAAGACGTGAATACCCTTTTTTATTGTTGAAATATAGAACACTATTTTTATATAGTGTACAAATGTATGATAGAGTCTGCAAAATTCTTGAGACCTATAACTTTGCACAACCGTACATAATTTTTTAAGCTATTTTGTTAAACAGTGGGGTTGTGTGTAATATAATAACTATATTTGTAATATTGTTAACAATTATTTTGTGAGATGATTGTGCAAAGTTGTATGATATAGTTTTACAAAACATCTTATATATACTTTTTTAATTTTTTGCACGACTTTCTCGTGCATGTAATTGCATAACTATGTCATGTAAAAAACTATACATATAATATAATTTCTCTATTTTTTAAACTATTAAAGATATTTTTATATTTTTCTTTCAAAAAAAGTGATTAAAAGAAGTTAAAATAAAAAAAAGGGTTAGATATAGTTAGTGAATGACTCAAATGGTCATTTGATATATAGTGGATCTTGAATCTTACTCTGTGGCTACCACATCTCATATGAAATCAAAATCACGTACAAGTTGACCAATGAATATATGTTATGTGCGACAGATCAATTTTTAAAAAAAATATATATATTATATTATACAGGGATTACACATTTTGTTCTCATCTTCAGGACAATTAATTAGGGCTAAATTATGATTTAGCAAGTCGATTAATCTATGTAGATAATTTTTATTACATTTAATCTAATCTCATTAATTCAGGATATATCAACTTATATTCAATTAAACGATATATGAAGTTAATTTTGTAATAAATATATTCAATCTAACTCGTCAAAGCCCTCAATATCAATTAATCGTTTGAATTGAAATTTGAGTAATTCGTAGTTTACGTATAATACTTCACCGATTAGACCTTAATATATATTTGTCTTCTTATCAAAATATTTTTCAAACAACTTGGTCTCAGTCGAAGTTTATAACTCATCAACAGTTGGAAAATCAACATCGATGAACTTAATTTGGCAATTGGTTACGTTACATATGATTGGTTTAAAATAATTTAATACCAACTATTTGATTTTAAAAATAAAAAAAACTATGACAACATATATATAGAGTTTTCAATTAGTGTCGGCTCCTATCTCCAATTATTTAACAGTCGCATTCATGACTAATTGATCCAAATTACACCTAATTACATCTGATGTTTGACTAGTTCTATATTAATTAACAATCTCGAAGAATGTAATCAAGCTTATTCGTTGAATTAATTAACAATTATTTGATTTGATATAGATCATGAATGACTCTTACAAATATATAGTTGAAAAAGCTATATTATTAAAACTAATTACTTTAGAAATAATATATTATTGTAACTCAGCATTAACTATGCATATAAATGCCAATTGGTGATGATCTATCGGCTAAACCTTGGCAAATTACATCATACTTTCAATAATTGCAAGAAACGTATTAGATTAATACACAATTAATGGTTAATTATTTCAAAGCTATTAATTGATTAAGCCAGCCTCAACATGTATAAAAAGAAATATATATAATTACCAAATTTAATATATAAAAATTGTGTGACAGATAATAACCAGTAATTAGTTACATTGAATCGCTAATTAGCCGTTGAAAACTATGTATAATAATGAAGCTCCTATGCTTAGGGAACTTTATAAATTGATGAATAAATTAAGTTACTGCATCTATTAATTTTCTGTAACATTTTATAATATTGATGTCACATGCTTAAACATTGTAGCCGTGGCCGAATTTTTGGGTGAGAAGTCAAGATTCCAGTCCAAATTGCACTAGTAGTCAAATAATATTTTAATAATGTGAAGAATCTCTTATATGTGACACCAGGGACGGAGCCGCATAGTAACGAGTGGGGGCAATTGCCCCCACTGAGTCTGCAAAATTTGTATAATCCCTTCAAGTTTGTATTTTAACATAACAAACCCCTTTTATATTTTAAATAATTTAAATTTTTAATATATCTTATAATTATTTTTATTTTTAACGATTTCAATAATAGTTATCCATATTAGCTATTAACCTTAATATATGGATAATTAATATCAAAATATATTTTTAATTCACAAGGTCCCACATTAATTTTATTAATTTGTTAAACATTCAAGTTAAGAATTAAATTACAATACCTAACCTTCTATCAAGTTTTTCTTTATAATATATTTTACAAAAATACTTATAATTAAAAAATATATATTTTCTATACAAAGAGCCTATATATCAAATATTTTACTATGATTTTTATTGATATTAATTGAACCCTACAAATAAATATAAAACGGCTTCTAAACTACTACTTTTTTTAGTTTATAAGTATTTTATCTGTTGAGCTCTTAATCGTATAATCCTTTCAATATAAGAAAATATATAAATCTAATAATAAATATGATTTTTTAATGTCTCAATTTACCCCCACTCAAGCATATGGCTGGCTCTGTAATTGTGTGACACCTTCAGTGCACCTGAACATTTATTGATTTGAAGATCATTACGCAAAGCCCAGCAATGATCTTTATTTATAATAATATAATAACTATAATAATAATAATAACGTGTTATACATCGACAAGTCTGAACATTTCTTTAAAAAACTAATTAGCATATGATAAATGGGATTTTATAATCGTTTGATGACATAATGATTAACTTCAATTATTGAAGAAAGAAATACGTGGAGCAGGCAAAGTAACTATACAAAAATTGCTTTCGCATTCACATATCACAATCAATTATCAAATATTATTGAATTATTTTTTTCAATGAGCAATTATCCGCACGGATGTATCATTGCCAAGTGAAATCTCAAAGATGTGCTCGTTTAATTAAAAGAAAATTGTGATTAAATGTTTCTTTAATTTAGTTTATCTATCTTAATTGGCAATGTGAATGAATTTGAGTATCTGTATTATATAATGTCATTAATTGGTATATGGATAACATGTGTACCCAATAATGTCTCCAAATACTGCCTAACCAATCCTAATATTGAGAAAGGCGATATTTCAATCAAATATAGTTTTATATAAAAAAGAAAAATTATAATTCAATTATGAAAACAAACCCTATATTGAACAAATACATTTTTTGAAACAAAAAATTATTTGAAGTTTTTTTCTTGAAAACATTATGTGTTTCAGAATTTTTATGGGTTAAAAGAGTTATTTTACTGTCAAAAGCCCTTCTTAATTTTTTTTAAGGTTAGTTGACTGCCACCTAAAAATAGCTTATGAATGATTTTAAAAAGTTGTTTTATATTTTCAGAAACAGTTATAAATTAAGGCTTTCAAGAAATATTATTTTTGAGCTTTTTTTAAGTTAAAAAATATTAGATATACTCTTATTATATTTTTAAATATTTATCTAACTTTTTATTTTAAAAAATATATTTTAGCAATTTAATACTAATAAATACTTGTACCTACTTAACAAAATAATCAACAACTATTTTATAAATATTTTATTTTTACATCCTTTACCCTTATAAGGTTTACTTTGCAGTAAGGGTGGGATTCGTGTCATGTCGTGTCGATCAATTTAATTATTCGTGTCAAAACATGAAACCCAAACCCACCCGATTATTAAACGTGTTACCCACGTGTCGTAATCGTGTCATATTTAATTCGCATAATTTACTTAATTGTTTAACTTAGTTATACATAATATATTATATTTTCTATATTTAAATCAATTAAAATTATTTTTAAAATATAAACCATTGTTAGTATAAAATATTATTAAAATCATCATAATTTATTATTTTAAAAATTAATTTATTTTATAGTATAAAAATTTCAGTTTTATAATATATATACTGTAAGTAGGTAATAATTTATATCATTGAATGAATTTACATATTAAGGATATACAAAATATATTTAACTATTCGTGTCATTAAACGGGTTTGCGTGTTGAACACCTTCAACACTAACCCGACCCATTTATTAATCGTGTAGCGTGTTCGTGTCGTGTTCGCGGGTCGTGTCAAAAATTCCCACCCCTACTTTGCAGAAACTGAAATAAACCGACCTCTAGTTCTCGACGAAGATTTTATGGGTTTATTTTTTTATTATTTTTATTTATTTGTTTAACACTAAAAAAAAACATTTTCAAAACAATCAAAATCATTCTATTTATATATATATTAAAAGTTAAAAAGAAAAAGACCAAGATATTCATTCCACGGCGGACAGGTAATGTCCCAGGAAAAAAGCAATTGAAATTCCTTCCAAATTGGCGGCTTATGAAGTCATTCCACGACGTCTAAGATATTATATTTTCACATCGGAAAGTAATGATATTATTTATCAAAGTAATTTGCCAAAAGCAACCATTTTCAAGGCAATCAAATTAATAAAATTTATCACAATTACCAAAAGAGATATATATATATATATATATATATATAATTCTCATTATTTTTGCTTCACAATATTTTTGCATATAACTTAATATTTAACATATAAATATAACTCAAGACTATTTTTCTCGTGGACAAGATCAAGCAAAATTATTAATGTTAGAAGATATATATATATATATATATATATATAAAATATACATATTTATCTAAAATAAATAATTTATTTATTTATTTATTGAATGGATATGTGTAATGACGTGGTGAATATATTTGTATATCCTCATCATTTTGTAGAATTATTGATATTTAATTAAACAAAGTTATGCAATGAGCCATGTGTGTCTAATACGTTATCATTAATTACTATATAAAGTGGATCTTGAATCTTACTATGTAGCTACCAAATCTCTGATGGAATCAAAATCACGTATTAGTTGACCAATTAATATATATTATGCGCAACAAATCACTTTATTAAAAGAAAAATATATATTATATTATATTTGGATTACATATTTTGTTCTTATCTTCGCTAGTCACTATTATTAATTAGGCTAAATTCTGATTTAGCAAGTCAATTAATCTATGTAGATAATTTTTATTACATTTAATCTACTCTAATTAATTCAGATTAGATCAGCTTAGCTAATTAAACTTATATCAAGTTAATTTTGTAATAAATATATTCAATCTAAGTCCTCAAAGTCCTCCATATCAATTAATCGTTTGAATTGAAATTTGACTTTGTAGTTTACGTATAAGTACTCCACCGATTAAAGCTAAATAATCTTGGTCTTCTTATCAAAGTATTTTTCAAACAACTTGGTCTAAGTCAAAGTTTATAACTCATCAACAGTTGAAAAATCAACATCAATTATCTTAATTTTGTTAATTGGTTACGCTACATATTATTGGTTTAATTTAATACCAACTATGTTATAAAAAAAATGAAATTATAAGAACATATTTGTAGAGTTTTCAATTAGTCCCCATCTCCAATTATTTAACAGTCACATTCATGACTAACTGATCCAAGCTACACCTAATTACGTTTGATATTTCATTTATTCTATATTAATTAATAATCTCGAAGAATGTAATTAAGCTTATTCGTTGAATTAATCAACAATTATTTGATTTGATATATATCATGTATGGCTCTTACAAATATATAGTTGAAAAAGCTCTATTATTAAAACTAATTTTAGAAATAATATATTATCGTCACTTAGCATTAACTATATACAAATGCCAATTTTTGATTATATCGGCTAAACGTTCGCAAATTACATCATACTTTCAATAATTGCAAGAAACGTATTAGATTAAAGCAATTTTGATTAAGCCAGCTTCAACATATATATAAAAAAATATATATAATTACCAAATTTAATATATAAAAATTTTGTGACAGATGATAACTAGTAATTAGTTACATTGAATCCTTATTTAGCGGTTGAAGCCTATATATAATAATAAAGTTACTATGCTTATGGAACTATATAAATGAATAAATAAATTAAGTTACTGCAAATATTAATTTTCTGTAACATTTTATATTCTTGATGTCACATGCTTAAATATTGTTTACCTAAATTTTTTATTAAGAATTCAAGATTCCAGTCCAAATTTCACAAGTAGTCAAATAATATTTTAATAATTTGAAGAATCTGATCTTACATGTAACACATTCAATGCACCTGCATATATATTGATTTGAAGATCATTTCAGCGCACACAGCAATGATGTTTATTTACAATAATAATAATAATAATATGAATGTGTTATACACCGTGAAGTGTGAACATTTCTTAAAAAAAATAATAATTAGTATATGATAAATAGGTTTTTAAAATCGTTTGATTACGAAATAATTAACTTCAATTATCGAAGAAAGAAATACGTGGGAGCAAGTCAAGTGAGTGTACAAAAATTGCTTTCACATTCACGTATCACAATCAATTATCAAATATTATTTAATTATTATTTTTTCAATAAGCAATTATCCGCACGGATGTCTCACTACCAAGTGAAATCTCAAAGATGCATGAAGTTTAGTAGATAAATTATTTTATATGCTCGTTTAATAAAAAATATTATGACTAATTTTTTTAAAAAGATTTAGCTTGTCTATCTTAATCGGCAATGTGAATGAATTTGAGTATTGTATTATATAATGTAATAAATTGGTATATGGATAACATGCGTAGCCAATAATGTCTTCAAACATTATGTAACCAATCCTCATATTGGCAATGACATATTTCAATCAAATATATTTTTATATGAAAAAGAAGAATTATAATTCAATTATGAAAGCAAACCCTACAAAAATTATTTTAAGTTTTTTCCTTGAAAACATTTGGAATGCATTTGTTTTAGCTTCTACAGGGGACAAATGATCTTTTTTACTGGCAAAAACTCTTCTAAATTTTATTAGATTGTTTAGCCGTCGCCTAAGAATAGCTTATAAGTGACTAAAAAAATTATTCTATGTCTTTTAGACCTAGTAACGAGTTGTGTTAGAATAGTTTCATGTTGTTTTGTATTCATGTCATGTTAAATTATGTCAATCTAAAGCCGGCCTGTTAACTTATTGGGTCTAAATCTGGGAACCTAAACTCAACTGTGAACTTAACGGGTTATCAAATTCAATCCATTTAACCTGTTTTTTATTTTCAAGTTAGACAACAATATGTGTAACACAATTTATATAAATTCTAAATATAAAACATAAATATTAGTTTATAAATTTAATATCTAACAAATATTTGAAAATTTATTGAAATATTCAAATTTATTATAATATGAGAACAAACAAAGTTTTGTATCCAATATCATTCAGAGGTTCGTATAAAACTTATTTAAGACAAACAATTAAAAATGTCTAATTACTAACGATTTCTGAAAATGAAATAAGACATTCTATAAGTTTATTCCTTATATTCTCTATCAAAATGTCATATTCGCAAACACTTAAGAAAAAATACTATAACTTTATAATTTATTAACTGAAAAGTAACATAAAATTAAACATATAAAACAATTATGATAAGTTAATACCTCCTATCAAAAGCAATCGTTGAGTTAATACTTCCTATCAGTTAGTATTTATAATAATTTATTATATTTCAATATATTTTTTATGTATCATAAATAAATTTACTAAATTATCCTTAATATTAACTGATTAAACGGGTTTTTATAGAATAAACCCAAACACAATCCAATACAAAATGAGTTTTATCGTCTTAATCCGTTAATATTATATTCAAAACATGTTTTAATCGAATGAAGTCGTTTTATATTAACAAATTGTATAGAATTTGTCAGGCCAATGCCTTTTATAAAAAACTCCAAACTTAGGCTTTTAGAAAAAGCCATTTTTGAGTTTTTTTTAAGTTTTAAAATATTAAATATACTCTTATAATATTTTTAAAGAGTTATCTTATCTTTCATTTCTAAAAAATATATATTTTAATAATTTAATTTTAATAAATATTTATATATTTATTCAACTAAATAATGAACAACTTTTTTTGTTATAAATGTTTATATTTACATCCTCTACCCGATTAAGATTTACTTCAATAAGTTGCAGAAGGTGAAAAAATGTATCTCTCGTTCTTTAGGAAAGCCCTTACGGATTTCTTTTTATTTATTTATTTATTTTTTCTAGCACTAAAAGACGTTTTTAAAACAATCAAAATCATTCTATTTATATATATTAAAGGGCCAAAAAAAAAAAAAACCAAGATATTCATTCCACGGCGTACAGATAATGTCCCAATAAAAAGACAATTGAAAGTCTTTCCAAATTGGCGGCTTATAAAGTCATTCCACGACGTATAGATAATGTATAAAATATTATATTTTTACATCGGAAAGTAATGATACTATGTATCAAAGTAATTTGCCAACAGCAGCCATTTTTAAGGCAATCAAATCAATTAAATTAATAACAATTATATAATTCCCATTATTTTTGCTTCACAATCTTATTGCATGTAACTTAATATTTAGCATATAAATATAAGTCAAGACTATTTTCTCGTAAACAACATCATGTAAAATTATTCATGTTAGAAGATATGCATAATATATATACAATTTTATCCAAAATATTATATATATATTTACTCAATTAATTAATAATATATATCTCATAATTATTTTTGAAATAACATATATATATTTATTTGTTGAATGGATTTGTGTAATGACGTGGTAAATTTATATGTATATCCTCATCAATTTGCTGTGTACAAGATCGTGGACTTACTATTAATATTCACCAAGCATATCTCTAAATTTCCTTGTATGTTTTAACCCCATCTCATCTCTCTCTCTCTCTCTCTTTAATTTTTAATTCTTTTGATCTAGTTTTCCTCCGGATGTCCCGCAAGTCAACTCTGAAGTCTTAGTCTTTATTGTATGTTTTTCTATCCCCGCTTTCCCCATTGCAATTTGCACGCCCTTAAAACAAACAACCCCGGCCCGCATGCACTTTTTGTGAGCATATGTTTACACTTCAACCCTCCATAAACTTCCCAACCACTCTATAACAGACTTGAGTGTTCTATTAGATTGAGTAACGTCATAACAAGGAGATAAATTCACATTACTTTCTATTTTTAAAAGCTAAAATGGCTGTTGCAAGTCCCGGCGGCGGCGGTGTTGTTGGTATGGCCAACATGAAGGGCCTAGCCGTCCAAATAGTCACCGGGCGGTGGTTCATGGTGTTTGCATCATTTCTAATCATGTCTGCTGCAGGGGCCACCTACATGTTTGGCCTCTACTCCAGTGACATCAAAGATGCTCTTGGCTATGACCAAACCACTCTCAATCTGCTCAGTTTTTTCAAGGATTTGGGCGCCAACGTTGGCGTCCTTTCAGGACTTATCAACGAGGTCACTCCTCCTTGGGTTGTGCTCTCCATGGGGGCAGTCCTCAACTTTTTTGGTTACTTCATGATATGGTTGGCTGTGACCAAGAAAATTGCCACGCCCCAGATTTGGCACATGTGCCTGTACATTTGCATTGGCGCCAACTCTCAGTCTTTTGCCAACACTGGCTCGCTTGTCACTTGTGTCAAGAATTTCCCGGAGAGCCGCGGAGTCGTTTTGGGGATTCTGAAGGGTTATGTTGGCCTGAGTGGTGCAATTATTACGCAGTTGTACCATGCTTTCTATGGTTCTGATACGAAAGCCTTGATCTTGCTAATTGGTTGGCTCCCTGCTGCTATTTCTTTTGCCTTTCTCCGAACCATTCGGATCATGAAGGTCATTCGCCAGCCGAATGAACTCAAGGTATTCTACAATTTCCTGTATATATCATTAGCCCTTGCCGGGTTTCTGATGGTGATAATCATAGTAGAAAATCAGGTTCAGTTCACTCAGAGTGAATACGGTGGTAGTGCAGCCATGGTTATCTTTTTGCTCTTCTTCCCTCTATTTGTTGTTGTTGTAGAGGAGTTTAAGATATGGAAGATCAAGCAAATAGCCATAAACGATCCTTCTCCAATTGACATAGTCACTGACAAGCCAAGCCTGGAGACCAACTCATCTGATCCGACCCCACCGTCAATTTCTAGTAACATGGAAAAAAGTCTAGTCACAGCTGCAGATCAATCAAGCACAGTAGAGAAACAACCTTCATGTTGGACAAATGTTTTCAGGCCACCTGACAGAGGGGAAGACTACACGATTCTCCAAGCTCTTTTCAGTCTTGACATGCTCATTCTCTTCCTAGCCACAATCTGTGGCGTTGGTGGAACCTTAACAGCAATTGACAATCTGGGTCAGATTGGATCCTCACTGGGATATCCGAAACGAAGCACAAGCACATTTGTCTCACTTGTGAGCATATGGAACTATCTCGGTCGAGTAGCGTCAGGTTTTGTCTCTGAGATCGTGTTAGTCAAGTACAAGTTCCCTCGCCCTCTCATGCTCACTCTTATCCTCATATTATCCTGTGTGGGTCACCTTTTGATTGCCTTCAATGTCCCCAATGGACTCTACGTAGCATCAATAATCATAGGCTTCTGTTTCGGTGCACAATGGCCACTACTTTTCGCTATAATTTCTGAGATTTTTGGACTCAAGTACTATTCTACTTTGTACAATTTTGGGTCAGTGGCTAGCCCGGTCGGTTCATATCTGCTGAACGTGAGAGTAGCAGGGCATTTGTATGACATAGAAGCAAAGCGGCAACTGGCAGCTTCGGGACGCATCAGGCAATCTGGTGAGGACCTGGACTGCATTGGAGTTGACTGCTTCAAGTTGTCGTTCATTATCATAACAGCTGTAACGTTGTTTGGTTGCCTTGTTTCATTCGTTTTGGTTCTGAGGACTAAAAAATTTTACAAGAGTGACATCTATAAGAAATACAGAGAAGCAGCCAAAGCTGCAGAGACGGAGATGTCCATGGAACAAAATGGAGCACGCTCATAGGAGACGACTTGCTTGCCCCTCTTGGAGGTAGGCAGATTAATTAATTATGAGGGAAATTAAAGATTGGAGATAGACACAGAAACGATCTGCTATATACATACATATATTTCACAATTAGTATTGTTGAATTTTTCCTGTATACTATCTTTTCTTATTTTTAGAAAAATAAGAAAACTTATGTGTATTTTGAGATTTTATTTTTAAAATTTATTAGAAATATGTGATTAGTTTTTAATTTTTTAAAATTTTAAAAATAATAATTAATTGATAGTAATTGAAATATATTGATAAATGGGTATTCTCAAAAAAGATTTGTTTCGTTATTTGAACGCACAAACAAACAAACAAGCCTGAATTCCTAATTTCTCTATACTTGTTAATATTTTTTTTTTAATTTGCATCACTTTATTCTAATGAAAATAATTGGTTGCCGCTTGATTGCTTTCACTTTACTGTTTTGTAGTCATTATGGGACATTGGTTTCGGGTCCCCAAATGCAACTGCAAGCATTCATAATAGACGGAAGTTTGGAATCTGTACCCTCCCTCTGACAATGAACACCAATTTTTAATATTCATACTTTCATTTCATAGATGAAATCTAAAAGATATTGTGAAGAAAAAAAAAACAAGTGTTTCCTTCTTTGTCTCACTCATGACTCCTTGCTTCTAGGCTCGGAGTTTGGGCCAACTACTTCAACTTGTTGATAGCTCATGTTTTTTTCATATTTATGAGGCCATCAATACTTTAGCTGTCACCCTGTTCGATAACCTATTGGTTATGATCGCTATCGACTATCCTCTCTATATTCTTCTTATCAAAGAACCATCAGAAACTTCGTCTTTCAAGGTTGCTAACGCTCCACGATGAGTGCCAAATTAAAATATTGACGTTCGGGTTTAATAATTTTTAAATTTACAATTGGTTTTCTACGTTGGGTTTGCAAATAGCAAACAAACGAACAAAAATAGAAGGAATAAAATAGAAATTTTCTTTGGCATCTGTGTTATCTAAGAGTTTCCTTCACAAGCATTTATTATATTTTTGCAAATGAAGGAACAAATGGAATCCTATGATGACAACTGTTCAATTAAGATATTTAAAATGAATACATTGCTTAATTAACCATAAAAATGAATGTTAACCATAGTTATTCTCGTTAATCAATGAAGCAGCATTACCAAAAATCCACGTTAATTTCCTTATCTTTGTTATCATCAATTTTGTCTCTTAATATAATTTAGACAATAATGTCGCACTATTGGAGAAACTTTCCAAGAATCCAATACTTTCAATCATTTTCGTCCTCCTGGCTTCGTTGTTTATTTATTTTCAGTATTTTTTAAACTTATTTTAAGTAGGCAATTTTGTAATTGGTATAATTTCATTGATTTTTTCTCTTAAATTCACGTGTGCCATATCTAACCAAATGTCACAATACTTTACTAGCAGGATGCTGCTTTGTAATTGTTGGTTTGTGAATTAATCAAAACCTTCATAAAAATCAAAAGTGCTTCTTTTTTAATGATAGCATTTGACTTAGATGTCATGCATGCATACCTTCCTTCCAAAAGGAACTAAAACGAATTTTGTCACAAAATAGATGAATATTTACTTGTAATTGTGATGCTCCCAGACATCTTTATGGTAGAATTCCAATACAGTGGAAGTGTGTTGAACCGAGGGCAAGCATTGAGCGCCTTTCTTACGGGCGCTTTGTTCTGTCTTCGGTTATGAAAGGTGAAGCCGACATAATAGGTATTGCAACACGAACAGCTTTGCTCCGAGAATTAGAAGGAATATGCGCAATATTTGAGAAAATTTCACATGAATATTATGCTGTAGTAGGTATCTGAAAATGAAATTTTAATAAATTTGAAATATTGAGAAGTAATTTGATAAGAGTTTGGAAATCTACTGTACAAAGTCCTCTTGTCTCAAATGTCGGTAAAAAAAAAATAGAGAGTTTGACTTCTGTGTTTGCACTACCCACCAAATAATTTACACCAACTCAACCATATAATCTAATGTAACACGAGAGGCAACAAAGCATAATCTAGCAAAGTGACTCAGAATTCAAGACTGTGCAGTTAATCATATATCCTGATGCCAAGCTTTGTCATTTGATCCAACGGCCTGGAGGCATTCAATCACTACATGGTTACCACGTAACTCTTCATAATGAAACTAAATGTACATCTATCGTTGTCTACTGACCAAACCTAAAGTCCAACATTAATCAATATATAAATTAGCTGCAGTTGGTACTCCAAACCACTGCCTATTTATTCTCGGTAATTTGAAGTCTTCTCAAAGACTTCATCTTCTCGGAATAAGCCTCCAAAGAAGTCGACTGCTTTACTGAATTCCTAAGAACATTTAAAGCTTGAAAACATATAGCTAGTGCACATTTTTTGCATTTCCCCTAAAATGAGATTCGGCTGACACGTGTCCAATAAAAAATGCACGGCCTTGACACATTTCTGATCCTGAAAGTGTGAAGAAATCAACCAGAAAACGCCACATGGAGAAATGAATGGTGTAGATTGATTTCATGTGTAAGGGCTCATATAAAATCATATCAACAACATTTGTCAATAAGAGAGATTTTTGAGCTGGGGAGGCGTTTGTATGAATATAAGAGCAAGTACACTGTAAGCTAAGCTGACTTCAGCATTAGAGAATTTTCACCAAGCAAATCCCTAGTTTCGAAGGCCAGTAGTCCACCATTCGTTCCTTTGAGATTTTGCGTCAAGGCTATTGTTGTCTTGCTTTTATCAACTTTCTCGGCAATCTCATTTCAACTACAAAATACACAAAGTCAGTGTGCGTCAGGATCCCCCGTATTGGCCTTCTGACGCTCAAACCAGTGACAAGGCCAGCCATCTGCTCTAGTAGGGACAAATTAAGACATTAAAAAATTTATTTATAAAAAAATCATATTAATTATTATATTTGTATATTTTTTTATATTGAAAATATTATAAAATTAAAAGCCTAACCGAAAAAATATTTATAAACTGTAAAAAGTAAGTAGTTCGAAAGCAGCTTTATATTTATTTGTAGGGTTCAATTAATATCAATAAAAATGCTTAGCAAAATATTTGATATATAGGCTCTTTGTTTAGAAAATATATATTTTTTAATTATAAATATTTCTATAAAACATATTATAAAGAAAAACTTGATAGAAGGTTAGGTATTATAATTTAATTCTTAACTTGAATGTTTAATAAATTAATAAAATTAATGTGGGATCTTAGGAATTAAAAATATATTTTGATAGTAATTATCCATATATTAAGTTTAATAGCTAATATGGATAATTATTATTGAACCCGTTAAAAATAAAAGTAATTATAAGATAGATTATAAATTTAAATCATTTAAAATATAAAAAAGATTTGTTTTGTTAAAATGCAAACTTGAAGGGATTATATGCAATTTTGCAAACTTAGTGGGGGCAATAGCCCCCACTTTTCACTATGTGGCTCCGTCCCTGGCTCAAACCAGTTATAAGGGGTAGTATTTTAAGTAGAAAATACAAAGAAGAGAGTTATAAGTCAAGCATATATAACATGACAACCACTCATAAGAATAAGAGATAAAACAGAGGAGAGAATGGTAGTAATGGACAGTAATAAATAAAAAGTATATCGTGATTCTTGAACTATAAAGATGAACAGTAGAAAAGAATTGCCTATTTTGTTATCCAAAGAGATTGAAATCCCATTCTCGAAGTTATAAATAGATATTTATATGTCATTTCACACGTATCTTCAATCTTGGTCTTTCATTAAAGATGAGGTAGCATAATCTTATGATAGCACGTATTTTTCTAGAAAACTTCTAATTAACTTATATATTTTAGATCTAGAGTAACGTATGATTATCAAGTGTTATATATCAATATTTATTCTTTTACAAATAAGAAAAGTGTTCATTGTAAGAATATCATATCAGCGTGATAATTTGATACCTCAAATGCATAATTTCAACTTTTTCTCGGTACAAATGAGGAATGGGTTGTTCGTGGTCTCACAGGGCATAATTGTCATCCTCAACTATTACCAAATGTTGACTAGTACTTCGATGACATTCTAGACCCTCTCCTAGTGATAAGAGTGCAATAAATTAATTGTGATTTAATGCTAAAATCAAAACAAAAATCGAAGAAAATACCTTAGGTTCTAGCGTAGGCTTTTCTGATCTTGAACCAGAGTACCCTTCCGCAAGGTTCAATCCCAAATGATTATTAATTTTTATTTGACTGAAAAGTAAAAATTACATGGGATTGACAGGATGATGGATTTTATATTTTATTCGGATTTTGACCAATAGATTATATGGCGTATTAAAATCTATGCCCCCCTGACGCGACTCGAGGCCCAAATGTGGAATAGGTTGGATCGGTGGTAAACGATACGACATTTCTTTTTTATTTTTAAAAGGAAAGACTACTGCAAAATTTTATAGAAAATTACTCCCACCACTTTTTTTTTTTTTTTTTTGGTTCATATCAATTATATTAGATCAAAACCATTACCATTAATTCCCTAATAGCAACTCTATTGTCGAGGTGGTGGCAATCTAGATATACAGTGATAGTTATCAGATAAGTCTGATATTAATAACTAAAGTGTTAAAATTGAGTTCGATTTAGGAATTTTTTTTATTAAAGTATTATATTGGAATATATGTTTAGTTGAATATTTAGCTTTATACATGAAATAATTTTATTTCAATTTAATGTTGCTGTAAGCTATTATTTATATGTATATGGTTCTTATGTGTGAATATTTAAAATCCAAAATAGGATTGTGTTTGTTTATAATTTTTGTTTTTATCTTTAAAATTTAATAAAGATATTGATTGATATTAATTAAAGAATGGTGTTACTTTTATAAATTTTTTATTATAAATTTATATATACAAACTGATGTAATATTATTATTTATTTATATATTATTATTATTTATTAAATTAATAAATTTTATATACTTATTATTTTAATTAGTTTATGATATATTAGTTAATTTATAAATAAAAATTTATATGAAACATTTATAAAATTAGTATTTCTCTAAACTTAAAATGTATTGATAACTGACATTGATGTTGCGGTTATTGTTTCGAAGTTTTCGGAGTTCGACTTCGGTCTAACAACTGTAACGATACAGTTACTTATTTTACGTAAAAAAATATAAAAAAATCGTCCTTAACACTCGTAAATGAAATTAAAAAAAAAAAATTGTAAAAGCTGCAGCTGTAACAAGCTAAGTTTTTGTGGTTGATGGTTCATGACCTTTGCTTCATTTTCAATCATGGCTACCATAAACTTTCCTAATTATCGAGGTAATCATGATCTATTTTTGTTTACTTTTATATTCTAACCCCATCTCATCTGTTGTTTTTTCTTCTCTAAATATTTTTTACCTTGTTTAACTTAGGATACTGAAAGTCAACTCTAAAGTCTTTGGCCGGTTTTTTTTTTATACTTTAACAATTAATATAATAAAATAATTTTAACTTGGTATATTTATAATAATTATAAAAAATAAAACATATTCATATTTAATATATTAGGCAATTTGAGGTTTAAATATTTATCAACTTTAAAATAAGATATTAATAATAATTAATTAGTTTATCATCACAAAAACACAAATCTAGTAGGTTATAGTACATATATTATATGATGAATTGAGTACATATCTGTGTAAATAAGGAATTTTTTTATTTATCAATTTTATTGAAAAAATACAAAATTTAAATTCTGAAACAGCCTCCAGTCCACTGCCACCACCATATAGTCACTGTCGCCACCAATAACGTTACTCTTCCAGAAACACTTTCGATATCAAAGTGACGGTCGTGTTGTGTTAGATGGACTATTCTACCTACAGTACGACTTTGATTGGTGATTGATACTTCATTTGGCCCCAAAAGTTTGGAAAGATTCCGTCGGCAAGTTGTTTATGGGTAATCGCTTCTTGTAGTTAAATGCCGATGAAACTGATTAAATGACGTATGCATAAGAGCAATGTTACACTATAATCCACTGAAAATTAACTTTCCTTACAATTTATTTTAAGTTTACATCTTTACTAGGATTTTACGTACTCTGATGTAGGATGGGTTAATTGTAAGTGGAGGTGATAATTTGGATCATAACATACGAATCTGACATGACTAGACACAAAAATTTTAAGGTTTAGATTTACCATAATCGTGTTCATATCGAAATTTTCAATCCGTTTAATAATCGTGTCGTGCTTGTGTTGAGGGTTTTCAAACTCGCGAATACGATTATGACACGACCTGTTTATGAATTATGACGAATCCGTTTATGATATGGCTTTGTTTATGACATGCAAGTATATCAAACACAGTTGACATGATTGATACGAATATAAATTAAAACATGACTAATAAGATTATTAAGACGAATAATATTTTATAATTTTTGCACATATTAAATAATAAAAATTAAAAATTATAATATTTTATTATATTAATATAACTACAAGGACACTTGAAACATCACCCTTAATTTCTAATTTCTTAAATTAAATATTGAAGTTTATATGATTTCTTGGTATTTAATTTCATTTAATTTTGTATATATATGTTATAACTTTTTCATTTCAAAATATGTTTTAATATATAATCGTATAATAATCATGTCGTAACTGTAATCGTGTCATCATCATGTAGTAATTATAGTCGTGTCATAATTATATCGTAACTATAAACGGATTGTGTCAATCGTGTAAACTTGTTTAAATCGTGTTAGATGAGTCGTGCTAATGTCTAACATTAATACGATATATTTATTATTAATGTTCAAGTGTAGTGTCGTGTTATCCATTTAATAATTATGTCGTATTTGTGTTGACCTTTCATGACACATAAAAAGGATCATGTTCTTGTTGGGTTAATCTTTATCGTATTAATACGACTTACAAACACGAATTACTACCCCTAATTGTAAGTGTATTATTATTCTATGCAATTATAAATCGTCCAAAAGATTATTATTTTAGTTGATGGAGGTCTGTTGAAAAAGATAGTGGTTGCCCACTAGCAGTAATTTTTTAATTTTGAAAATAAAATATATAATTCATATAACAATCATGTTATACAAAATCTATATATAGAATTGATATGACATCAAGTGAATAGAAAAATTAACATGAGTTGTTAATGTAAAAAATCTGATAAGTCATATGACATTGAATGTGTGGTACGACATCAACTTTTATATATATTTTGTAAGTATAGTATTACTCTTCGTATAATACAATTTTAATTTAAGAAAATTATTTTGCATAATTAAATGGAAGGGGAGGGACATTTATGAAATTAAGTTTTCTAATTACAACGTTACGTGACATATATCATTCAAATTTAATGAAAAAAATAAAATTTCGCTTTTCTAATTATTAGTATATCACTTGAATTAAGTGATAAATTTAGAAAGAATAAATAAATTTTTAATCACTTAGTTCTTAATATATTTGGACTTCTAAGTCAAAATTGGAACAATCAAACAACCCTGAGTCTTTCGCTCGTACTCATGTTAAAAAAAAAAATTTGTCCCTTCTTTCTCCATTGCACATTTACTAACTGTTATAAAACACAAGCATGCGCATACTCTTTTTGTGAGTGATACATTGAACCCTTCATAAATTTCTCAACCACTCCATATGTATCATAATCGGACTTGAGTGTTCTAACAGAGTGAGTAAAAAGAAAGAGAAAAGAAAAATGGTTGTTGCAGGGGCCGCAGGCGACGGTGGCCATATGGCTAACATGATGAAGGGCCTAGCCATCCAAATAATCACCGGGCGGTGGTTCACGATTTTTGCATCATTTCTAATCATGTCTGTCTCTGGGGCTACCTACATGTTTGGCCTCTACTCCAGTGACATCAAGGCTGCTCTTGGCTATGACCAAACCACTCTCACTCTCATCAGTTTCTTCAAGGATCTGGGCGCCAACCTTGGTGTCCTTTCAGGCCTCATCAACGAGATCACTCCTCCTTGGGTTGTTCTCTTCATGGGGGCGGTCCTCAACTTCTTTGGTTACTTCATGATATGGTTGGCCGTGACCAAAAAAATTGCCACGCCCCCGGTTTGGAAAATGTGCTTGTACATTTCCGTTGGCGCAAACTCTCAGTCTTTTGCCAACACTGGTTCGCTTGTCACTTGTGTCAAGAATTTCCCGGAAAGCCGCGGCGTCGTTTTGGGGATTCTGAAGGGTTATGTTGGCCTGAGTGGAGCAATCATCACGCAGTGGTATCATGCTTTCTATGGTTCTGATACCAAATCCTTGATTTTGCTAATTGCCTGGCTTCCTGCTGCTATTTCTTTTGCTTTTCTCCGAACCATTCGGATCATGAAGGTCATTCGCCAGCCGAATGAACTCAAAGTCTTCTACCATTTCCTGTATATATCATTAGCCCTTGCCGGGTTTCTAATGGTGATGATCATAGTAGAAAATCAGGTTCAGTTCACTCAGAGTGAATATGGTGGTAGTGCAGCCATGGTTATCTTTTTGCTCTTTTTCCCTCTATTTGTTGTTGTTGTAGAGGAGTTTAAGATATGGAAGATCAAGCAAATAGCAATAAACGATCCTTCTCCAATAAACATAGTAACTGATGACAAGCCAGGCATGGAGACCAGCTCATCTCCAACCCTACCATCAATTTCCAGCAACATGGAAAAAGATCAATCAATTAGCACAGCAGAGAAACAACCTTCATGCTGGAAAACTGTTTTCAGGCCACCGGACAGAGGGGAAGACTACACGATTCTCCAGGCTCTTTTCAGTCCTGACATGCTCATTCTCTTCCTAGCTACAATCTGTGGCGTTGGTGGAACCTTAACAGCAATTGACAATCTGGGTCAGATCGGGTCCTCACTGGGATATCCAAAACGAAGCATAAGCACATTTATCTCACTCGTGAGCATATGGAACTATCTCGGTCGAGTAGCGTCAGGTTTTGTCTCTGAGATCGTCTTGGTCAAGTACAAGTTCCCTCGACCTCTCATGCTCACTCTTATCCTCTTATTATCCTGTGTCGGTCACCTTCTGATCGCCTTCAATGTCCCCAATGGACTCTACCTAGCATCAATCATCATAGGCTTCTGTTTCGGTGCACAATGGCCATTACTTTTCGCTATAATTTCTGAAATTTTTGGCCTCAAGTATTACTCCACTTTGTACAATTTTGGGGGAGTTGCCAGCCCAATCGGCTCCTATCTGCTGAACGTGAGGGTAGCAGGGTATTTGTATGACGTGGAAGCAAATCGGCAACTGGCAGCTTCGGGACGCATCAGGCAGGCTGGTGAGGACCTGGACTGCGTTGGAGTTGACTGTTTCAAGTTGTCTTTCATCATAATTACAGCTGTAACATTATTTGGTTGCTTTGTTTCATTCATTTTGGTTCTGAGGACTAGAAAATTTTACAAGAGTGACATCTATAAGAAATTCAGAGAAGCAGCCAAAGCTGCGGAGATGCAGATGTCTATGGAACAAAATGAAGCACGCTGAGAGGAGACAACTTGCACGCACATCTTGGAAGCAGCAGATTAATTGATCATCAGGGAAAAGATTGGAGATAGACACGGTTATGATCAATTATTTACATAACATATGTTTCACAATTACTATTGTTTTATCATCCCTGTAAAATATCTTTTCTTTTTCTAAAATATCTAATAATAATAATAATAGTATTACCAATTTCTCTATACGAACATCTTATGCTTAATTCGGATCACTTTCTAATCGACAATTATTGATTGCTGCTTGCGTTCACTTTTACTTCACTGATTTGTAGTCATGTAGGACATTAGTTTCGGGTCCGCAAATGCTGCTGTGCGCATGCGTTAATAATAGACGAAAATTAAGAGTGGAAGTCTGTCTCTGACAGTGAACACCCATTTTGAATATTCCTACTTAGTTGAAATTGAAGAAAAACAATTTCCTTATCTCTATCAGTCTTACTTGCTAGTCCATATTTGTAGGCTTGGAGATTAGGCCTACAACTTCAACTTGTTGATAAGTTATGTTCTATCAGATTTATGTGGCCATCAACACATTAGCTGTCACCCTGCTTCATAAACTTGGTCTTTCAAGTCTTGCTAACACTTCGACTTTGAACTTACAATTCGTATGCTACTTTGGCTTTGCCAGTGGCAAACAAATGAAGAAAATTAAAAGAACAAAATAGAAGCATGCTTGGACATTTGTGTTAACTAAGAGTTTCCTTCACGTGCATCTATTATATTTTTCAAATGAAGAATCAAAATGGAATGCCATGACGTCGACGACAATTCTCTAATTAAAAGATTTAAAATTAATGTATTGCTTAATTATTAAGCATTAATTTCCTTGTCTTTGTTATCATCCATTTTGTTTCTCTATTATAATTTAGACAGTAATGCACTTGCACTCTTAGAGAAACTTTCAATCATTTTCGTCCTGCTGGCTTCGTTGTTCGTTTATTTCAAGGAATTTTTTGGACTAATGTCAAGTAAGCGCTTTTTAGTTGGTGTAATTTCATTGATTTTGTTTCCCAAATCCATTGATGTCATTTCAACATTGTGTTGGCTAAATGTCATTTTACTTTACTAGTAGGGTGCTGCTCGTTCGTTTGTTAATTAATCAAAAGCTTCATGAAAGTCTAAATGATTTCTTTTTTTACGATAGCATTTTACTTAGATAAATAAAAATGTTATTAATAAAAATATACTCAAATTTTGTAAATGTTGCTCGCATAGAGCATTTTACTTGGATAAATGAAAATGTTATTAATAAAATCATACTTAAATTTTGTAAATGTTTCTCTAATAGTTGGATTTGGTTTTTTTTCTTCTTACAGTTTCATCGAAAATAATAGGAGAAAGAAAAGAAACTTCTACCGGACCAGCCAAGCAACTCACCCAGTTTCAAGGGTTTTCTTTTGGGTAATATCATAAACTACCCTAAAGTTAAGCTTAAGATTACCTGAAAAGCGAGTTTGATGTTTATGACAGTGCACCCCTTAAAGTTACAATTTTGTTTTATCATTTAAGTCCAACTAATGGACTCCGTCTACTAATAGTTTCACAGAAAAGGGTAATTTAATGCGAAACCCACGTCCATCAAACGCTCAGAACACCACAAACCACTAGCTTCACCAAGCTGGACCACCGTAAGGACTAGTCCAACCCGTTAGCCAGTGACCACCTCCAGCACTTCCAGTTCCAATCCAGCCAGAAATCACCACCAGATTAGCGAACAACACTGCTGAAGTACGACCATCCACTAAAATTGCTAGCTCAACACCCAACCAATCAATCTCATAGTTGACCATAATATTGCAGCAACCACCACGCACCATTAATAGCTAGCCAGGACCACCACGTATCCCGACAGTCAATCAACTAGCCAACACACATAACCAAAGGAGACGAAGTGACCGAGTTATGACGTAGTTCTAACCAACTAATCTCAGTCCCATATTTGTGCATAAGTCCTAGTTTTTTACTGCAAGGACCCTTTTTTCACGTGGCTTCGATCTCCAAACCCACTTTGAATCGTTCCTCGAGTCGCATCTGGTGAACTCTCAACTTTGAGAGGAAAATAAATTCCCCTGTTTGATCTGTGATGGAATGGAGTAATGGGTCTCTCACTAGGAATCAAAACGAGACAATGCTCTTAATCGTTCCCTTAGTTTCACGGTTAGAAATACATGTCATATTGTCACGATTGCAATTTTTGGGACTACGGTTTCGGATAAAATTTTCTTTGTTTGAATTTTCAGGTGTCCAAGGCTTCAGATTCTCTCGATCAAGAGCTCTCAGAATATAACTCAGTTGATGAGAGGCGGTTGGTCATCGCGAGGCTTGGGTTAGGCTTTTAGACATAGGATTGTGTAGAAGACGAAGAGTAAAAATGTCTTTTTATCTTCTATTAACGTGAAATTGGATGGAATCTGTTAGGTGGATTTAGATGATTAAAAAATTGGAAGTTAAAGGGTTCACTAATATAAATTTCAAAGTGGCTTTCCATTTAATATCCAGGGAAAATTGAAAAAATAGGTACTATTAGGGACAATTAATAAAATTTGAACATATCCTGAAAAATTTTTATGCTATAAACACTTTCTTAAAAAAATGACTAAAATATCCTTTGAAACTTAAACTTAAAAAAAAAGACTTGTTTCGTTGTGACGAAGAAGACACTCGATATGTCGAGTCATATCGGATATTTCAACCGACACTCGACATCATCGTCGATGTTCACTCGACACTAGACATAACGAATCGAGTCCTGTCAGATGCACGGACCGATACTCGACATAACGTTATATCAAGTGTCGATCCGTGCATCCGACAAGACTCGACACGTTATATCGAGTGTCGAGTGAACATCAACAATGATGTCGAGTGTCGGTTGAAGCATCCGACATGACTCGACACGTCGAGTGTCTTCTTCATCACGACGAAACTCATCGATTTTCACTATTTTTACACACATCAAACCAAAAAATCAATCAAATAACACTTCATTTAGCCTCACAAACACAAAAAAAATATAAAATACAAACCCAAACTCAAATCCTTAAATTCAAAATCCCTAAAATCTGCCCTAAATCCCCAAACACAGAATAAGTTTCTCGTTCCTTTTGCTACGTTTCGGACTGCGTTTTCGACGATGTCGAAGGGTATTGAAAGCTGGACAATAACAGACGGTTATAAAAATAGGACACGGTTATGAAAATAGAAAGAGGTAAGTGAAGGAAATAAGGAAATAAAGAGTTTAGGAATAAATTGAATTTCAAAGGGTATTTGAGTATTTTTGTCAAGAAAGTGTCTATGGTATGAAAATTTTTCAGGATATGTTCAAATTTCATTAAGGATCCGTAATTGTATTCATTTTTTCAATTTTCTCTAATATCTATCTTTTTCTTTTTTCTTTTTTTAAGTTCGTGGCTTTTTTGCAGATGGACCTTCTTTCTTCTTGTTTTGGAAGTCTATTGAAGAGAATCACTACTAATCTAGTGATTAAAAAAATTTAATTCAAACTTATTCATCTTTATTTTTATCTCATCAAACAAATTGGGAATGAAATATTTAAGAGAATTTAAGGTTATATATATATAGATAATTTAGGTGCAATTAAGAATTCTATTTTAATAATTTTATTTGAGGATAAAATTATAAAGAAAAATTAAAGATAGAAGTGGGTCTAATGAATTCAAAAGGGAGAGGCTGAATAGGGCTACTGATTTGTATATTATACTAGGAGCTTGCTTGACCAAAAGTTTAAGGCCTTGTCCACGATTCCATGATTATATGGCCTATTGAGATCCATTAGGCCCTGACTCTAGGCCCAAATGTAGAATAGGTTGGATCGGTGGTATTCAACATTTCTTTTATTTATTTATTTTTTCTAAAGGAAAAACTACTACAAATTCATGGAAACTGACCCAACATTTAAAAAAAATTATTAAATAGATTTGATCAAAATCATTAGCTTTGAATCTTTAATTTACTTTATTTTAGAGGAAGTTGCAAACTAGAAACACAATGTTAGTTAAGATAATGTATATTGATAACTACAGTGATAAAATTTATTCTCATTTAGGAAATTTTTATCGCATTTTTTGTCCAATAGTCGATCTAATTTAGTACAAATCCAATAACATCTAATTCAATATTCAAGAGAAATATCCAAAACCTTAGGGTGAATCAAACATCTTTCTTTAAGTGAATTTATTTTATTGATTGAAGTATTATATATAGGAATATTTTTTACTTGATTGACCGTGTTTATTTGTATTTTTTAAGTTTTTATTTTTAAAATTTTGAAATGATATGTGGTTGATTTTGTTTTTTTAATTTTGAAAATAATATATGAATGATATTAATTTAAATATATTAAAAAATATATGTTTTCATAAAATTGTATTTTCATACATGAAATTAGATATGATTTTAAATAAACTTGCATCTTTCTCGTCAAGCAATTTATTCCAATTAAACGTTAGTGTATCTACTAATTACTCTAAGCTATTATTGATGTGTTGGATTGGACACAAAACCTATCCCTGCCCTGAAATCCAAAAATATCTTTATGCTTTCTGATGACGACAAATCCTCCTCGCAGACCTTTATGAGAACTTTATTTCAAATATATAACTCTGTAAAAATATCCACAAAACAGACAATGTTACGATTTTTCCCCATCTTAGTTACTCCCTCTGTCTTCAACTTGGCCATATCCACGATTTTGCTTTTAATTAATTTTATTTCATCCAAAACTTCTTTCAAGGAACACTAGTATAAGCAACTGTGGCTTCTGCTGGCAGTGGCTCCGGTGTGGGCTCGTGTCTAAAGTTTTAGCTGCAAGATGGTTCATCATGTTCGCCTCATTCTCAATCATGGCTGCCACTGATGCAACTTATCTTTTTGCTACTTACTCCAAGCCGATCAAAGCCACTTTAGGTAATTATCAAACAATTATACCTCTCAGTATTCTAGTACATGCAAGGATGTTAGTGCCAACGTCGGGTTCCTCTCAGGGCTCTTAGCCGAGGAGGCGCCTGCCTGGCTCGTCCTTTCAGCGGGAACTTTCCTAATTATATGACGTTACGATCTATTTTGCTTTTATGTTTAAAACCCGTCTCATCTCTCTATTTTTCCCTCCTAATTTTTTATCTTCTTTTCCTTCAGGGGCTGCAAGTCAACTCTGAAGTCTTGATCTTTGTTATAAGTAATTTTTCTATCCCTTCTTTCTCAATTGCACATGTACTCTTAACACGCACAAGCAAGCGCATACACTTTTTGTTAGTATATATACACTTCAAACCCTCTATGAACTTCCCAAACACTCCATAACAGACTTGAGTGTTCTAATAGAGAAAAGAAGAATGGTTGTTGCAGGTCCCGCCGGCGGTGGTGGTGTGGCTAACATGAAGGGCCTAGCCATCCAAATAATCACCGGCCGGTGGTTCTTGGTTTTTGCATCATTTCTAATTATGTCTGTCTCTGGGGCTACCTACATGTTTGGCCTCTACTCTAGTGACATCAAATCTGCTCTGGGCTATGATCAAACCACTCTCAATCTGCTCAGTTTTTTCAAGGATTTGGGCACCAATGTTGGTGTCCTTTCGGGCCTCATCAACGAGATCACTCCTCCTTGGGTTGTTCTCTCCATGGGGGCGGTCCTCAACTTCTTCGGTTACTTGATGATATGGTTGGCTGTGACCAAAAAAATTACCACGCCGCACGTTTGGCACATGTGTTTGTACATTTGCATTGGCGCCAACTCTCAGTCTTTTTCCAACACTGGCTCGCTTGTCCCTTGTGTCAAGAATTTCCCGGAGAGCCGCGGCGTCGTTTTGGGGATTCTGAAGGGTTATGTTGGCCTGAGTGGTGCAATTATCACGCAGCTGTATCATGCTTTTTATGGTTCTGATACGAAAGCCTTAATCTTGCTAATTGCCTGGCTCCCTGCTGCTGTGTCTTTTGCTTTTCTACGAACCATTCGGATCATGAAGGTCGTTCGCCAGACGAATGAGCTCAAGGTCTTCTACAATTTTCTGTACATATCATTAGCCCTTGCCGGGTTTCTGATGGTGATGATCATAGTAGAAAATCAGGTTCAGTTCACACAGAGTGAATACGGTGGTAGTGCAGCCATGGTGTTTTGCTTGCTCTTTTTGCCTCTACTTGTTGTTGTTATGGAGGAGTTTAAGCAATGGAAAATCAAACAAATTGCATTAAATGATCCTTCTCCTATTAACATAGTCGCTGAAAAGCCAAACCTCGAGAACAGCTCATCATCAGGCCCACCGTCATCGTCTAAGAAGAAGGAAAAAAGTCTTGTCACAGCTTTAGATCAATCAAGCACAGCAGAGAAACAACCTTCATGCTGGAAAACCGTTTTTAGGCCACCGGACAGAGGGGAAGACTACACCATTCTCCAAGCTCTTTTCAGCCTTGACATGCTAATTCTGCTCCTAGCCTCAATCTGTGGCGTTGGTGGAACCTTAACAGCAATTGATAATCTGGGTCAGATTGGATCTGCACTGGGATATCCAAAACGAAGCACAAGCACATTTGTCTCACTCGTGAGCATATGGAACTATCTCGGTCGAGTAGCGTCAGGTTTTGTCTCTGAAATCGTGCTAGTCAAGTACAAATTCCCCCGCCCTCTCATGCTTCCTCTTATCCTCTTATTATCCTGTTTTGGTCACCTCCTGATTGCCTTCAATGTCCCCAGTGGACTTTACGTGGCATCAATCATCATAGGCTTCTGTTTCGGTGCACAGTGGCCATTAGTCTTCGCTATAATTTCAGAGATTTTTGGCCTCAAGTATTACTCTACTTTGTACAATTTTGGGGCAGTGGCTAGCCCCATCGGTTTGTATCTGCTGAACGTGAGAGTAGCAGGGCATTTGTATGACGTAGAAGCAAAGCGGCAATTGGCAGCTTCTGGACGCATCAGGCAGCCTGGTGAGGATCTGAACTGCGTTGGAGTTGACTGCTTCAAGTTGTCATTCATTATCATTATAGCTGTAACGTTGTTTGGTTGCTTAGTTTCATTCATTTTGGTTCTGAGGACTAGAAAATTTTACAAGAGCGACATCTATAAGAAATTCAGAGAAGCAGCCAAAGCTGCAGAAATAGAGATGTCTATGGAACAAAATGGCGCACGATCATAGGTGTCAAGTTGCTCCCTCTGGGGGCAAATTAAAGGAAAATATTGGAGATAGATAAAGTTATGTTCTCAATATACACATATTTCTCAGTTAGTATTTTGAATTTTCCATGCATTTATTATTTTACCTTGTTTCTAAAATGAAAAAAATAAAATAAAACAAAACATTACCAATTTCTAAATACGAATATCTTTTGTTTAATTTGTCCATCACTTCCTAACCGAAAAATTGGTTGCTGCTTGGTTTCACTTGACTTTAGTGTTGACTAGTCACTGTAAGGCATTAGCTTCGGGTCCCAAATGCAGCTGCATGCATGCACTGTCGGTGGCTATGAATACCAAGCTTGGAGTTTGAGCCTGCAACTTCGACTTGTTGATAAGTTATGTTTTATCATATTTATGAGGCCATCAATGCAATAGCTGGCATCCTGCTCATAACCCAATTGTTATAAATAATTGAGTTATCTAAGGTACGGTTATTTTATAAAAAAGTGTATATTTTGATTTAAAAAATTATTAATTTTTTTAATTTATGTTTATTATCACAAATATATAAAAATATGTGTATTTACATAAAAATACATACATCTCTATAGTTTAATATGTACCCTTTAGACCACCGAAAATAATTTATGATTCCTTTTATATATATATATATATATATATATATATGTTTGATCTTTCAAATCTTGCCAACACTTCGTCACGATGAGTTATATCCCATAATATAAGTTGCCTGCAACACATTAAAATTTTTTAAATTTACAATTGGCTTGATATTGCAAGTTGCGAGAAGCAAACAAATGAAGTAAATAATAAAGATTATAATAATTTATGCTTCGGCATTTGTGTTTAATAAGCCTAATAGTTCTTCGCACGCATATCTGTAAATGAATGAACAAAATGGAATCCTATGACGACAATTGCGTAACTATAACATTACAGTTAACTTATTGATTAATTAACCAACCATAGTTATTCTCGTGAATCAATGAAGCACCATTACCGAAAATCCACATTAATTTTCTTGTCTTATTATTTTGTTTCTTAATATAATTTAGACAATAATGTTACACTATTGGAGAAACTTTCCAAGAATCCAGAACTTCCAATCATTTCCGTCTCGTTGCAGGTTTTTTGGTTTCTTAATTTTAAGGATTTTTAAACTAATGTTAAGTAATTTTGTAATTGTTATGACTTATGATATGTAGCCTGTTTCCATAATATGTACTTTATCAACAGGATGCTACTGGGTGTTAATTAATCAAAAGCTCAATAAGAATCTGTTGATGCAGAAAATAGGCACCAACTGCAACAGTAAACGTGTCCAACGAACCAATGGACTGCTGCACTAAGGTAGAACCTCCAATTCGAGGAACAACTATCGATCCTTCTAACTCCGGCAGCAGCCAACTTTCTCCTCGAATGCGTTCCGACTAGAAACAGACTTGCAAGGTAGCAAAGAAAATTAGGAGGAGTCGGGGTTCCTTGACATAGGCCTTTCAACGCTCAAGTTAGTGTGATTCATGATGATGACCAATCGAAATTTAAGTGAGGGCAAGGTCTATTTAGAGAATGGAACAGTAGAGGAGTGTATAATGGATGAATACTAGTTGGACAGCAAGGAGAATGTAGATGAATCTTTGTCTTTGAGGTGACTCACAGTTTCCTAAAGAGATTCCTGGTATTAAAACAAAGATGACGACTGCCTAGGGTTGTGTGTGAGGTCCTCCCTATCCAAACCCTAATTAATTTTTTTATACCTCTTACCTTCACATGTGTGAGCAATTTGGGCTACTCATACTGGATGAGCGGCTAGATGGGTTTCTTCTTTTTCAAACTGCACTTTCCATGTCGTTGAATTATGGGCAGACACATGGACGATGGGACCATTCTGCTAATATTTGCAGATTTTGTGCTCCTTGGATAGACATGTGTTCGGAGGGGACCACACTCTTTTCTCAAAGGAGTGTCGTCATATTCTTTTGGCATTTTACGCCTGCTCGGCTATATGAAGGTTGGAAATGTAGGTTGTTCGACCAATTTTGTATTACTTGTGCTACTCAGATTTTATAAAGCAAGGAGAACGTGAAGACGGATTTCCAAGATAAGGCGTGCCATGCATCCTCTCAAGGGCATTTTAGTCTTTTCTTTGGAGGTGTAATATTTTCTCTCCATTGAATCAAAAGTGTTTTCCTTTGTTTAGGATATCATTTGACTATGATATATATAGTTATTAATATAAACAATATATACTTAAATGTTGTAAATGTTTATCTCCTCGTTAGGTATTATTATACAAAGAGGAAAGAAAATAAGAAAGACATAATACTGAGTAAAAGGGCGATTGGTTTTTTATCTAATATCTAAATAGTTTTGAATTAAAGTAACATCTGAATAAATCTGAATATAAAAATCTGAATAATATGTTTGCTCTTTTTATTTTAACATCTTAATTAAAATGTCTGAAAACTAATAATTTTACATACATATGCCTATTTATATATTATTTTCACTTGTAATTTTATTTCACATAGTAAAAATATTTGCATACCAAAATTTATTTTGAATATAATTTATTTAAATATGTGTAATTAGGTAAATAAGTTATTTTTTTTAAGAATTTGATATATAAATAATGTAAATGACCATAAAATAATTTTAAATATATATATAGAATCATGATATAAAATCAAAAATAAATTATAATATTCCAAAATTGAAATATTAGGTTATGTACAAATTGATGATAAATAAATTTTATAAGAGCATTTAAAAGAATTAGAGGAATAATAAATGATTTAGACATTTGCATTCAGATCAAAACTAAAATTTTTAGTGTTTTTTATTCAGATAAAGATGTCTTAGATTGAGAGGCTGATTGTTTCTGGTATGAAATCTGAATTAACTTATTTTCCCGCTGAAAGGAAAAAGCTAAAAAATTTTAGATTTTATCAGAGTGCAAATGTCTGAATTATTTATTATTTCTTTGATTATCTTAAATGAGTTTATAAAATTCATTTATGGCTAATTTGTACATAGCCTAATATTTCAATTTTAGAATATTATTATTTATTTCTAATTTTATATCATGATTCTCTATATATATTTAAACTTATTTTATGGTCATTTACATTATTTATATATCAAATTCTTTTAGAAAAAATAATTCTTTATCCGATTATACACATTTATATAAATTAAATTCATAATAAATTTTGGTATACAAATATTTTTATTATGGGAAATAAAAACACAAGTGAAAATAATATATATAAATAAGGATATATGTGTTAAATTATTAGTTTTTAGGCATTTCAATTCAGATGTTAAAATAAAAAAAACATATTATTCAGATTTTTATATTCAGACCCATTCAGATTTTAGTTTAATTCAGACATATTCATATTTAAGACAAAAAAATCGTCTCTTAAGTCTTAAGTTAAAAAAAAATCATGAAAAGATTTGAAGTCCGATATGAAAATAAGTTAAATTCATACTTTAGATCAAAAAAATAATCAATCCCTAACAAGAATAGTGTTAAACATATTATGTTCGACTTAGTGATTGTAAGATAATATAAAGCGGAATTACATTAAATGTTATAAATACATTCATTCCAAAGTAAATACTAAGAAATGGATTTTGTTTCAAGCTACGTGCATGCTTTACGTGCAATCCAGATATTCGCCAACAATGTTATGGTGGAGCTCAAATACGAGGTTGATTAAAGTATAAAAATCGATTACAAAAAATCTTGTTGTCTTCTATGTCAATACAAATAGAATAAGTTTACTATGTGCGTGTGGTAATTATAACTTTTATAGACAAAACAACAATTTTGAAAATCAATTTTACCAAATACCCATGGCTTGTTCACACAGCAAAACTAATTATAGTTGATTTTTCTTATAACACTTTTCAAAAATAATTTTCTACGGTACAACAATCCCAAACAGACTCTATATATTTTACCACTATATATGTGACCGATAAGTCATAGTCACCATGTACATAGTTAAAAGTAATTTTCCATACGTTGGGTTAGTTGTGCACTAAAGCTGTGTTTGGCACGCCGGATTGGATAGCATAAAGGGCAATTATGATAATAGTAACCAACATCCACCTCCCTTATTTGTAGGGGTGTGCAAATGGTAGGGTATGGTGTGGTATCGCCATACCATCCCCATACCCTACATTTGTCGGGTTTTTTATTTTTATACCATACCATACCATTTTTTTAATACAATACCATACCACATTTTCGCATGGTAGGGTAAGGGCGGGTATGGTATGGTATTATTCGGATAGTTGACCAAATTGACCAGATTTTGATACTTTAAGTTCTTATTTTGACATTATTTAATATTATGATTCAATAAGTTTGTACTAAATACAAAAATCAAGCAATTACACATCCTTAACAATACAAATAATCAAGTAACTATATATTTTATAACAACACAAATAATCAAGTAACATCATATTTATAACAATACAAAAATATCACGTAACTACATATTTCATAACAACACGAATACGCAAGCAATTACATGTTTATAACAACACAAATAACAAGTAAATTACATATCCGAATCCTTCCACAAAGTTCCAACTTCCAACCTTCAAGTCCAACCTTTAAATTCTACAAAGTTTCAATCTTTTCAACTTCCAATCTAATACAAATTTGAGAAAATAAAAAGGCAAAGAAAAAAGAAACTATAACACTCATACAAAAATATTTTATGTAACCAATTAAATACTGACACGTGGCATATTTTTTATTTTTTTAAAAAAGGTATGGTATGGTATGGTATTTTCGGGTATTTTCAAAAATACCCCCCTACCATACCATACCATGACAGATTTTGGAAATCTATACCATACCACACCCTATATTTTTTTTATACCCTACCATACCTCCACCATACCATGGCGGGTATGTCGGGTTCGGGCGGGTGATGGTGTACCATGCACACCCCTACTTATTTGCTCCTCTTTCTCGGCCCCTCTCATCTTCTTCACTCTATCCTCCCTCTTCTCCTCCCTCTCATGTATAGTTTAAAAACTAACCAACAATAATACAACCAGATTTCAGGCAACGATTTAGAGGGGTTCACAGGTAGTAATCAAGATGGATTTGAAAATTTAATTAGTTTAAATTAATCTTCTCTCCTCTTACTTGAGATCACTGTAGACGATATGGAAGACAGCTTCCTAGTCTGAGAAATTGAGCTTGTAGCACCCTTGCATCTGCAGAGAGCTTGTTGGGATTTCTGTGTTATAATTTTTTGGGTTTGCAGAGTGATGATCTTCTTTGCAGTTTCTCCTAAGTTTTTAGATTTTATCATTTTGAATTTGTTTGATGGTGATAAACCCATTTTTGTTTTGATTTGAAGATTGTGTTTCCAATACTTATATTGTTGAATTGAAACCCAGTGCAAAAATTCTTCATTTGAATTGATTTTATTGTAGATGTTAATTTTAAATTCTCCACCAACAATTTTACTTTTCATTATTTTGAGATTGTTGTATGTTTCTTTTTTCAAAAAAATTTTAGTTTTCATTTTGAGTGATGATGTTGTGGGATGATTTCACCAATTTCTATTTTATTTTAATTTTAATTTTTTAATTAAGATTGCATTTTTAAGAAAAAAGTTTGTTGGGTGGATCAATGGAGGTCTTGAATCATGGTTTTTGGGATAAAAGAAAAAGTTTTAAGTCAAGAAAAAAAATTTCCCTATTATTTTACTTTAATTTTTTTATTATTTTAATTTAACACACAAAAAAGTCCAATTCAGTATTGTACCAAACACAACATTGGTTAGCGTTTATCCAATAGAATAAAAAACCAAACACAGTTTACAATTTACTTATTTTCCATGCTATAGAATTCAATACAATGCTATCCACTACAGTGATAATTATACAATTCTATACGGTGCACTAGATGCAATGTATATATATCTATGGATCGAAACCTAAAGTCCCACATTCATATATGAATTAGTGATATTTATAAAAATTATAATTACAAATCTTATAAAAGACATATATTTAACTTTGCTTTTATACCAAACTACACACAAGAATTTTGACCATAAAATTTGAAAGCATTAAAGACACTTAATGTTCCTATCTATTGATGAAAAGACCCGTTTGAAGTGCATTTCTAACCGAAATTTGCACTAACAATAGAATAGAGTATAGTAAAGAACGACCATGATTGCATAATAATTGGACACCTCAAATTACTATTAGAAAATCATTATATATGTTACATTTAATTGTTGGCACCATATATTATATTTAAATTTTAATTAAATGTATAATTTTTTAAATTAAATGAAAAATATATCATGACATAAAAATAGGATGTACTAATTATCATTATGCTAAAATGGCAAGCTATGACATGCTAAAATGGCAAGCTATGAGATACTAAAATCTCTCATAATGATAGAGTATTAATTAATTGAGATTTTAATGCTAAAGTCTAAACCACAGAAATATGAAGAAAATACTTAGGGCCGTTTGATATGGGATTTGTCTCAAAGGGAATGGGAAACTAATTCCTATCCCTTGTTTGGTACGCTTATTCATTGTTTTTAACCAGGAATGTGATTCTTTCATGGGTTTCAGATGACTGCTGAGAGGAATAATATGAAACCCTCTGATCGCTTGAGTTTGAAATTAATAGGAATCTTAAACCCATCTCCACCAAAATCATTTTAACACCAAAAACTTATTCATCATCAACAAACCATTTCAACATCAATAAACCATCTTCTTCCTTCTCACTCTTTTAATTTTCCTTCTTCCTCTCTCTCCCAAAATCCCGTTTCAACATCAACAAATCAAAATCTCAAACTCAAAACTCAAGAAAAATCAAATAAAAAGAGACATAAATAAAAAAAAAATTGAGAGATGTTGCAGGTCAGCGACGGGGTGACAGCGGAGACTTTAGGCTATTAAGAGCTACAACTGATGAGTTATGACGAGGCAACTAACTACGCAGGGTTGGTCGGCGATGGTGGTCGTGAGTGTTGGTGCGCGACTAGCTGTGGGCAAAGGAAAGGGCTAGATGGATTGCAGTAGCAGGGGTACGGGTGGAAATTTTTGACACGAGCCACGAGCCCGACACAACACAACACGAAAATTTGCGGGTTTGAGTTTGTCTTAATCATGTTTGGGTCGTGTTCGGGTTGAAATCTTCAACCCATTTAATAATTGGGTCGTGTTTGAGTTGAGGGATTGCACCTATAGGTGACACAAACCCATTTATGACACGAACCCGTTTATGACACGAATCCATTTATGACATGATTAACACTAATAAAATATGACAACACGACTAACACAGATTGACACGATTATTTTTAAAGTGACACAATTGTAAATACAAATTAATTTTAAAATTCATTATATGTTTATTAGATGTTTAAATTCAAGATTGTATTTTTATTAATATTAATATTATATTATTATTAAATTTGATATGATCTTGAACTTCCCTTAATTTTTTTTACATTTTTTTTGTAGGTTACTTAAGAGTTAAAAAGATGCAATTGATTTTTTTTCTTCTGAAGCTAAATTGCATTTTAAGTTTGTATGGAACTTGATATTTAGTGGATTTTTTATTGTGTTGTGAATTAAATTCAAATATTTTCTTATTATTACTTTTTTAATTTAAAAATACTAAAATAGGTTGGAAATTAAAATGCTTAATCATTTCATAATTATGTTAATCATTTAAGCATGTTGTAATCGTGTATGTAAAACGTGTCATAAACATGTCAAATATTTAAACGTGTTATAATCATGTTTAACGGGTCATATTTATGTCTAACACGAAAATGATCCGTTTATTATTCGTGTTCGCGTATCGTGTTGTGTCACCCGCGGGTCACCTAATTAATAATCATGTCGTGTTCAGGTTGAGTCTCCTTGACGCGAATAATGAATGGGTTAGGTTCATGTTGGATTAATCTTTATCGTATCATAGCTTAACACGACACGAACACGACCCACGAACCTGAATTCCCACATTTAAGCGGGGGTGTGTGGATTTCTTATTTTGGTGGCCATGAGTGGTGGATTTCTTGAATTTCTGACGGGAAGAAAAAAGAGTAAACAGAGGAGGAAGAAGAAGAAGAAGAAGAAGAAGGGAGGAAAAAAGGGGAAAAAAAGGGTTCGACTGGCAGGTGATAAGGTGTGGAGGAAAAATGAGGAATTTTTTTTTATAATATAGAATTTATAATATTTAATAAATTTAAAAATCTTTAAAATTAGTAAATTAGAAAAATCTTCAAAATTTATAATAGTATGTTAAATTTTTTATTTCATACTATAATACGAAAAATAAAATATGTAATTTAATATATTAAAAAAATGTAATTATAAAATTTGTTAACATATTAAATAAAAAGTAACATATTCCTATGTGTAATTAAACACAGTAATTTAATTCTCACAATAATCAAATTTAATATTACTATGGATAACCAAACACATAATATTAGTTTCTCAAACATCAGATTTCGATTAATCATTTTTTCAGTAATTTGAATCTCATTCTCATGAAAGTAAAACCTCGTGCCAAATGGCCCCTTAAGATTTTTATGAGATTCATATTCAATCCCAAATGATTATTAGTTTTGAGAGGGGCAAATTGGTAATTCATCTTGTATTGGGTCCGACCTATAGTCTGAGGCCTTGTCGAAGATTACATAGCCCATCGGGATCTATTTGGGCCTGAATTGAGGCCCAAACGTGATATAGGATGGAGCTGTGTTATACTACATTTATTTTTAAAATTTTATTTTATTAAAAAAAAAAAAAAAGAATACTAGTCTAGTACAAATCCATAAAATTGACTCCGAAATTTTTTTCTCATATTAATTATATTAGGTCAACTCATTACCGATAATTTCTTAATAGCAACTACCTTTTAGAGGAAGTGACAACCTAGAAATACAATGTTCAATAAAGGGTTACGAGATAAATTTGAAATCGATAACTATAATGTCATAGTTTAATCTGATTTAGGAAATTTTTTATCCTTTCATCCAATTAATTTAATTTAATCGAAATTCAATCATATCTAATCCAATTTGAAACTTTTAAGGTGAAAAATTAAACATATGTCATAAAGTGATATTTATTTAGATTAAAGTAGAATGATTGATTTTTTTTCTTATCAAATTCCATACTGACATGTGTTGGAGACGATAGCTGCATGCTCCCCATCTGTGTTGGAGCCCTTCACGCATGTTTAAAATCCAAAAATCTTTGCTTTCTGATAACGACAAATCCTGGTTGTAGATCGCAATCAAAACTTCATTTCAAATATTAACTTTATAGAAATATCTAGAAAAAGAAACGATAAGTTATGATTTTTCTCCATCTTCCTCTCTCTCTTTCTCTCTCTTCAACTGGCCATATCAACAATTTTAATTTGCTTTTAATTGATTATTTCATCAAAAGCTTCGTTCAAAGAACACTAGTACACAACTATGGCTACTGCTAGCAGTGGCTCCGGTTGTGGTTGTTGCGGGTTCCTATGTCAAGTTTTACGTGGAAGATGGTTCATGATGTTTGCTTCGTTCTTAATCATGGCTGGTGCTGGTGCCACTTATCTTTTTGGCACTTATTCAAAGCAGATCAAAGCCACTCTAGGTTATGATCAAACCACTCTCAATATCCTAAGTACGTGCAAGGATCTTGGTGCCAACGTGGGAGTCCTTTCAGGGCTCTTAGCTGAGGTGGCACCAACCTGGTTCGTCCTTCTGGTGGGCGCTGCCATGAACTTTGGTGGGTATTTCATGATCTGGCTTGCTGTGATGAGAAAAATTCCTAATCCAAAGGTATGGCAGATGTGTATGTATATCTGTATTGGAGCAAATTCACAGAATTTTGCTAACACTGGCTCGCTTGTTACTTGCGTTAAGAACTTCCCTGAGAGTAGAGGAATGATGTTAGGGCTCATGAAAGGGTTTATAGGGCTTAGTGGGGCTATTTTTACACAACTTTATCTCGCCATTTATGGGAATGATGCAAAATCTTTGATTCTTCTCATTGCTTGGCTTCCTGCTTTGATTTCATTGCTGTTTGTTTATACTATCAGAACATTGGAGATTTCTACACACCCAAATGAGCGTAAAGTGTTCTACCATTATCTTTACATTACAATTACTTTGGCTTTGTGTTTGATGGGATTAACAATAGCTCAGAAACAAGTTAATTTTTCTCACTATGCCTATGTGGCAAGTGCCACTGTTGTCTGTGTTCTTATTTTCATGCCACTTGTTATAGCATTTAGAGAAGAACATTATACTTGTAAGCTTAGAAAACAACCTATGCCTGCTCCTACAACTGTTGTTGTCCACGAGCCGCCACCACAACCGGCAACAAAATCTGAAGCATCAGAGATTGAAGAATGTCCAGAGACTCCAAAGATTGATGAAATAAAGAAGGAAGAAGCTCTATGCTGTGGCAACATTTGTAGCAAACCAAAGAGAGGAGAAGATTATGGCATATTACAAGCTCTTCTAAGTGTGGACATGTTGATTCTTTTCTTGGCTACATTTTGTGGACTCGGCTGCAGCTTAACAGCAATGGACAATCTTGGCCAAATTGGTGAGTCTCTAGGCTATCAACAACACACCATCAACACATTTGTTTCGCTGGTAAGCATCTGGAATTATTTCGGCAGAGTGTTTGCTGGATTTGTTTCTGAAGTCATTCTTGTGAAGTACAAAGTTCCTCGCCCTGTAATAATGGCAATGGCTCTTCTTCTCTCTGCCGTTAGTGACATCCTAATTGCATTCCCCGTGCCGGGTTCAGTTTACATTGCTTCTTTGCTTGTTGGCTTCTCATATGGAGCTCAATTGACACTTCTTTTCATCATCATATCAGAGCTTTTTGGGTTGAAATATTATTCGACTCTCTTCAACTGTGGGCAACTAGCGAGTCCTCTAGGCTCGTATGTGTTGAATGTAATTGTTGTGGGAAGACTTTATGACAGGGAGGCATTGAAGCTTCTTGCAGAGAAGGGAATGACTAGAGACATGGTGAAGGAGCTGACATGCATTGGCAAGAGGTGTTACAAGCTCTCTTTCTCGATTCTAGCTGGTGTAAACCTTTTTGGAGCTTTTGTTACGTTTATTTTGGTTTTGAGGACTCGTAAATATTATAGAAGCGATATATATAAGAGATTTAGGGAGGAAATGGCTGCCAATGAGAAGAAGAAATTGGCTGGAAAGTAAGCAGGATTCAAGCAGCTCAAGTTATTGAATTTTATTTTATTTTATTTTTATTATTACTGTTATAGATTAGCAAGTTCCGCTTTTTCGATGGCCTCCATTTATTAATAAACTATTCACTACCTTTAGCTTTGTAAATATAAATTCATCTCATTCTTCTCAATTCTCGAGTGCTTTTTATTTATTTATTTTTAAGGTATTTTGACAAGATTTATCATTGTCCAAGTACTTTTTACCAATTAAAACCTTGTATTATGTTGATTCCGAAGAGAATTTGGTTCATTTTCTTTTAGCCCATATTATTTTCGAATCGTGTGATGCTGATGCATGTGAGGAATTATAAGCTATTGCTTGGCTTCTATAAATATGATCAGTATAGTATATGGTTTTGAATCTTAAATATATTCATTTCAACAGAATTGTTATTGGGTTCCCTATGTTATATAAAGTCTTAAAAGAAAAAAAAATTAATTTTCTATCTTTAAGGAATTCCAATCAATCCAGTTAATTATTAGGCACTAATCTACTAAAATTCATGCCTGTAATAAACTAAACGGCAAATGCATACAATTTCTTTCTATTCATTCTTTATTTTATATCTTATTATATATTTCTAACAAGTCATTTATCGTTCATTCTACTTCATAGAATATGAACAAATGTATGATTATATTATCATTAAGTATAAAGAAAAAATAATATCATTTTATTTTATATGCTGCTTCTTATGCATATCTGTTAACTTAATATTTAACATTTGAAATTTTTAATGGTTGTTAATTATTGTTAAGATAATGCTTATGAGAACAAATAATTTGAAAAACAGAAGTTTGCAAGTTATTTTCTCAAACCAGTGGGGGCTGATGATCTTAAAAAATCAGGGGAGCCGGAGGAATTTTCCGCTCTTGCAGCTTTGCTTGATGTTTTGCGTGGGTCCAGAGGTGCTGAGTGGGCATAGGGCAGAGAAATCAACCATCAGTTTTTAGTTTAAAAAAAAAAAAAATTTTAAAAAATCATTTCAGTTATTCACTTCCACGAGTTGCCCTTAACTGTAAGGCCAAGAGTGCTAAACCCTCCGGGATCAAACGAGGGGCAAAAATGTAAAATATTGCAGATTTCCCATTTATCCGAGTAAATGTGGAGTCAGTCACTGCAGTGCCACCAACAAGGAGTTGCAGAGTGCCAAACAGTCATTTTATCGCTCTCAAAATCGAGTTTCTCTTGATGTTTTCTCTGAAAACGCTCGCATTGTGAACTGGAAGATGGTTAACAACAAAGGCAAGTCGATCGCCATCGGTAGGGAGACGTACGGCAAGAGGAGGCGAAACAGCGGTGTCGGAGGATCAGCAGGAGGAGGTGAAGATGGGGGTACGTCTCGGCAGAAGAAGAGGAAGAATCCTAGCGTTCTTCAGTTCTTCGAAGATGCTGCTGCCGTGGACGACGACGATGATGACGATTCCAGTGACGACGGAGGTTTCGACGTTAATGGTAAATAGTAGAACCTTTATTTATTTCATTTTTTTGTTAATTTTGTTTCTGCATGTCGTGTCCTTTGTAATTGTGTTTGGTGTTTGGAGATTTTGTTTTTGTTTCTGGAAAGAGGTGATGATTGAAAGTGTTATGTTTGCAATGCTAGGGTTTGAATTTGTTTTAGGAGCTGGTTTCGGTGACGATCCTTATGATTGTTGTGCTTTTGTTATTTTTTTTTTCTTGGTGTGTTTTGGTTTTCTTGTCGTTTTATTATTCATGTTTTGTTTTCTTTTTAGTGAGAATGATGTTATTATCTTACTTCTGGAAAGCGGGTTTTTGCGAATAAGGTTGTTACTGAGGATGTTTGAGTCTCATTTTTTTTTCTTTAGGTGGAAATGGTAATGATCGAGGGGCTTTGATTTTTTTTTTTTTCTGTTAGGAAATTTTAGGGTTTTAAGGTTGGTTCTGTAGAGAGGGATATGTTGTAATTAAGGTTGTTTATAAGCTTTACAGTGAATCAGGGAGATGGTGATGATTATGAAAATTTCAAGGTTTTGAGGTGGGATTTTTCGATATTTTCTGTGTGTGCATTTGGCTAGCTTGTGCTATATGTGTGCATTTATAGGTTTTACATTTTTCATCTTGATATGCATGAAGGTTTACATTAAACGGTGATAATGTTTTGGTTGTAGTGTTGATATCTGGTAATATTCTACTGATGTTGAGTTGGTGAGTTTTTTCTTGATCATCCGATTGTGCATACATGGTGATCATAAACTTGGTATGATTGATGTTCTTGCTTTTATCAATCTTAATAAAGTTCTTTTCTTGTTTCTTTTCTTTACACGTAATGTGTTGTGACTGTTTTATTTGCATGCTGCTTTACCTCTCACTAAGAATGATCGTCTTTTATTCTTTTCAGCTGCTTACCATTTGGTGTTTTAGGTCCCTTGCCGTTTACTTATTCTTGTTTAGGATAATTTATCATGAGATTTTTGTTAGTTTATGCTGCTTATTCTAATTTGATCAATACATTTAAACTGATCCATGTTGGTTTCAATTTCTGTAAAATAGATTTTATGGAAGAAGAGTTTGACACACAGCCTAAAGTAAATAATGAACCAGGAAAAGATCATAATCTTTCTTTCATTCCCAAAGAGGAGGAGATTGATGAGGAGGAATTTGATAAAATGATGGAAGAACGTTACAAGGAGGGTTCTAGATTTGTCAAGTATGCAGAAGATGACTATGAGACTAAAAGATTGATTGATAGAGATTATCATATTCCTGCTCAAATGGATCCAATTATCTGGAAAGTTAAATGCATGGTATGATATGTGGAATATGGCTATGATAATTCCAGCTGTGATATATTTATCAGTTTTAACCTATAGTTAGTTATCTTTTCTGTAGGTTGGACGTGAGAGGCAATCAGCCTTTTGCCTTATGCAGAAGTTTATAGATTTGCAATCACTTGGTACCAAACTGCAGATAATATCTGCATTTGCTATTGAGCATATAAAGGGATTTATTTACATTGAAGCTGACAAGCAATCTGACATTATTGAGGTATTATACAAATTGGATATAGATGATTGCCTATTATTTTGTAATTAATATTCCAAATACATTTGTTTTGATGGCTGATATATGTATTAAGATATGTTTTCTGGGTAAAAGTGTTCAGTAGCTAATAGATTGGCTTTTCACTTCTAATTCAGGCATGTAAAGGACTTTCTGGTATTTATACTTCAAGAATGGCTCAGGTTCCACAAAATGAAGTTTTACATTTGCTCTCAACCCGTGTTAAATACAATGAAGTTTCTGCAGGCACATGGGCCTATGTGAAGAATGGGAAATATAAGGGTGATTTAGCACAGGTAAAATGCTCTTACCAGTGGGGCTGAGTAGCTTTCTGGCTAATTTTAGTATTTTAACATGTCTTTTTTCTTTTTTATGGTAGGTTGTGGATATTAACAATGCACGAAAAAGGGCAACTGTGAAGCTTATCCCGAGAATTGATTTACAAGCATTGGCTGCAAAATTTGTAATTAGATTTACTCACTACTTAAGTTTATTTTTCAATTTTAAATGGTCGATTTTTTTTGCTTTTATAACTAACTTATGATATTTAACCAATTATTGCTTTCTACCTTGTTCACTCTCCCATATATCAGTAGCCTCAATGAAAGTGCCATATAAAGCAACAGTGCCGCCCCCCCGGTGCCAACAACCCCACCCCACCCACCACCCCCTCCCAAAACCAAAACACCCCAACCCCGCAAACCACCCCCCCGCCCCAAGTATCTTCCCCCTTTGTTCTTGTCTCAATTGGATAAAGATGGGGAAGAACTCACTGATGTATTGCCATTCATTTACCAAAAGGAGTGCTGGACCTCTCTTGATGGAAACTTGTATAGCCTTTGATCAAAGATCTTTATTAAACATGGTGTTTGGGGGAGTCCTAGTGGATGAGCGTTCTACAGTTGGATGTTATGGGAATAACATCCTTGATGTGTAGTACACTTTTGGAAAGTAGCCATAAGCAACTACTTGTAATTAGGTTTAAAAGCTAAATGTGTTTGGTTTATCTTGTTGCTAGGAAAGGATTTGGAAGAAATATACCCCTTTGGTTTCCCATTTTGTATGTTTTGTTTGTTTCCGTTTTGATATAAGTTTATCCGAGAATATGAAGTAATTGTTTGCTTATATGTTTTCACTTAAAACTACAAAAAATACATAACCAGGGTACAATGCTTATAATGGACCATTCTTTATGAAAATGAAAACAACTTTTTCCTGTTTTCTCTCTTCTTTCAACTTTTTTAATTTTACATAATTTGTCTTTTCTTTGTTTTTATTTCAAACAAATTTTATAATTTTAATATAAATAATTTTATTCCTTGAATATTATATTTTAATAATTTTGTAATATTTGAAAATAAAAAATATTTATTTATTTTCAACTGTCGTTCATTTTCAAATAAAAACATAAAAAACACATAACGAAATATATTTTTACATAATTCAATTTCTTGTAGAACATGTCAGCATATCTCTTATTCTCATCTCCAACTAGAAATTTTGGAAATAAAAAAACATAATTCATAACCAAACGGGCCCATAAAGATTTTGGCTATTGTTGTGAATTACTAAGTATTGGCATGTTTGATTATTGCAATTCGGAAGCGTGATGTTACCAACCTCTCCAAATTTCCTTTTCATATATCATTGGCCTAATGGTTTATAAAACTCATAGACTTACAGAGAGCATGATTTTTACTAACGTCCAACAACCTTGAGTTTAGAGTTTTGTGCAGGGAATCTGTGTTATGTTTGCACCAAATTTTTTTGTTGGGAATCATTTATTTCATTGCTGCAGGGTGGTGGAGTTACTCTCAAGAAAAATGCCACAGTAGCACCAAGATTGATTAGTTCCAGTGAACTTGAGTAATTTTCATTAATATCATATCCTTCAGTATGTTTTTTGGGATGCAAAAGTTCGGAATAAGTTTATATTTCGCCTTTGCAGTGAGTTCCGGCCTCTTATTCAATATAGGCGTGACCGTGAAACTGGGAGGTCTTTTGAGGTTCTTGATGGAATGATGCTCAAGGATGGATATCTATACAAAAAAGTATCACTTGACTCATTAAACTGCTGGGGTGTCGTGCCTTCAGAAGAGGAACTCCTGAAGTTTAGGCCTTCTGATAGCAATGAATCTGCCGACTTGGAGTGGCTTTCTCAGCTTTATGGTGATCAAAGGAAAAAGAAGACTGTAACAATTGGCAAAGGGGGTGATAAAGGAGAGAGCTCATCAGGACCAAGCTCAGCAAATGGCTTTGAATTATATGAACTTGCATGTTTTGGGTAGGTCATGTAAACATATCTAGACTTGTGGCATAGCAAATAGTTTGCCTCTGGCACCAGATATTGATCTGTATTACATTTGATTCTTTGCTCTTGCAGCCGGAAAGACTTCGGTCTTATTATAGGCATGGAGAAAGACAATCAATACAAGGTAGATATTTTTTATTATTTGTTTTATGCTTGTCTTTTTAACCACTTACCTGTTATTTAACATTCCAGATTCTGAAAGAGGGTCCAGAAGGACCTTCTGTGGTGACCATCGAGCGGCGCATGCTGAAGACTGGACCTTTTGATATGAAATTTACTGCTTTAGATCGGCAAAGGAAGACCATATCCATTAATGATACTGTCAGGGTTGTGGAAGGTCCATCTAAGGTTTGACAGTAAATGCAAAAAGGATTTCATTTGAGTTGGATAGGCAATTAAAGTTGTGTATTTTTTAAAGTAGTTGTATGGCACTTTTGCAGGATAGACAAGGTATTGTAAGGCAAATCTACAGGGGGATCATATTTTTATATGATGAGAATGAAACAGAAAATGGTGGTTATTTCTGCTCCAAGTCTCAACTTTGTGAGAAAATTAAGATTTCTGCTGATGCATGTGTTGGAAAGGTTTGAAGTCTTTATAATTCTTCCCCTTGCTATCTTGGTGTCAGATCCTTGATTATTTTCTCGATGCTGATTTTTCTTCTTAAGACAGGATGGTGAATCAGGTGCTTCATGTTTTGAAGAACCACCGTCTTCTCCAAAGTCCCCTCTATCGCCTAAGAAACTGTGGCAAGCTAGGGAATTTAACAGTAACTGTATGTTACAATTTTTAGCTGATATAGCGGTAACCTCAAATAGTTGACAAAGTTTTTGCCACTCCATAATCAATATTTTTAATTGCAGCCAAACAAGGAGATAGTAATGGCATGTTTACAGTTGGCCAAACATTAAGAATCCGAGTGGGTCCTTTAAAGGGCTATCTCTGTCGTGTTTTAGCCATACGTTATTCAGATATTACCGTGAAGCTTGATTCTCGCCAGAAGGTTCTTACAGGTAAATAAACATATATCTTCTGGTGAATATGTATGCATATCACTAGTGTAACACATCTATATGTGTGATGTTGCTGCAGTTAAAAGTGAGCACCTTGCTGAGGTTCGTGGGAGGAGCTTTGCTACCACTACCAGGTATACTGTTTTAATTACTGTGAATCATGTGTCTGTGTCATACATATGTAATTTTTTTTTTCCGTCACTTTGCTATCTGATATTTGTTTTGATGTATTGTTTCCTTTCTTCAGTGAGGATCCGGGGTCTGGTACTTTTAAACCATTTGATCTGCTGGGTACTGAAGGTTGCTCTGGAGGTAGGTATCTCGTATGTCTCCAAAAATAGTTTTTATTGCTGTTGACTTAAAGAGCACATTCTGGAAGATTGTTTCTTCCAAATTTTTTTGGAAATTGATCTTTGCTTATATTAATTTCTAACAGTGGCTACCTCCTGAGAAATTTTACATATAGTTTGGAAATGTTGGTTTTTATATCATCTCTTGAAATGGTTTTTTTTTATCTAATATCATATTAGAATAGTTTCATGGATGATGAACTCCAATTGGATCTTTGACTTGCGAGATTTGTTGTGCTTTTTTCATTTTTCCTCTTTTTGTTCTGCCTTTTGGGAGGAAAGATTGGATGAACGGGTCAGGAACTTCAGCAGAGGGTGATAGATGGAATGCCGGCGGTTCATCTGCTGAAAGGTAAAATAATGGTTAAAGTTAGTTTTCAATCAGCCACCTTTAAGATGCTCAATATGGTCTGATAGGATTTTGCTTAATGGATTCATTCCCATCTAACATAAAAATTATAGAAGGGGAATTGCTGCCTGCTGTTGCAGAATATTCATGTTGCTCGATCTTATTTTGTGAATTTTGATAATTGTATATTACATGTACAATCCTACATTTATTGACTCATTTTAACACTTATTTTCCATTTAATAGAATTAAAGTAATAAAACTTGAATATGTTTAAATTATAGAATTGAGAATCACTCTCTTGTGCTGCACTTTTAGATATACAATTAAATGTGGGAAAATAGGTAAATGTATCAATTTGGTAGCTTTCATATGAATTAATTGTGGTGTCTTACTGTGTAGTTAACTATAAGTTTTTGTGGATATATATATGAATGCCAATGTTAACAGTTTCAAAACTTGAAACTGAACTAAATGCTTGATTTATCATAATGTCTTGCTACTTGACATTCAACATTTGTAAATGTAACTACAATTAGTAGCTTTGCTTTATTAACCTCTTTTATTCTCCTATTTCATCTTACCATGCATTGTGCCTGTAATCTGATATGAGTAAACACGTTTTGCAGGAGCTCTTGGCCTAGTTTCCCTGCCGCTGGGACTTCGGTTTGTCTGAATTCACTTAATCTTTTTATGTTTGTGCTCACACAAATAATTATATGTAATACCTTTATCTTTTATGTTAGCAGGTTCACGTAGAATCCAGTTCAGCATATCCGCTTGGTTCCAATGATAGCGATCCAAAACATGGTATAATGAATGCATCATGCTAGCTAACGAGCATTTCATTTCATGATCGATTTATTGCAATCAATAACCCGTTTTTGTTCTTTTGTTGCAATTTTCAGATGGGGAAGATTCTGCTTGGGAGCGTAGGACAACCAGAGGGCAGAATTCATCTTGGTGTGCTGCAGTCGCTGGTGGAAATAGTGAAGACTGCTGGAATAAGGCTGCTGCAAAAAATTTGGGCTCTGACAGTGGCGGCTGGGGTAAGTCAGTAGTGCATAATGGAGATCCAGCCAGCTCATCGCATGATTCTCAAGGTAACTGGGGTAACACTAAACTCCCTGCTGATTCTTCAAATGATGCCTCAGCTTCATGGGGGAAAAACAAAGATGTTTGCAATAATCAGGACAAGTGGAAATCAGACCCCTGGGACAAGGGGAAAAACACCATAGGAACCTCCACCGGCAGCTGGGGTGATGCAACTGCTGAGAAAAATCAACTGGATTCATGGGGAAAAAGTAAAGATACAGTTGTTTCTGGTTGGAACCAAACTAAATCTTCGGGAAAGTCAGACTGGAGCAATAAAGATGGTTCAAGTGGAAGCAAGTCAGACTGGAGCAAGCCAGCACCTATTGCAGAAGATCGAATGGGGAGTTGGGGAAATAATGGTGGTGACTGGACTCAGCAAGGAGAAAATACCGGTGCAAGTGACTGGAAGAAAGCTGAAGTAGAAAGTGGAAGTCAAGTAACAAACTGGACCAGTACTAAAAATTCAAATGAAGATGAAACAGCTTGGGGTACAGGTGGTTCTGGTAATCGCAATCAGAAAGATGGCGGGAAAAAACCAGAGGCCTCCGGTGCTTCTAAGGGATCTTGGAATAAACAAGATGGAGGGTCATCATGGACTAAACAAACTGATCAACAACACAGCAACCAGGACGGAGGATCTTCATGTGGTAAACAAGAAGGAGGATCTTCGTGGGGCAAACAAGGAGGATCTTCATGGGGTAACCAGGAAGAAGGATCTTCACAAGGAGGATCTTCGTGGGGCAACAAACAAGAGGGTGGATCTTCGTGGGGCAACGGACAAAAGGGAGGATCTTCGTGGGGCAAACAAAATGAAGGATCTTCGTGGGGCAACAAACAAGAGGGAGGATCTTCGTGGGGCAACAAACAAGATGCAGGATCTTCATGGGGCAAACAAGACTCAGGATCTTCATGGGGGAAACAAGGTGGAGGATCCTCATGGAGTATACAAGCTGATCAACAAGATGGAGGATCTTCGTGGGGCAAACAAGGTGGAGGATATTCATGGAGTAAACAAGGTGATCAACAAGACAGCTGGGAGAAGCAGCAGTCATTTGATGGAGGTCGAGGGTCTTCATGGAGTAAACAAGCTGATCAACAAGATGGAGGATCTTCGTGGGGCAAACAAGGTGGAGGATCTTCATGGAGTAAACAAGGTGATCAACAAGACAGCTGGGAGAAGCAGCAGTCATTTGATGGAAGCCGTGGATCAGGTGGAAGACGGGGAAGAGGAGGTGGACGAAGAGGTAGAGATCAATTTGGCAGAGGAAGATCATTTGGCCAAGATCAGTCTTCAGGTTGGAAGAAGGAAGGTCCAGGAAACAATTGGTCTGGTGGTGGGGATGATTGGAAAAATAAAGGCAGTGATACGGATGAAAAACAACTCACTGGTTGGGGTCAAACTGCTAGTTGGAAAGGAATAAATGATTCGAGTGGAAACCAGGATTCTAATTGGGGCAAAAAAGGCAATTGGAATTCTGGATCTAGTGAGGGAGATAAAAATCAGGGTTCTGGTTGGGATGAGAGACCTAACTGGAACTCTGGATCAAATGGTACTGGTGAGAACCATGGCTCTAGCTGGGGCAACAAAGGAAATTCGCATTTTGGATCAAGTGATGCTGCTGGTAATCAGGATTCTACTTGGGCCAAGATATCTGGTGATGTGAACCAGGATTCTAGTTGGGGCAAGAAAAGTAGTTGGAACTCAGGATCTGGTGATGCAAATCAGGATCCTAATGGGGAAAAAAGTGGCAGCTGGAACTCAGGATCTGGTAATGCAAGCCAAGGTTGGGATAGAAAAACTAGCTGGAACTCAGGATCTGGTGCTGCAAACCAGCATTCTAACTGGGGCAATAAAAGCAACTGGAACTCTGAATCTGTTTCCGACAATGCGAACCAGAACTCAGGCTGGGGTAAGAAAGGTAATTGGAACATGGGATCTGTTGATGCAAATCAGGAATCTCTTTGGGGTAAGAAAGGTGACTGGAACTCTGGAAACGATGATCAGACTGATATTTTTAACAATAGAACAAGTGAAAATTGGAAAGGTTTTGATGGAAGAGATAGTTCTAATAGAGGGAGCTTTAGAGGTGGAGGGGGTTCAGATAGAGGAAGCTTTAGAGGCAGAGGCAGATCAGACAGAGGAGGGTTTGGAGGTCGAGGCAGATCTGACAGAGGAGGGTTTGGAGGTAGAGGCGGTTCGGATAGAGGAGGCTTCGGCGACAGGGGCAATTCAAATAGAGGAGGTTTTGGTGGTAGGGAGGGATCAGTTAGAAGAGAATTTGGAGGTAGAGGCCAAGGAAGGCGAGATCAAGGTGGTGGTTGGAACCGTAATGATTCTGGTGACTATAATTCCTTTGACAGTAAGCCAGGAGGTGGTGATAAGGGCCAGTGGAAGAGTTGGAATGCAGGAAATAGTGGAACTAATGAAGCTGGTGGAGATCAGGTAAACAATTGGAAGTCATCTGATGCTTCTGGTGGTGGCCAGTGGTCTAGTTGGAAAAATTCTAACGCTACAAAGGAAGTTGAAGGAACTAGTGATCAGGGCACTAGTTGGAACAAAGGATCGGGAGCAAGTGCACAAGCTGGGCGCTGGAGTAAGCAATCTTCAGGTTGGAACAATGGAATGAGTTCAGGGAATGCTGCTGATCAACCCAACCAATCAAATGCTACATACGGAAATCAATCGACTGGTTGGGGTGAGTCCAAAGATACAGGGGAAGGAAGTGGTGGAGGTTGGGGATCAACTGATTCCTGGGGTAAAACGGGTGGAAGCTCTTGGGGGAAGGGAAGCGATGGAAGTGGTGACGGAGGAGGGTGGTGACCACTCTTCATGGTAATAATAATGTTATGTAGGTTAAGTTTTTCAGGGCTTTACTGTACATAAATGTTTCTGTTTCCTTTTCTGCACAGTTGGGGCCAAAACCGCAGGATGTTTCTGTGGAACCGAATATCTAATTGCCTTGTGGTATTTTGTAACTCCTGTCGTGCAATAGCTCCTTGCTGAGCATACAGCAGCTAAATGTATGTTTCTGACATTGGGCGCATAGGAGTATTTTATTGCTTTTAGCCTGACATTCGCAACAGATACTTGTTAATCTCTATGTTATGCTATAAATCATCTTTTATTAGGTTCCATTAAAATGTCTTCTTGATACAAAGGTGCTCCTGGAACGAGGCCTTTTAATGTCGAATGTCTTTACTGGTTGGAATTTTTCTACTAGTTTTCATAAGCATGCTACAGTATAGCTAGCTGCATGTTGGAGTTGGGGGGGGGGGGGGGGTGGGGGGGGGGTGGGGTGCGTGGTGTGGGTTAGTGTGTGGGAAAAGGAAATAACAAGTAATTGCCTAAAATAAATCTGTGTATCGACCCCTAATCAAATTGTTAGATTCGGAAGTAATAGAAATCTTTTTTTCTTTTTTTAATTGGTAGTGGACTAGGCAAATCATGTGTCCAGATTGAGTATTTTAAGAATATACTTTAACGATTAATAATTAATAAATTCTGATGGATGGTTTTGGTAAAACAATAAGAATAAGATCAATATTTTAGCCAGTGATGCATAAAAAAGTAGTGAATTGATTCCCAAAAGCTGAGACGCCAAATGAACTGGTGTTGAGTTCATGAAACGAGTTTCTGATAACCAAGCAAGGGCGTGGTACATGGTGGCTTCTCTATTGTTGAATTATGTACAATCTTAATTATGCGTTTAAAGAACTTCGAGAAACTGAGAGCTTGAAAAGATTAAAAAAGGTTGGGTTTGCAAGGAGATTTTTGGATTGGAATTTATAAACATCCTCTCCTCAAGAACCTGTTTCGCCTCTTGATCCTACTTGGGTTAAAAAAAATAACAATAATGAAGTTAAAAGAAAAAAAAAGGCTGGAGTCTGGATCAACCCCTTCGACATTTGTAAATATTAGGCTATAAGCCAATGGATTTGTACATTATATCAGTTATTGTTTGCTTATACATTACCCGAATTCTGTGGTATGTAATAAATGGACCATTTTAATCGACAGATGAGCTTAAAGTCTATGCTATAGTGCATAGATTAATACAGTGAAGGAGTGATTGATTTGAGTCCACACATGGAATAGAGAAAGCTCTCAATTGCATCAAAGCCGTCTTAGCTCAGCGGTAGAGCGCATGGCTTTTAACCATGTGGTCGTGGGTTCGATCCCCACAGACGGCGACTTCTGTTTTTTTTTTTCCCATTTATTTGATCTTATTTTTAAGTTTGGGTTCAATCATACATCCTATTCCCGCAAAATCCTCAAACTGAAGTATTATTACAATTCTCTCAAAACAAGCTGAATGATAGACAACCGAATCTGGTCACTGTCGTCTGAATCCAAAAACATTAAACATCACTAAAACTAAAGCTATTAAAAGAAAAGAAGGCAGCACACTCTCATCACGTGACAATTATAAATAAAAGGGCAATCGTCATTGGACCCTCCATTGTTTTTCAAAAACTCTATCCATCCAGACTTTTTAAAAATCATTACAAAACCCCCTAGTCGTTTATAATTTTTGTCAAAATAATATGCTAATGAGAGAATATCAATTACGCTATTATCTATCAAGTGAAATATCATATTTACCGTTTTTATCTTTTAAAATTTTAGAAACTTACAAATGTTAGAATTCGAACATGGTACCTATTAGCTAGAAAAGATGTACTCTACTAAAAAGCCAAGCATATGATTTAATTTTAAGTAAACAAATAATTTATTTAACTTATTTGAATGAAACAATGGCTCATTCACCTTTTACTCTACCATCACAACTAAACTCAATTTCAATAACACGTAAATACACAACCTCAACCAAAATCCAAGCAATCTGATTTCTTTTTTTTTTTAATAAATCAATTAGAAAATAGAAACCTAATAAAAACATAAAATCTATATAAAAAAATCTATATCAAATAAAAAATAAAATTTATACCAAATAAAAAAATAAACCTAATAATTAAAAAAAATAAAATCTATATCAAAATAAAAAAATTAAAACTAATCAAATAAAATAATAAAATAATATCAAAATAAAAAATTAAACCTAATCAAAATAAAATAATAAAATCTATATCAAAATAAAAAAATTGAATCTAATCAAAATAAAAAATTAAAATATTATCACTTGAATATATTTCACTAAAATAAGTTAAATAAATTGTTCATTCACTTAGAATTAAATCATGTGGTCTAATGGTGGAGTATACATTTGCTAACTAACAGGTGTTCGGATCCCAAATTTTGTAAGTTTGTAATATTTTAAACTATAAAAATTATAAATATGATATTTTATTTAGAAGATAATAGTATAATTGATATTATCTCATTAAAAGTTTATTTTATTAAAAATTATTAACAGTCGGAGATTTTGTGATAGTTTTTTAAAACTCGGGGTTGCCGATGAATCGACAAACAATGGGGGTTCCTGGTGATTCTCTAAATAAAAATGATAAATATATCAGATTGGAACAGCACATAACGAACTTAACGGAGTCAACAACTGAAACTCAAAATTTCAAAAATTTCTCCTTTTCCAGATACCATTTTATCTTGTTCCTCCTCTTTCCGTTTCTGTCTCCACACTTTCCCTCACTTTCTCGCCAACCCAACATCCTCATATTCTCATTTTTTTTTTCTCCATTATCATCAGATGCTTTCTCCAATCCATCAAAAAACCGGTAAATTTCCCTAACTTCGTAATAAAACTTCAATTTTTTGCCTTTCCAATTTCTAGGATTCCTACTCCGCGATCGATCGGACACCAAAAACGACGCCGTACAGTTAACAAAAAGATCTAAAATTTTAGGGTAAGACTTTTTTTAATTTCATTGAACTGAAAGAAGGAAAAAAAAAATGTTTAACAAAATTATCAAGCGCGGCCATAGGAAGGGATCCAAATCGGTTTCGAACGGAACGAGCGTGACGGTGAACCACTCTTCCGTCGGGAGTTTCGAGACGTTGCCGGTTACTACACCGCCACCAATCGCTCCAGTGGCCCGAAACGACGTGATTGAGAAACTGCCGTCGTTTCGTGAGGTGTCGTCGTCGGAGAAGTTAAATTTGTTCATTCGTAAGACTCAGCTGTGTTGCGTATTGTGTGATTTCAGCGACACGTTGAAATTCGGGCGCGAAATCGATATAAAGCGACGGACTTTGCTCGAGTTGGTGGATTTCATGCAATCCTATTCGAGTAAAATTAACGAAGTGATGTTACAAAACCTAATAAGGATGATTTCCGTTAACATTTTCAGGTGTTTGCCGCCTGCTTCGCACGAAAACACAGGGTCGTTGCTTGATTCGACGGACCCTGAAGAGGACGAGCCATGGCTGGATCCAGCTTGGCCACATCTGCAAATTGTGTATGAACTTTTGTTGAGATACATTGTTTCTTCCGAAAAAGATACAAAGATTGCTAAAAAGTATATTGATCATAATTTTGTCTTGAAGTTGCTTGATTTGTTTGATTCTGAAGACCCGAGAGAGAGGGAGTTTCTGAAAATGGTGCTTCATAGGATATATGGGAAGTTCATGGCGCATCGACCCTTTATTCGATATGCAATAAATAACGTGTTTTATAGGTTCATTTTCGAGACGGGAAGGCACAGTGGGATTGGTGAGTTGTTGGAGATTTTGGGGAGTATAATAAATGGGTTTGTGCTGCCCATGAAAGAGGAGCACAAGTTGTTCCTTGTCCGGGCGTTGTTGCCATTGCATAAGCCCAAAACTATCTCCACGTACCATCAGCAGTTGACTTATTGTGTTACTGTTTTTGTTGAGAAGGATTACAGGTTGGCGGATATTGTGATTAAGGCGTTGTTGAAGTATTGGCCTGTGATTAATTGTCAAAAAGAGGTTTTGTTTCTAGGAGAATTGGAAGAAGTATTGGATTTGACTCGGGCTACAGAGTTCCGACGATGCATGGTTCCTCTATTCAGACAGATTGGACGATGCCTCAATAGTCCTCATTTCCAGGTTCATGATCATTGGTAGTTTCTTTGATTTTTGCATATGTATCATGTTATTATTTGAAGGTATATCATATATTTATCATTATGACTTAGACCATGCAGCTTTCTTTAAATGTTGCTGAATGTACTTTCTATTTGGCAGAATGCAATTAATGCTTTGTAAGATATGTGCATCTATGTTACCACTGTAGGGTAAAGCTGTTGTGAATTAGGATTCCGTTTATATTCAAACATATTAACTGTCTGGGACTGGGAGTGGTTTTTTCAACTCCAAAATATCAAGCCTGTGCCTTCTGAACTGTGATGCATATTGCATTAGCCATGATGTTTACTTTGCTTAGTAGCATCTCAATAAGCAAAGTTATAGCTTTTAGCTTCCTTATCTCCCTGTTCTGCCCAGAGAAGCCTCTTCGCAGACGTGCTATTTACCTCATTCCCAGAGAAAATTAACCCTCCGGTTTTCTGGAATTGCATGATGCAATCAAAATTCATGGAGCACTGGATGCAAAAAAGTCTTGATTTTTATGTCTATTACTTCATACTAAAAGAAAGAGGTTGAGAGAACTTTTTAATCTGGTTTGAGTTTGAAATTTTATACTGCTTCTGTTGGTTGAATTTATTGCTGACGTAACCAGTGAAATTTGAATAATTTTACCTCAAGTTTCACATTCTCTTGAGAAAAATTGACTGCATTTTACATAGTTGATTGAGGAGCTTTTAGAGTCATAGCGAATGAGTCCATCTCAAAACGGGAAAATATGTACCACCAATTGGACAGAATTATGTGGTGTTAGCAAGGCCTACATTTTTAATTTGCCATATTTTGTCACACTTTCAATGTCAAACTCAGAGGAACTTAGTTGATACAATTATTTGATCACAGTAACATAGTTGGCTTAAGTAATTATGATAAGACATTAAACTTGATTGTAGAGTTGAATTGGTATTTGGATAAGTTTTCTTTCACTGCATTACCAGACAATCTGCGAGGTACTTCCCTCCCTTTTCTGTAGTATGACTGCCTTCATGTTGCTGTATTATTATTTGTAATTTTATGGTCAAATAGTATTCATGGATTTCTAATAAAGCAAGTTTCCAGTCCTATCTATAATCAATTAAGCATAATGAAACATTAATGGGCTTTACAAAGTTGTAATTTGTAACTGTTTCCTCAACTCTCAAGTGCTGATTACATTCATATTTTCTCATTTGTGGTTGATTTTCTGTGTAGGGGTCACCTCTTCTATTAAATGTAACTCATTTATTTGGTCTGAAATACGGTTCAGGGACAAATCTTAGATTTCTATCATCATTAGTTCTTTGGAAAGTGTTTCTTACTATAAAGAATCATGGCAGGTTGCCGAACGGGCTTTGTTCTTGTGGAACAATGAGCACATGGTAAGCTTGATTGCTGAGAACAGAAAGGTGATTTTTCCAATAATCTTTGAAGCATTGGAGAAGAACATGCGAAGCCACTGGAATCAGGCAGTCCATGGGCTTACTTCCAATGTTCGGAGGATGTTCCTAGAGATGGATGCTGAATTGTTTGAAGAATGCCAGAGGAAGCTTGAAGAAAAAGAAGCCAGGGCTGAAGAAGTAGAAGAAGAAAGAGAATTGAAGTGGAAGAGACTGGAAGCTGTTGCTGCTCAGGCTGGCTGAGCACATATGGTTTTGGTTAATTGATTGGTAAGAGTATTCAAGAAAAGAATAATGATATTAATTGATTAATTAGAGTAGAATTAATTTTCTTTCAGTTCTAGGTTAACTATTCTTTTATTCGTTTCTATATAAATGTCACACTATCTAACTATAATTGTATGCTATAATTTACGGGAAAAGAAATTGGAACAAGGTGTATGGGTGTATTTTGCATATTTACTTTCTAAAGTTATTTTCTTAATTTATTTTCTCTGTAAATATCAAACTTTGGTACGAATTCTTGATTGGAAGCGTGCGATTGGAATGCAATATCTCAGAAAATAACTAAACCAATTTAATTGATCACCTCTCAATTATCAGAACTTTTTTCGTCTTTATATGTCTGGGTTTAGCTTATAGCCATTCAACAACTGGCCATGATCTGGAAAATGTTCTTAAGCTTCAAACCTAACTGGGGTAGATAATTGTCTGAGGTTTTGAAGCAAAGTCTCCAAGTTGAGCCAGATTTAGATATAATTAAGTATCTGAATGACCTACTACACAGCTGTCCTTCAACTTTCCAAAACTGGTAATTACAGTCTAAGACAACACTTCCTAACAGGATTTATTATTTATGTGAATCAATTTGTCCTTTTTTGTCAAGGGAGGAAACAATTAATTTATTGAATGATGCCCCAAACATATAAATTGTGGTCCATATCTTAAAAAATATTGTTTGAATGCCAGATTGCAAGAATATAGGAACCATTGGCAGCATAAATTACAAACCAGTATCTCAAACGCTTGATTGAAAACTGAAAATGCTTTTCATATTATCATAACTTCTTTCAAATAATCATGAGCCTTTTTTAAGTTAGTAGAACACTTGAAAGCTTTCTATAGATATGTTTTTCTATAGTAGCACTTGATAGAAATTTTTTTTTCCTTAAAAACAAATGTAAGCATAAATTATACCTCTATCTACTTTTGAGATTATTTTCTCCCACACTAAAGATGTCATGTTAGATACATTATTACTCGAAGAAAAACCTTATAGAGAAAGACACCAACACCTTGAAGTTGACATTAGATTCAAATTGTCACCTCAACCACCCATATCCTATCGTCTTTTAGAATTTGTACATTGATTACATTTTGATATACATTATATTACCAGTAAACATTATACATCACAAACATAATTTAAAAATTTAGTATACCATTAATTTTGCTACTTTTTTATTGGAGACTCACATGAAACAATGGCATAATATCGACCCTACAAAATTGGTTAGCGTTATTGACAGAAGATTATAATATTAGAGGGTAGGCTACTAATGCAAAGAAACTAATGAAAAAAAAAAATTCTTGAATTTTTTTTTTCAACTAGATATAATGATGCCTATCATCCTTTCAATTCTATAACAATAATAATTGTAATGATGGAAGAGCAACGCAGACACAGTTGGTGGTAATTAAAATAATTAGAAAAGACAAAAAGATTGAGGCAGTTGATGTGAGTGGTGGGCGCGGTGGTGCGCCGCTCCCAAATATCATTCCAAAGTAGTCACCATCACCATCACCGGATCTGCTGGTGCTGCCGCCACCGGACCCACCACCGCTGAAGCCGGGATAAGAAATGCTCTGACTGTCGTCCCTGACCAAAATTTTCAAAATTCCACATCAGCGTATGTCCGAAAGAGTAAAATAAATTAAAAATGACACATTAACTTAAATTATATCAAGTGGCAGATAACTAGATTATATTTATTTTTTATTAATTTTAGTTATTGGATTATGGGTTAAACAATGTCAAATCTGCCACCATTTAGTCATAATAATTATGTTCAATTTGTCACTTTTTAAAATATTTAAGCTTGTAAACTTAACTTTGAATATATATTATCCAATAACTTTATTAAATAACATTAGCAGTAACCTCCCCTCAAGTTATCCTAAACTTGAACTCACAGTATTCTTATTCTTATTCCTATCATAAAGTAATCATTTAACCTAAAAACCTATAAACTAAATACATCGAGATAATCATAGATAGATAAAAATTCATATTCAAACACATTAAATTTGTTTCGATACTATATTAAGTAACCATTTGAATCAAAAATTTAAACGAGTAAGAGCTCAACTTTAATATGAAAGCTTTGTAGACATTCACATAGAAAATCAAACCGATTTAGAAGGTGGGTCAAAGAGCAGCCTCTAGGGTGGGGTTAGCCTTTTGAAATACAAGGAGACACAACTTGAAAGTGGATGTATGATATACGATTTGGAGATAAGAGATCACAAATTTAAGGCTCTATATGGGTGTCACACGATGGAAAATGGATGGAATACGTTTAAAATGTTGAAGAATTTAAAGTAGGATCATAATCAATTTGAATATATTCTTTTCTTTCCCTTGTTTCTACGATGACAAACAAGTGGAAGTATGAATATATACCAACTGGGGAAAGCATGAGGGAGAATCTAAAATACATATAATGTGTTTCAAGAGACCTTTCTTTTTTTTTTCTTTTTTTTTTTTGGGCCCTTTCAAGTATGTATGCAAACACAACATAAATGCAATGAGAAACAACTCTATAGATATACAAAACTTGGTGAAGAAAAAATATAACAAAGAGAAAGGATTTGAGATAAATTGTAACAAAATCATTTTCATTTCCTTGTTAATATCTTGTTACAGATTCTTTAGAATTTTTTTTTTTCTATTTGGACGCACGGTTAGACCTAATATATTCTGCCAAAGGGCCAAGTTACCAACCCTAAAGAATTATTCAAAGAGAAAGAACCTAACTTTGAGGGTTGTATTAGCATCACATTACTATCTAGCAAGTTGCATTGGATCATGATAGGAGAGAACTTATAGAACTTGGAGAGAAAAAAAAAAAAAAAGACAGAATGCACACATAACAATGGCTACTATATAGGGACCAAAAGGTACAATACAATAACCAGACATTGCTCCAGAGAGCAGCCAACGGGGGACCAGTCAGTTATTAATTTCCCACAAAAAAAACACAGATTAAAGGTAAGAGCAAAAGTCAAGGATTAGAAAGCATTAAACAGGCAATAGGGAAGGACTAAGATCTACTTTCTGCTTTTTCCAATGAAGATGCAGCTAGCATTAGCAGGCTAGCTAGTTGTCTAAGCATAGATCATGTCAAAATCAGTATTGGGGTCCAGGAGCCTTGAAAAAAGCATAAAAGAGAGGGCCTACTCTTGCTCGCTGTAAAGCACATAGAAGAGAATATAACCAGATCACCATACAAACACACTATACTCACACTCACCCACCAACCAAAACATGGCCTCATTGGACTTCCTTACACATACAATCATACTGAAGTGAAAGCCGCTCTTCCTTACTAATGCATCTACTACTTTTTCACCCTGTTCACACACATGCATGCACATTTTCTTGCGTTTCTGATTTGGACAGACCTTTGTGAAAAAGACACAACAAAGCCTATACTATCACAAGGACAATTAATTCCCTCAAAACCTCATTATGTTCATGCAACTTGATTGATTTTGATTCCAATAAGAGTGACATTAAAGCTTAGGGAGACTACTAGCAGCCGAAGTAGCCATTGAATAATAATTGTTTCAAGAAAAAGCAGTTCAATGGTTTTACTATCCAATGACCTCATTAGACTAGTAACATAGGCTTGTTTTAACAACTTTTCTCTAAACTAAATCAAAAATGGGTTTTCAATCAAATCTATAATTCTTAAAATAAACCTAGATATATATATATATGACTAGTTTTACATTTTTACATACCTTAATAGTGTTGATCTGGTACTGGTCCCATAAGGTCACATTCAGAAAATATGAAATTGATCTTGGGAATCTAGGGTGCATGAAGAAACTATTACATAAGAGAGAGAATGATTAAAAAAGGGTTTGGCCATGCAGAACTGGACAAGAACAGAAGACTAAGACAAATGAACTGTAAGGCTGTTCTCCTCTGGCTCAGCTGGAATCTGAACGCAAGCATGATCACGTGCACCCATAAAAAAATTAAAAAAAAAAAAAAGCAAAACACAATTTACCATTAAAAAAGTTAAAATTTAAAAAGAAAAAGATACTTTGGTAATTTCAATAACTTTGTCTTTTGTCCCCGCATGCTACGCAACAACGGAAACTAAACTACCAAAAAGCTCCACCATGTAGCAATTACGAGTACCTTTCTGTAGGGCACACCCCTAAACTTTAAGGGAACAACTTCTTTATAGCATAGAATAGTATTAAACTTTGATTAATTGAAACTTAAACTAACATAGAAATCATAATTATCAAATTTCACATCATCAATTTTGGGTTTAACATTATCACTAACACTTTCTATTGAATGTTCTGTAATGAAATCGTAAAAGGAAGAATCAACCCAATGATTATTATCAGTATAACAACATCTTTCCTTCATAAAGGAGCATAGCTTTTGAGAAGCTTTTTTTTTTTTTTGGGGGTTAACCAAAAGGATACCAAGAGCTTTTTAATATAAAGACTGAAACATCCTTACCGGAAAGTTAAAAAGGCGGACAGTTATTTCTGTTAAAAGCAACGGAAGGGTAAAGCAGGAAAGAGAAAAATACCTGGACCCGCCAAACACGCCGGCGTTCATGGTAAGCTGCTCAATTTGAGCGGCGGATTTGGGCTCGACGCTTGAGGCCTTGGCGTACTGAGTGCTGAGGCCCAATCCTGAAGGTACAAAGAATGCTCCATTTACCATAAGGTCCCCTTCGGTTCTCCAGTTCCAACCTGCCCATTCGCTCTCGTCTGTGTCCACGCGCTTCGTCACCTGTCGTAAGTTTAGAGAAACAAGCACATGGGCACCGTCAGAGAGCGTAGTCCACGCGGCCAAAAGAGCGTAATAACAGATTTAAAACAAGATTGAAAAGCAGTGCGACTCTTGTCCGAATGTCAGGGTAGCTTGTAAGTACACAACAGAATTTAATCGCTGGCAAGCACTAACACTACCATTACAATGGGTTAAATTTATTTCTCACATACACAAGACTCATCAATATTATTATTAAATCTGTATATTTTGTACCCAAATTCATAAAAATTGCAAATATGAATATGTCTTTCTAGAAAAATAAAAGAAAATTACAAGGAAAATAATTTAATAATAATAAAAAGGGTAAATAAATTTATGCTAACAAGTAAAATGCCAATGGACATTGGACAGTAAACTTACAAAGTATTTGACATGTTGAAATTACAAGTATTGACTTAACAAAACCCAAAATCATTCAAAATTCAGTTATAATTTCACATACTAATAAGTGATTATACAAATAAAGCAACGTTTGAAATCTTTCAACCATCCTATAACAGGATTTTTTCCTTTTTAAAAAATAAAAAGATCACTTTAAGTCCAATTTACAAATCTTTGGACCCGCAACGTAGACAGATCCTTATGTATCTCCATCAATCTGAAAAGAAAAGTAAAAAATTACGCGAGAGAGTAGAGACACAAAAATATCAACGAAAATCCACGTCATACAAAACCACTCCTTCCAATCACAAACCATTTCGATGATAATAATAACCGATTGGTATATTTCCAGACCATCATATTTTAAATAACATTAAGCTACTTTAGCTAATCCTAATTACGTAATATTAGATACAGAATCTATGTATATAACACATCTAAATGTAATCTATCCTAAACCATTGTCATCAAATAAAAAAATAATAATTAAAAAAACTATTTTATTCAAGATAAGTTCGAATTAACAACATAATAAAAAAAGTTACCTCTTTGGCATTATCATCGGGCGGAGCAGTGTAGCGATTGCCCTGACTATTGATGGTCGGGTTAGCGCTACCGCCGATGGCATACATTTCCCATGAAGTGAAGTCATTGTTGACCACGTGTATATAGCCGTGCCTGCACCGTGGCATACGCTGCACCAGCGCCTCGCCGAAGTGATTGAATGCAATCGTGATTTGCATTCCAATGTCCAGCTGGTAATTATCGTTGTGTCCTAACAGCATTACCTCATTATGATGCGAAAAATAGTTGTTCGATATGGTGATCGCCGACGACCCCAGTATTGCATCAATCAATCCGTCCGTACAGTAGCTTAGCGAGCAATGATCGATCCAGATTTCCTGTGAGCCAGTGATGGAAATCCCATCACCGTCCGATTTTCCTCTCCAGCCAACATGCGTTGGAGAGGAGGCTATCATAGTATGTCCTGATAATTTTTTTACAACAGTAAATAGTCATTTTACATGTTAAAAATGTTGTGTTAATAATACAAGTTAAGAATATTCTTTTACCAATAAACGTTAGAATCGCAATTACTATTCTACCCTAGACATTCAGCTTCGTAGTACGTCCGTCCAGCTAATAAGACTCAAAATCAAAGAGTCTAAATCAGTAAATTCACCTGATGGTTTACAGTGGTGAATGTGGATGTTGTGGATGATCACGTGGGAGACATACTGGAGAGTTAAGCAGCCGTTGCCAGTAATGTGAACGTTGGCGCCACGGCCGTCGATGGTTTTGTAGCTATTGATGATGAGCTCGTGCTTGAGTTTGATGAGCATGTTGGTGAAGAAGACAATCCAGAGAGGCTCGGTCTGAATGACGGCGTGGCGGAGAGTGCCGGGGGTTGGGTTGGCGGGGTTGTGGTCCGAGGAGTCGGTGACGACGTAGATCTGACCACCTTTGCCGCCGAGAGCGTCCTTGCCGAAGCCTATGGCGCAGTCGGCCAAGCGTTGGCGGTTAGCGGTGGCCCAGTTGGGGTCGCAGCGCCAGCAGTCGTCAATGGGGTTGCCAGTGAGACATTGGTCCTTCTGTTCAACGGACAGAGTTTGTCTTCTTGATAGCGACATATTTACCATCCTTTAAAAAATAATAATAATAAATAAATAAGGAGCAGAAAATGTAGTGAGTAATGAGCCAGGTTGTGGTTGGTTAGTGAGAAAGTAAATGTGTGAAAAATACCCAGATGAGGTTTTCTTTTTGTTTTGAAGAAATGCAAGTGGGCAAGAGAAAATAAGAGGAATTTTGGTTGAGAAGCAGGGGAAAACAGAGGAATGCTCTGTTTGTTTGCTGACAAAATGTGGGGAAAAAAAAAGAAAAGAAAATGAGCATCACCTCACCCAGATTGGGATTTCTTGTGGTTTCAAGACTAATCTTTAAAAATGAGTTAAACTATGATGTCAAGACCTATAATGAGGTTCACCAAGACGGTGTTTTTGCTTGAAATTCCACAAAAAAGCAGAGAAATTCAACTGGAAAACCTCTTAAATGGTCAAAACGCGGGGAATTGGTTTTTCACATAAGCTGAATAAAATCTTGACAAATGAGGACAAAATGAGCAAAACCCAGATGAGATATTTGTGAGTTACAAGTCAAGAGTTGAAAAAGGGCTTACCTTTGGACATGTTGAACAACAGCTTCAGGGTCAGGGTGTTGATGTGGTAAAGTGAGATTGAAAGCATCCATTGCAAGAGAAGAGAAAGAGAAACACAAGAAGAGACATGACAAGAGAATGCAGGAGATTAGAAGCATCTTTGAAGAAACAACAACAACAACAATAATAATATCTGGGTATATATTTGTTGGCTGGTGTCTCTATGCTCTCTCCCCCTTTTTGCTTCTGTGTAGAAAGAAAAAAGATCTCTTTGAATGGACAAGAATGGAAACAAATGCCTTTCTCTTCTCTTGCTCTTGAATGCTACAGCAGCAAACAAAATTAGGAAGCTGCGAACTTGGGAAAATGTGAAGAGGAGGGTTATATAATACCAAAACAAAATTATAAAATAATAATTATGATGCTTGGTTATTTTAAGAATTATAAAATTTGTTACTTTGTTGTTGGGCCATGGAGAGCTTCTTTAACTTTCTTCGTTGTTTATTTCAACTCGAAGAAAAGAAAAGGAGAGAAGAGAATTGAAGAGAAGAGATAGAATCGAGGGGGTTGGAGTCGTGGCTGCAATGGGACATTTTGATCCATGTATGAAAGAAGGTAGTGATGAATTGAGAGAATCAATCTCTCTCTACAGTGATTTCTAGCTACCTCTCCGCCCCTTTCCCACCAGTTCTCTCTTTCAATACTCTCTCAAATCACTCACATTCCTACCTTGCTCTCTAATCATTCTTAATATAGCAGTGGCAGTAGATCGAAATTTAATTGTAGACAAATTAAAGGTCAAAAAAAATCTTAAGAGAGATGTGGAGCTTATCCAAAAATGTGATCAAGAACTCTCCCTTTTCATTTCCTTTCTTTTTCCTTTCCTTCGAGTCCTTCATAACCATTATTTTTATTATTATTATTTTGTCTGCGGATTAAGATTCTTTGCGGACATGGTGCAAGCATGTAGGTTCCTACTCCAATGAGACACTCCTCATGTGTCGACAAAACCTTTTGTCTCAGGATGAGAAAAGGATTGAAGATTAGTTAGATTTTCAGAAAATTGCTTGCTTTCAGTAAAATTTCCTTCTTGTAACAAATTTATCGAGCCAACAGCCCAAGCTGATTAAGAGTTAATTAAAAAAACGAATTACAGTAATGATCCTAAATTATATAAAATATTAGGAGTCATTTACATAATTGACCCACACTTCAAAGCTGTCAATGTTATTTCTCTTTTAGAAATTAGAAAGTTGCCTTTGGGAAATGATGAAAGGAAATAACACATACGAATCTTTTTAAAGATCAAAATAATTTTGCGAAAAAAAAAGTATAATCACTGTGATAATAGTAGATTTTCTTAGATAAATTTCAATTGAAGCTAATAAAGTAACAACGTTTAGTCTACCTCTGAGGTATTTTTAATTAAAATAGGCATATTTCTCCAGACTCCTAGGCTTTGTGTTAATTATCAGACCCAAATATTTTTAAATGATGATATTTTAAGAAAAAAATTATAATAACACCCTCAAAATTAACGTACTTGTATCCATTAAATATAATGAGCGAAATGTTAATTTCATATAAAGGAAGATAATTAATTTCTTTAAAATAAATTTGAAAGTAATTTTAACATTGTTAAAAACGTTTCCGAATAGAACACGTAGCGTTCATGTTTTCCTCTCACTCCAGCGAGGTTTGTCCTAATTATTCAATAATCATTCTCCGAAACCACTTTGTATACTATTTTTCAAATATCCTTCCAGTTTGCTTCCAGGAGTCAGACTACCTGACTATTTTTATGAACTTCAATTATTTCAACACTTTAAAGTCATATTAATAGTTTGGTACTGTTATCAAATCAATAATTGTCATAAATTAAAATGGATTATAATTCTAAATAGTCAAATGAAGAAAATAATCAATTAAACAATCATAAACAAAAACATCATAAACAAACAAGAGAATATATAAATAAAATAGCATCTTAAAGTATTAATAACCTGAACATGGATAGATTCAATTTTAAGAAGTCCAAAAGGATTTTATATATGAAAAAAAAAAAATGAAAGAAATCAACCGACCTTGAAAAACAGGTAGTTATCGTGCATGGAGCTTCATTCAAAGGATACATTTCAATATTAACAGAAGAATGGACAAGGCCGGTGACATTCATTACTCCTGGAATAATATCATAGTAAACTGAAGGAATATAAATGTTATCGTAAGTTGCAGTAACAATAAGCCATTAATATATTGGTGGAAAAGTATCAGAATAGTACAATAATAAAATAAAAGCAAGGAGTCCGTAACTTTGTAATCTCATTATTCACATTTATTATGTACTCGATCGGTTGATGATCATGAATCTAACTTTTTGTTAGACCTTTATTGCAAGGAGAGCCTCTCCTGTACAGCAGTTATAATTTGTGTCAGATGACTAAACTTGTTCGTTGAGAGAATATTATAAGGGAAAACTATTGATTAGATAGATCATTCATGTGAGTCAAAATGATATGGAATGGACCAACAATTGTTAAGTGTGACAATACAAAAGTAATATAAGATTTGATCAATTAAACACCACATTTGTACCACAATGAGCACCAAATGATGGTTAAATGTTATATATACAATATGAAAATGTAATTAATTTTATAATATTGCAGGGTGACACATAAAGTTCCATGTTATTAACAAAAAAAAAAAAGTTGTTAACATGATGTTACAACTCAAAATTCTTGATAGAAAACCCAGAAAGACTTTCTGGAGCAAACTGGCTTTACACCTTTGTTATATCAATCTGTGAGTCATTTTGTGTCTTTACAGTCCAGCATTATTTGCAAAATGAATGATCAATTGCATGTGATATGCTATGCTATCTTCTCTATTATATTTCTATAATCATCTTTCACATCAGAAACCCTGTACTATACTAGACCCTCCATACAAATAATTTATATATATTAGCACCTTTTTGCTTCAAAGAATTAAAAACAAAACAAAATTGGGGAGAATAAAAACCAGGCCACATGATTTTTTTTGTTAATAATAAAATTAAAAAAAATAAAATAAAGGGTGTAGGGATTAAATGGGATTATGTAAAAATTGTTTAACTTGCACATAGTTAGTAGAACAATAATGCTAGACTTACAACATTATACAATATATATTCTACAACATGACTTACAACATTATACAATATATATTCTACAATATGACATGACAGCCTAAGTGGTAAAATCATATTGGAGATGTAATTTCCCTTATCCATTTTTGTTTTTTTCTTCTTCCTCCAATGAATTTCCCTTATCCATTTTTTTCCTCCTCTAATTAATTTTGGTCATATAGGTTATCACGTTATGTTGTATAATATAGTTCTATGAATGTTGCAAGTCTAGTATTACTAGTAATAGAATTTGACTAGAAAGGAGTTGAAACTATAAATGCCACTAGAAAATTTCGATCATGATATAATTATGTCTATCACCATTAATTAGGGGCTTGAGTTCGTTAAGTGTATAATGATTTGCACAAAGAAAATTCATCAAAGCAACATTATTTTTATGGTCTTATAGTGGCATGGATTATTCATTATTGTTACTTGTAATTAAGCAACAGCTTCTCACCACAATTACTTGTAATAATAATACCTTAAAAAAATTTTTCTTTAGCTTCTGTTTTGTCACATTAATAACATTACTATTATTTTCTTTTTTCTTTGGTTGCCCAACAACTTTGCTTTAACAATTAAATTAAGGATCAGCTTCATACAATCAGTGGGCAGGCTGTCTTGATACACATGCCTCTTCGAAATTAAAAAAAAAAAAAAGGTATTTGTCAAATATATCTTGATCAAGTTTGAACAATTAATATAAAATTATCATTATTATCTTAAAATATCAACAAATAAAACAAAGAACATTAAATTTGAATATTAATTCAACAATATCGGCTGTCAATTTTAGAAGATAAATTAAAGAAATTAATTAATACCACACGACCTGCAGGCTTTATTGTGAAAATGAAAGAGATTATATACAATTTTGCAACCGCAAGCTGGTGGCAATTGAAATTTAATCATACAATAATAGAAAGAAGGGCTCGTTACTACAAATACGATATTTATATCATTTTAAAAAAATAAATTGTTTATATTAACATTACTTTTTGTTGTGCTGTTCCATAATGATCTTAAAAGCATGAATTGCTACAAATTTAGATCGGCGTATATACCAAAATGAAGATTGGATTATAATATTAAACATGAGTTGATATTCTAGTTGTGTTGCAACTTTCATATTTTATATAATAAATTTAATTTTAATAGTGCAAATTTAAGTCTAAAATTATACATTTTGAATATTCCATTATTCTAATTGGGCCAACGTAACCTATGGAAACCTAAAAAGCATTGGGGGTTTATTAATATAAAAGACTTATCTATTACACTAATTATTTATAAAAGGGTATGTAAATAAATTTATTTTTTTGTGGACGTGCAATTGCAAAACCAACTTTAAATTGAGAGTATAAATGCTTTTCGTGAGTCGAGAGACATGTTTACGACTTTCATGCTGAAAAAGCAAATTTTTTTCTTCTACTTCTTACGCCCAACTTGGGACAAACAAACAAATTAAAAACTCTTTTCCTTGCTTTTATTTATTCTTTCTCCTTTGATGGCTCGAAAGTTGAAACAGTAATTCCAAGACAAATAAGAAAAAAAAATATATAGTTATTGAAAATATAATAAAAAAATGTATATATATATATATATATATATATAATTTCTTTCGTGCACAAATGTCATTAATCAATTTGTCTCTCATTTAATTTTTCATCATAAAAAAATGTAATCCCAAATTTGTATTTAATCAAATAAGCATTAAAAAAAGAGAATTTCAGCATATGCACTCGTGTTAATGGAGATATAATTATCTTTATTTATTTGTATTTTTTTCTCTTTCATAAATTTTTGTTAAACTTATATTATAAAAAAAAGTTAATTATAAATGAGTTATAAGTGTAGTATTGTTTTAAAAGCAGATATGATGAAGAGATTTAACTTTTTTTTACGTCCATATATATATATATATATATAATGTAAGCGTAACTAAACTCATTATAAGGTTGACCAAAAATAGAAACAAGAATCCAATAATTATGCACAATGTGCAATTGGCGGTGACAAAAGCACTTTAATTTAATGTGTAACCTAGACATGTTGTTGATGCAACCCCACTATGAAAAGGGGTGAATGAAAGTAGCAATTAGATGATGTTGAAACATGAATGATTTTTGGTTAAAAGATGACATAGCATTTGGGATATCTTAACATTTAAACTTCCCTGATTACTGCTTGATGGTGACACGAGACATCTAATTGCACTCTTGCATCACACGAACGTGGAATTTGAAACTTTTCTAACATTTGGGTAATTTTGCTTTTGGTCGAGCCTTATCTTACATGGGTAGACCTGTATAAAGTTTTTATAAATTTGTAAAGATATCATCCAAGTAAGGTAGCACAGAAAGCAATAAAGTTGAATTCACATTTTGAAGAATATCAACCTATCTTTTAACCTCATCTTTATATACAGAAGTGAGATACTTTTACTTCAACTTTTAACTTAAAATTTCAATCATTGATCTTACGATATTTAATAGTAAAAAAAAAAAATAAGTTGACATAATTAAATATAATTTGTAGCTTTAAATTCAAATTATTAGATACAAAAAGATAAATGATTAAAAATTTAAGTTAATAAGTAATTGTAAGTCATAGATTATTTAAAGTTAAAGGATTACATTATTCATTACTTAAGTTTATATCAAGATTGTAATTTGCCTATTTACTTCAAATTGGGTAAGTCTCAAGGATGGTATCAGAATATGAAGTTATTCTTTAAATCTTAAATTAATATTGTTAATTTTTCAAAGTTAGATTGAACACAATTGATATTAATTGGGTGATTGTGATGTAATGAATAGTTTAGACTACAAAAAAATTAAAGAGTCAGATTCTTATAGATGTAACCTTATTTTTTTATTATTTTTGGAAAAAAGAAACTCGATTGGAGTAGCTCTATATGTAATCCAATCAAATCAATCCATTTCTTCACCCATGCTCTAAAGCATCATAAAAACCTTTAAAAAAATTAGAATGTAACGTATACATGGTATAAATTCAACTTTGAGATTAAGCACTAGTGCTGAATCTACGTGTATTTTGTCTTGGTAGGAAGAAAAGTTTTGATGCATCGCTCGCACAACCAAAACCTATTCACAAGTTTGGACCAGAAGCTGCTTTTCATGACTCCGAAAAAGTTATTTTTGACAATAACTTTGGTAACAAATTGAGGAATGCATAAGAAAAAAGAGGCATGTATAATTAATGCATATTAATTCCGCAACATTTATAATTAGAAGCACTTTTGACCCTAAAAGTCTTAAATCAAAAGTTGCATTAATTGATTTGGTTCGACATTCAAATACATATGCCATTTATTTATTTGCTTCAAATTTCATTAATCTCTTCTTTAAATCGTGAATTCGCCACAACATGCGTACGTATACACACATTTATATATATATACATATATAAAATCGAAAATATATAAAGCAGATAGAGGAAGATGAGAAGATGAAGATCATTTTTGTTAGAACAGAGAAAACCCTTTTGAGGAACGATGAAGTTAGAAAAGATTCTAAACCAAACAACAAAGAAAAGGGTTTAATTGATTAGATACATGGGACCAGGACAATCAAAATTATATGAATTTTGTTATACAAGTGGGTATAAAAGGTCAAAAAACTAGTTATCTTCAGAACGGCCCACTCCTAGACCTATGTAACCACTATGGATCCCACTATTATTATTATTATTATTATTATTATTTTCTTCTCTTTTGTCACAAACCATGATTTATGAGTAAATATAATATAAATAATAGGGGCCAATAACTATAAAAATATGTATTTGATCAAGACATTTATATAACTGATTTTTTTAATTTTTTATAAATTGACGAAAAGGTTTCAAATCTAGTTTATTTTTATTTTTTTATTAAAAAAACTTTAATTTTATATTTTTCCTTATCATTTACTTTCATATAAACTTTCCTCGTATGAACTTACCCACACGATGGCTACAGGGTATACCAATTGCCACATACCGAACGAGAAGTTGGTTGCTCTACAGCTTGTGATGAGCTAGAGATACTCAAAATGGCATGAACTTGGTGAGGACAATATAAATGTGTTATTGGTTTATTTATTTTTTCATATTTTTCTAACCGATTAAAACATTATGTATCTTTTTTAAAACGTAGAGTGAAAACCTACTTTTTTTTATGAATCCAAATCCTGTTTTCTATGCTGCACATTTTCCAATGCAATTTATATCCAATCTCAACCACATATTCTTTTTTAAAATTCAAAACAATTCAAAATCAACCATATATTTATAAATTCAGTTGAAAACAAAAATACTGTATTCATAAACGAACACACCATTTCACGTTTTTGAAACTTTTAAAGTATAAAAACGTTACATGAGATTGAACAAAAAGGTTCTTAAAAAATTTTAAAATTATTTTAAAACTAACTTATGATTATTATAGTATCAACGTTTTTATGTATCGAGAAAGGAAATTTCTCAAGAGATGTGATACATCATATCGTAATCGGTCAAGTATTTATCAGATTTGCATATACTTTTAGGAACTACTCATTCAACTATTTACGACTTACATGATGATGTTGAAGAATTATTAGACATGGGCCAATATTGAGCATCAAGTATCAATTATTCAATCCATTGTGATCGGCCCATTATTGGCCATGTGTTGAAGAAAAAGCCCAAATTTGAATCATCACCTTATTTGAAACACAGCCCAATTTGTCACTTCAAATTTATTAAATAAGAGTAGTTTTATTTGAACGAAAGGTGCCATCCTTTTTTATTTATTTTTTTCTCTAAGGGATAAAAGTGTAAAATTACAAGATTAAAGAACTCCTTCGCTTGTTTTCTCACACCACCGCAGCACACCTTCTCTCTTCTCTCTTTCGTGTTCAAACTATTGCAGCAATTCTCTTGCATAGAAGAGCATCAGCTACTTGTCAAGTAAGCGTAAACAAAATCATTAATGGAAAAAAAAGTAAACTTTTTAAACTTATTAATCATTTTACAAACATTGCAAATAAATAATCATAACAAAATAAAAGAAGATAAGAAATTTATTAATCATTTTATAAGACTTATACCTTACATGAGAAGATTGAAAATTGATTTTATTTTGTATTAAAAAAAGATAAAATAACAAACAATATAAAAATTTATTACAACAAAAATGTTGATAGTAAATATAATTATATATTTAATTATAGTTAATTATGGATAGAAGGTTACTTCATATATTTATTTTACAAGTTTACTGTTACTGGCGGCACTGTTTAATTCAAAATTGGGGTTAAAATATTACGATTCATTAAATAAACATGACGTGGCCAAAGAGGTTTAAACGTAGGCTTGGTTAAGCCGTTGTCCCGCTCGAACCTCCGTATAATTTTACAACTTTACCCTTTTCGGTATTCACTACCACTCTTCACTGCTCGACTTCTCGTCATTCACATAGCAACTAAAGGGAAAGCTTCGAGAGCGAGCTCGAAAGAGAGCGATTGATCTCTGGCGATGGATAGTCTCGGAGTTCTCGATACCGAGAATCGCATTGTTGTTGCAGGTAGGCGTTTTCATTTGCTTTGTTCTTACAATTATTTCTTTATTTTCTTTAAAAATGAAAAATCGTAAAATTTTCGAGGCTTGATTGATAATTAGGGATTTTGGGACGGCCTAGAAATTCGCTTCATAAATTGGGGTTTAGACATTGTAGAAATTATTTGCCTTGTTTGATTGGAAATGACGGTGGCGTAAATTTACACATCTGGCCTTTTGGTTAGGCTTTCATAAAGTGGATGATCTGGTGACTGGTTAGTGGTTAGATTGTAGAAGTTTGTTATTTAGTCCGTTTGCTTGATGAGAAAATTGGAGCAAAAGGAAAGAAATGAATGCTGATAACATCTTAGTTGCAGGTAAATATAGCTATTTGGCTGAATTTTGGGTCAGTTATTCAAAGTGGGAAAATTTAATATTATAGTTTTCAGGTTTTTAGGGTTAGGTTTTATCGGATAGAAATTCATTATATGCTCTTTCGTCTTTTCGTTGTTGAGAAAGTATCCAAGAATTGAAAAAAAAAAAAAGGAAGAAGGAAGTTAAAATCCAATTGAACTACTGTTCGGTACTTGACCTAATTTGGATGATTTTGTAACTGCTTGCTAATTGAGAACACATGATATGTAAATTTGATATTGTTTTCGCTTTCTGTCAGTATTTTATGCAACCAGATGTGGTCTGTATTTCTTTTTTTTTTTTTTTTTTTTTTTTACTTTATGAGATGTAGTTATGGGTTTTGTAGATAAGAAAAGCAAAGAGGAGAAAATGGGAAAGAAATTTAGAATGGGTAGTCCGCTGAGGAAAACACTTGCTGACATAAGCAATGTGCAGCAGCCAACTAAGCCGCCAAACCAAGAAGCAAAGCCGCAGCAGACCATTTCGCTTGCTAAGGATTATGTTGAGAAGCTCCACAAGGCATACTTTCAGATGATTCAATTTCTTTCTTCTCCTCTTTCCATGAATATTCGAGTATCTTTCTTTTGTTTTAGCTCACAGGGTTTTTATTCTGAATCCGTTGTCCAGGAAAATATGAACATGATGAAACTTCTTCAAGAAAGAAAGTATCCTTTGTGATCCAATTGTCTGTTGTCTTCTTTTACGCCTATTAAATGTTGTGCTTTATTTCTGTCTTTTCTCCTCTGCTGCTTTTTCTTCTTTCCCCTTAATTCTGGTTGGCAGTAAACTCATTGAATCACATGGAATTGAGCTACAGAAGTTGAGAATCAATTTGCAGAAACTGCAGCAGCAGAATTTGCAACTTGCCCAGGCAAACAGCCAGATTTTGGCGGTAAGTCTGCTTACTTACCCGATTATTTATTTCATATTTTTATTAGTCATTTAGAAGCTAAGTAGAGCTAATTATGAGATTAATAATTTGTTTTGGTATTGCAGGAACTTAATTCAGGTAAAGATAGGGTATGTTTTCATCTCTTAGTATGTAGCTTTTTTGTTCTTTTTGGTCTTAGTAGTTTTTGTGCACTGATATTTGTTGCTTTGTTAAATTTCAGCTAAAGACACTTCAGCATGAGCTAGGATGTAAAAATGGTTTACTTAAAGCAAGAAAATTGGTGGTAAAGGTCATTTTCCCATTAATCTTTTCATTTGATTGTGACTGTGGTCATCAGTTAGACTACATTATTTACTAACAAATTCGTTTTTGTTGCCCAGGCAAAAACCAAAAACTGGACATGTGTTCCTCCTGAAAACCAGGTAGTTATATATTTTAATTTGTAAATTATTATTCATCACGGTTATTCTTGGTTGTTTACTCATTTTCTTTGACTATTCTAAGGTAGAAGCAGATATGATTGATGAGGCAGATGAAGCAAATGGTGAAGACAAGAAACCTTGCAATACCAACAGGAGGCGGCAATCAAAAATTCCATGTAACTAGCTTAGTAGAGGCTTTCATTCCAAGTTTCATAATGTTACTATCCGCATTTAACTTTTTTCACTTATAATTTTTGCATGTAGCTTTGGGTTCTTCTACTGATACATCAGTCCAAGATAAAGAGAAAGTTGATAATACGAGGTTTCTTTCTGTGTGTTTTACTGCTCTGTGAAATTTACATTTGTAATGATGTTTCATTAGAAGATTTTGCAATGACTAACATGTGAAGAGAAACAAATGATACTTAAATTTGATTTCATGTTCTGATATATCAGGCGTTGTTTGAGAAGGCAATCTGCTACGTTTAACTCCGAAGAGGCAGAACCATCAGAGGAAAGGTTCACTTTGCATGTTTTGTTGCTTTATACAATTTTGATTACATAAGTGATACTTTCTTTTCAGTTTATTGCTAAGAACACAAAATTTTAGTGAAAGAATAGGAATTTATGTTTGCCTTTTTGTTTTTTGTTTGTCTCTTCTTTTTACAGGCTTTGTTCGAGAAGGAAATCTGCTAGGGCTAAATCTGAAGAGGCAGGACCATCAGAGGAAAGGTTTGAAATGCATGTTCTGTTGCTTTATGCATTTTGAATTCATAAGTGATGCTTTCTTTTCAGTTTATTGTGAAGAACAAAGGGTATTTACATTTGCTTTTTTGTTTTTGATTGGTCTCTTCTTTCGACAGCCTTTCTTTGAGAAGGCAATCTGCCAGGTTTAAATGTGAAGAACCAGAACCAACTGAGGATAGGTTTGTTGAGCATCTTTTACTGCTGTGCAATCTGAAGTGATTTTTCCATTGTCAGTTTGTTTTAGACTTAAAATATAGGAATTTTCAAGTGGTAGAGAAAAGGTGTATTCATTCATTTATTTATTTTTTTCCAATAATAATTTTTTTTAACAGGCTTTCTTTAGGAAGACAATCTACAAAACCAACTGAGGATTTATTTGAGATAGATGATGCCAAGTTTCCTGTTTCTCCTCTTCGTGATGAACTGGCACATGAGAATGGTCCAACATCTTTGGATTTATCAGTCTCTAAGGAGCAAAAAGAAGGGAATAGTGTCCTGAAAGTTGAAGCTCTAGAAAGTAGGAGAAGATCTTCTGGAAGGCCCTCACGTCTAGCAGCTGTGAAGGTGCAATCGTACAAGGAAATTCCAATTAATGTGAAGATGCGCAGAGTGAGTTAATTTGTCCTCAGTTAATCCTGCATTTTGTTTATGAGGATGGGAGAAGAATGCAGAGAACCACTAAAATCCACTGCATGTTGCACATTGGTGCTCTGCTTTATTGTTGTTTTTGTAATATCTGTTGTACTGACTTTCATTAATACATGCTTCTAACTCACTGTAAATTTCAAAACTAGTGTTTGATCTCTTTTATCATGGTCCTACGATAGCTAAGAAATGCAGAAAACCAACCTCACTTTCGTTCAGGATTTTGTATCTGAATTGGCTCCAAAGTCTTTCCACAATGTTAATGCAAGCGTTGGCAAGTTGAATCGCGAGTGTCATCTCTTTCTTTTTTATCTCTCGCTCTCTCTCTCTAAGCTTTGTTTGGGCACTTCCTGCTTTATTTAAGCTTCCTTTCCTAGTTCTTTAGTTCATTTGGGCTGAAGTTTTATGATGACTGAAGATACCATGGATTATCGGTTGCTTAATTATTCTGATCAGGGGAGCCAAGAATTATGTATTGGGGCCAAAACCAAATACAAGCCTTTAGAATTATTTTTCTCAAAGCTTCAAATTGATATCTAAATTGTACTAAATTTAAAATTAAGCAATATTTGTTCCTATACTTTTGAAAAATAGAGAAGTGAATTTGATATTTTGCAAGTAAATATTTGAGAAACAGGAAGGAAAATTTTAACGATTGAGAGTTATTCTAATATGTAAATAATTTAGAGTAGTGTTATTTAAATAGTTGGCGTTATCAATTTTACATCAATAATGTTATACAATTTGTATTCAAAGTTGATGTGTCATCAAATAAATATAAAGATTAATATGAGTTGTTAATATAATAAATACTAATGAGCTATATAACGTTAAATGAGTGAAGATACATCACTTTGTATACTACTCATCAACACCAGAGCACTTTAAGTCACCATCCCACTTCTCCAGTTTAGGGTGCTTCCTCCAGCATCGCACTTCACCGATTGTTCGTGCCTCCCTTCGGCGGTTCCTCACCCCCTTGCTTCTCTGATTGCACATGCAATTGCTCTTCTGCTCAGGTTTATCGTATTTGATAATGAAACAATTGAAAGGGTGGTGGTTGATAAAGCCCTGATTACAAAAATCGTATGGAATTAACAGCTTACAAGTTCTCTTCATAAAACAAACTCTCCTTTGATAAATGCAAAGCATAACTTATCATCTAACTTCTTCTCATTATAGATCATAAAAGACCACACCTTTTTATAATCTAGTTTGCTACCTCTTTTTTACGAATTATCTTTTCGATGAAATCTTTTCATTCTCCTTTCCACAAATTATTAGACAATCAAGATTAAATACAATATCTCAACATTTTTGTCATATATACATATATATATATTTTATTAGTAAAATTAAATTATAAAAATCTTGGTTTCGATTATATTTATGTAATTAGATAATAGAGCTATTTAGTTCATAAGTAGGACTCAAATGGCACCACTCTTAAATTATGCTAGGCCAATTTGACTTATCTACCTCAATCTAGGTTGTAAAAACTTTGATTGTCCCATATTAGGCCTGGTGCCAATAATCTAGCACACCATGTCAAGAAAGGATACCATAAGCTATATAGCATCGAGAATGTTGAAGGAAAGTAACCTCCATGACCCAGAAGAGTTGATAGACAGGGGTTCAGTTAACTCTTGCCAATGTTGCCATCCAGGTCTGAGTGTCGAATAATTTTTCCGGTGCAGCTATCATCTTGTATGGGTTTTTATTATTGATATCGTTTGGTTTATTTGTGATTGATTTGGTTATGGTAATGGGATGCTACACATTATTGGATCAACCAAAGTAATTAGATGATGAGAAGACGTTCAGCGACCAAAATCCAGCTTGATCAGTATGTGATAGGTGCACATGATGAGTAGGTGATTTGGTTTGGTTCATGCAAGCATTGGCAACTTGAATCGTGGGTATCATCTCTTTCTTTCTTTCTTTCTTTCTTCATTTCTTTTTCCCCCTCCAATTTCTTTTTAATTGTTTTATATTTAAGATTTGTTCGGGCACTTCCCGCTTTATTTAAGCTCTCTTTCTCTCTCTAGTTTTTGGTTTGAAGTTTTATGATGACCGAAGATACCGTCGATTAGCCCTATTATTCTGATCAAGGGAGCCAAGAATTATGCATTGGGCCAAAACCAAATACAAGCCTTTAGAATTATTGACCTCAAGGCTTCCAATTGATGTTTAAAATTATACAAAATTTAAGAGTAAGTAATATTTGTTCCTATATTTTTGAAAAATAGAAAAGTGAATTTGACATTTTGCAAGTAAATATTCGAGAGATAGGAAGCAAAATTTTAACCCTTAAGAGTGATTCTAAGATGTAAATTATTTAGAGTAGTGTTATTTAAATTCACTTATAATTAAATAGTCCGCGTTATCTATTTCAGATAACGGCATATATATGATAAAAAAAAAAAAATTCATTTTCATAAAGTAAACAAAACCAGAACACCTCAAAGTCACCACCCCACTTCTCCAGTCTAGCGTGCTTTCCCACCATCGCACTTCACAGATTGTTTGTGCCTCCCTTTGCGGTTCCTCGCTCCCTTGCTTCTCTGATTGCACATGCAATTGCTCTTCTGCTCAGGTTTATTGTATTTGATAATGAAACAACTAAATTGGGGTGGGGGTTGATAAAGCCCTGATTACAAAAATTCAATGGAATTAACAGCTTACAAATTCTCTTCATAAAACCAACCCTCCTTTGATGAATGCAAAGCATAACTTGTCGTCAACTCCTCATTATTGATCGTAAACAACCACACCCTTTTATAATCTAGTTTACTACCTCTTTTTCGAATTATCCTTTTCGATGGAATTTTTTCATTCTCCTTTTCACCAATTATTAGACAATCAAATAAATACAAATCTCAACATTCTTATAGAGATATAGGTATACATATTATTAGTAATATTAACTCATAAAAATCTTAGTTTCACGGGTGGTGATTGAAAATGGGAGACATTTTTTATCTATTAAAAAGGAATAAGAATAAAAAACGCAAATATTACAATTATAACTACACGTAAGTAGATAACAGGGCTATTTAGTTCATAAATAGGACTCAAATAGCATCGCTCTTTAATTATGCTTGGCCAATTTGACTTTTCTACCTCAGTTTATGTTATTGAACTTTGATCGTGTCATACTAAGCCTTGTACCACGAGTATTACACCACGTTAAGAAAGGTTGCCATAAGCTATATAGAATTGAGAGGTTGAAGGAAAGTCACCTCCATGACCGAGAAAAACTAATAGACAAGGCTTTAGTTTACCCGTGTCATTTGAGTTATGCGAGTCGAGTGTCGAATAACTTTTCTAGTAGAGGTATCATATTTTATAAGATTTTATTTTATTTTGATAATCTAGACTCTCACACCAAATTAGATCATTGCGTCTCGATTGGTCAGACTCCAATTGACTTTGATATAACTAAATACACCAAGGCCTAGGTCTCTCAATCACCTGGGCTACCCCTCGGGGATATATTGTATAGATTTTTATTATTCTTATCGTTTAGTTTATTTGTGATTGATTTGGTTATGGTACTGCGATGGTTAACACTATCGGATCAATCATAGTCATTAGATGATGAGAAGACGTTCAGCTACCAAAATCCAGCTTGATCAGTAGGTGATAGGAGCACATGATCTGCTACCTGATGCTAGTTGGAACCAGGCTTGTTTTGCTTTTTGCACGATCTTGAATCTGTAATTGATTCTGAAGACCCCAGTTGATATTATTGTCTGGATGTGAAGCTCAAAATTCTTTAGCCACATAATACTACTGTTATCTTTTAACTACAACCAACTGCACTTCAGTCTTGTTAAGAAGGGCCCATTTGATCATAAATTATGTGTTCTTTTTTTGTTGACATGTACTATAAAAAATTGAATTATATAAAAATATATTTAGTTATTTATATTTTGTATGTTTATTTAAAAATAAATAAATATTAAAAAATTAAAAAATTAATTTTTAAAAATTCAAATATTATAAAATTATTAAATAATTAAGTTAATAATTAAATAATAGAATAAATTTAAATGAAAAGCATACAAAAGACAAAATTATATGAGACAGGCAATGAAGAAAATGAAGAAAGAAGTTGTTTTGGATTTTTTTTGAAACTATGCAACGAAAGGCTTGTACCTTCATCGTTTATTTTCCGTATGATTTGCCAAAAATATATTTTCAAATACTTATTACACATTTCACGAAGTATTTGTCTAGAAGTGAAATTGCAAAAAATGATGAAAAATGTAAACCAAACCGTTTTTTATTCTGTGAAAAGATGTTTGATTCTTGATAGATTTTAAAATATAGATTTTAAGCTTCTTAATAGTTATGTGAATTATATTACTGGCTAATACAATATTAACAAACTTTATATGCAAATTATATTTTAATACTAAGTGTTACCTTTGAGTTCCTCCTTATTTACTTTGGGGTCCAATTGATATCATATTAGAGTAGATTCGAATCCATGATGGGCAAAGCTAGAGCAGATCTAGTTCTAGACAAGTTTAACTAGGTTGGAATCAAATCCAAAAAGGGTAAACAAAAAACTAAAATTAGATCGAGATTTTGAAATGACATTGAAAAAAAATTAGATGTTTGGCCACTAACGTATTGATTTAATTTCTTGTCAAAACGTGTTGATGAATGAAATTAGATAACAGCTAACTCAAATTTATTCTTCTGTAATTATTAGAATTTTGGTATTGATCCAAATCCAAAGCCAAGCTGGTGATTGGTTAGTTAAAGAAACAATAAAATAATGAAAAGAAAATAAGGGTTAAATGCTTCCTCCTCCAATAGAAGAAAAGAAAGAAGAGAAGGGACATGTTGGTCCATCCCACATGCAAAGAAGAAAAAGTCAGGTCACAAAAAGGGATCGATTTTCACATCATTTCTTTACAACTTTCACAACTATAAACCGCGTTTTTGCACGACAGGAGAAAAAACTTTATTTAAATTTGGAAATGCTTGCTTGCTTTTCAACGGAGTATTTTTTATTTTTTTCCATTTTTTGAATGGCATGTGGCTGATGATATCGTTTTTTTTTTAATTCTTAGTCTTGATTTTGATTGAAAGTTTGTATTTTTTTCTTGAAAATTGAAAGCGTGTTCCATGAGGCAAGAAACCATGCTCTTTCCATTTTCTTAACTTCAAATTATTGAAAAATACAGGACATTACGTAAGACCAATGTTAAAAGGTGTTTAAATTATAGATGCAATCGTATATTTTAAATGATATATTTATAGTAATGATTTAATTTCACATTATTCAAGATGAGTAATTTTGTTGATTTATAAATACTTTACTTTTGAATTAATGGGTTATATTTCTTTTTTAGATGAAATATAAAAAAGTGTAAAGCATACGTTGATTTCTCATTTGGTTATTTAAACTCTTTGTAAGGAGAGATTGTATTTAATTTGTCCTTATGTGTAGAGCAAGTTAACAATTTCCATTTATACTTTTGAACTCAAGAATACTTCTAATTTTAATTTATTGATTTTTTTTTCACAAAAATGAAAAGAAATTGCCTACATATACAAATGTGTCATATTATAATTGGACCACTCAAGCGACCCCACCGGAAAAAGGCCAAATCTAGGAGAAGGACCCAGAAAATAAATTTGTAGAAATCGAACCAGCGAGCCGAGCGTGGGGTGCACCATAATTTGTGTGTGATATCGAAAGGACCCACGCGCAAAACACAAAGCCATTCATGGATCAAATGCAAATCAAAAATCAAAATCTTCAGTTTTGTTTTGTTTTGGTCCAAGTTTGAAGCAAGCGAAGCCGTTAGTAATACTTTAAAATTTAAAAAATACAAAAATCTTTAAAAGTTCTGTGGCCCAACGAGGTCCATTAAGGGCCCACCATTATCTGCTTTGCCCACTCTTTGGTGGGAAATGTTACCCTCCCGCCCTTTTCTCTGACCGCTGCTAATCTGCTTGCATACACGGTTGACACTTTCTAAGCATCACCAGACAACATCTTCTCCTTTATGGCTACTTGTACAAGTAAGGGAATATTAGACATATCACGTTATCTATATTATCAAATAAATTAAAAATATAATATAAATATAGATATGAATATAAAGTTAATGTTTGTAGACTTTTTTATGATTAGATAATGTTTTACAAATTTATTTAATTGAATTGTGTTTGTTTATGACAAATTTTGTACTAAACATGCATTAATTTTAAAGAGGAGCTGCTTGTAATCAAATGGGATTGTTTCCTTTTCTGCAAATCTAAAGAAAGGTGCGCCTATAGAGGCTACATTGTAGTACAAGTGTATGTAGTGTTACTGTTCAATCCAAGACATTTTTGCCTTTAGTAGTCAAAAAGAAAACCTAAGCCATACTTGCAAAGGAAAAAAGCATCATAGATGAGATGGCTTTAATCATTCAATCTAATGACTTTTTTCTTAATCTAACCCGATAAATTTATTTACACTTCAACATTTGATTATTTAACGGTTATATGGTTGATTAATTATCTTCTAGCGGTGATTGGTTCAGGTAGGAAGGTAAGCTGACAAAATCATTTTATCTTTTGATTGGAGGCTATATCAATAACTACAAAAAAAATCACGCGCTTTGTGAGTAAAAGGTTGCATGTACAACCATTATAGGGAAGAATTTTTTGAGTTTAAGCATTGTTGGTCTAAATTTAAGATTGAAATTCAAGCCTATCTTGAAATGTTACAAAATTCATGAGGCAAAATAATGAAATGAATTCTTTATGAGAAAATGGATTCATCTATTGCAGAATTAATTACAACTAGTTTTGAGTTCTTAGAGATGCGTTTAAACTTCTGAGTTAAGTGATTCTTTGCTATTATAAGTATTGGATTCCAATTCGATAACCTGAGTCAAATAAGTAAATCTATACAATAAGTTCCTCAAACAATATTTTTTCATATGATATCCGAAATTTATGAAATCCCAATATCATATACAAGTTAAAGTCTCTTCTTATGGTTATGGATACCCATTGTATGATAAAGGCTTTTAGAGTGGATATTCACTCCTTGTTTTAATGATAAAGGTTTCTCTACAATTGATTTTTTTTTTCAAGTTGCTGCAATACACAACCAAGATTCTCTTTGAAAAGTAACAGTAGATTTTGATACGGTATTGCTAAAGAAATTTGAAAATAAATAAAGTATGGGATAAATATAGATATTCTCTTCTCTTATAACTTTTGATCGGATAATAACAGCACCGTGTCCCGAATTCATTACCATATTAAGATTAACTTTTTACATTTGCACGTGCATAGGTACACACAGCACAACACAACACACCCAACTCAGAGTAAGATGGAGTAAGATGCAGCCAGTATTAAGCAGAAAGGTGCCCTGAAGAAGGTTTATGCTTCTACTTTTACTGCTGATTTCACATTCTCTGCAGTACTTGACACTCCTTGTCTACATGAAATCTAGTTGTGTAAAGCCGAATTTACTTGGAATTTTGGCCTTTACTATGCTTTTGGCCTTATGTGCCTTGGTCCAACTTCATGTCCCATGAATGAAAAAGAAAGCAAAAGAGAGAAAAAGACTAAAAAGAAAGTAAACAGAACCCAAGTGCTCAACTTCTTATAAGAAGTTGAAATCATCCACTCATAACATCCTCCCACCACATCTGCTTTCGAAGAACTCTGCCAGAAATGGAGGAACAATGCAGCCCTCTTAGCTGGGGATATTGCTATCAAGAAGAGGTAAGTCACTAGTTTCTACTAGTACTTCTGGCCTTTGTGTCTCTATTTTATAACAACTTTGTAATTTGTTTGGGTCTATTCCTGTTACTTATGATGCTTGTGGAGCTATTATGAAGTGAAGTATGCCTAAAGTTTATAATTTGGTCACAGGGTCTTGAAGAGTTAAGGCATTTGTATAGAACCCTCGAGGTAGAAGCAACAATCCTGTCAGCTAAGGAAGAAATTGAAAGAAAAGAACTTGAACTCATCCATCTCAAAGATGTTTTAAATAGGACTATCAAAGAGAGAAACGAAGCACGAACACAATGCCAAAACCTAATGGTGGAGAAACTCATTCTCCAGCAACAGCTACATGAACAACAGCAGCAGCAGCAGCAATTGCAGCAGCAGCAGCAATTGCAACAGCAGCAGCAAAAAAAACAAGAAGCTGCAGCTCTACTGTCTGGCACTTCTAGCAGTGAAGATGAATCAAAACCAGCTGGTCATGACTCCAACATGCACTTTTCTTCTTCGGAATGTAACAAAAACATTGTCTTATCTCCAGTGCTGACAGATCCAATTCCTCAACCACCATTATCAACCCAACAACTCCCACAAGCAGCCTTGAACTTAGCAGCTGAGGCTTCACTGCCAGAGAAAGGCAAACTCTTGAAAGCAGTAATGGAAGCAGGGCCACTCTTGCAAACTCTTCTCTTGGCTGGACCACTCCCCCAGTGGCAGCATCCGCCCCCACAGCTTGACTCCATTGAAATACCACCAGTGGCCATTTCTTCCCCATCACCACGCCTTCCAAACCACCACCAAAACCCTTTCAACAGTCCTACAAGTTGTTTAAGCAAGAAGAGAGGCCTAGAATTCAGTGAATTAGGCTCTAATTCTCCGAGTAACACCAAGTATCAGAAGATTGCCCTCCCTTAAAATTAACCAACAGCTACTATTACGACTACTTCTCATAATTCGCTTTTGTGTCCATCCTTTTCATACTGTGTTAAGACTTCAGAATCAAAGGGCAACCGGCATGAATTGGATGGCTGCTTCTATGCATCAGTCAAGAACTTGTAAACTAGTTTGTCTTTAATTATGATTAGTGAATGATCCTAACTTTCTTGTACGTTTTGATGAAGACTTAATTAACAATCTTCCCTAGTTTCCTGCATCGTTAATCTGAATGTGTACTGCATTTGTTTAATATGAAATGGGGTTCAAAGTTCCTATGGAAATTTCATCTGAATTGATTTTAATTATCTTTCTGTTATGTATATTTTAAGTTGTTGGTTGATTGTGTTGATGTAACCAAATCACAGAATTCATCAGAAAACAATATTTTAATGTGAAACATCCCATGGTCATAGCATTTGCTTTTAGCTTTTGCTTTCTGTTACACAAAAGTGGATTTATGATAAGCATATATGACCAAGTTGTTGCAAATAATCATAAATCTTGACACAGATTTTTTGGCTTTCCACCATGAAGCACACTTACCATTCATGTTAAGTGTCTGCCATTAAAATATAAACCTTTAATTGGTTTCACAATCATGTGTAATAATGCATTAGAGCTCCCATAAAGGGGGTTCATCATAATTGATCATCAAGTTGTTTTCATAGCCAAAACTGACTTCAATTTAGTCATGAAAATGAACAAAAAAGATTAGTTAAACTTCACAAATAGAGGTCATGGTCATTGGCTGCTTTACACCACTAATGAAACAAGTCAATGAAAAACACATATTGAATAAGTAGCAATTAAACAAGTTCATTGATGTTGCTTTCTGTGAGTAGCCATGGTCGTGGATTGCACATGCTTATGTGCGCGAGATTCACCGGCATGGACCCACGCGGCAACGCCCTTTTTGGAGGCTTTGCTGATTTTGTATCAAAACTCCACTTGCTACGTAATCTAGATTGGACTAGTTTTATTTGCTTTGTCTTCTTAAAACGACAATATAGCCAGGAGTAATTAATGCATTACATGTCTCATCCCAACTAAGTGTACAAGATTTTGGATTAAGGGGTAACTTTAACAACATTTTTTGCAAGTACATGAAAATTTAAGTTATCAAACCAAACACAAAGCATTCTTATCTTAAACTTAAAAAGATTCGTTCTGTTATGATTGAGATATGAGTACGGACAAGAGATATTTTTTCAAATAAACGGTTCTTCAAATTTTAAAATTATTAAATAATATATTTTTTCGTATATTTTCGTGTTCGTGATTTGATATCTTGACGTTTAAGACGTCATATGAAAAGAAAATTATACCGGATTCATTCTGAATTTGATAATTAAAACCTATGATAATGTCAACATTATAAAGAGTTTCATCGAAATAATTAAAGAGGTTCAATACTACTTTGGTTGTTATTACTTGTTCAATATACTTAAAATTAGTAATAATTAATGAATAAATAAATAAAATATCATTTTATTTAAAATCTTAATTACATAATAACTCAAAACATAAAGCACATTATCTTATGGGAGGACCAGAAAACCGTAGAGATATTGCCTTAACTTAAAAGTTGCATAAAACTTGTGTTTGAGAATATAAAATTTATTGTGTTATGTGAAAGCTAGAATATATGTTCCTCTACTTATTTAAAGCGGTGATACGAGAGCATGACAAACGCATATTCTCATAATTGTCTTTGTCCTTTGTCCTTTCTACGTGAACATGATTTAAAACTCATTTCCGAATTCCATCTAAGGAGTGTAGAGGAGAAGAGAAAGCATTTTGAGTCTCGTCAAGTCGTGAAAGGGAAAAGCCAATTAAGAGTGCGTAGCAGTTAGCGCATTGCTTTCCACTGCATTGGTGACTCCGTCAAGGACGTGAGTTGAAACTCTATCGTTTTTCACGGACAATGCCCCCAGTCTTCCCTTCTTGACGCGTGGAGTTTGGGATTTAATGCGCGCTTTCATGGTTGGCTTCATTTCATACTTCTACTAACTTTGAATCCACGCCATTCTTCCCTAATAAATTTAAACATTTAATTGGTCGGTAAGCGTTATGCACGCTTCATTATTCAGCTCATATTCTCATTTGTGAGTCTGTAACGAAAGATATTATTATAATAATTTAATTGACGGAAAAATTTAATTAAAAAAATAGTTTGATCCTTAAAATGTACGAATGAAAGAATAGAATAGAATGTGTGCAGAGGCCACTGACACACTATGAGCATGAGCTGAGTTTGAGTTTGAGTTTGAGTTTGACCTTCTTACCGTCCCGATCCAGTTGTCTCATTTTCGTTGATTAGGCTGGTGGTGTTTGGTACGAGACACGACCTCTTTAAATAGAATAGGACAGTTTTGTACAAAATTATAATTACCCATCTAATTTTTCAATTAAAGAATTCTTTTAATTAGAACGTAATTCCATTATGTAATTTTTAACTGTTTATAAATATATTAATTGTAAAAATATGTTATTATCAATAAAACCAATGATTTTTCACTTCCAACCGAAAAAAGAAAAAGGTATGCGAGACGAGAGGCGACAGCTCTCTCGTACGTGTTGACACGTAGTCTGTGTATGTGCTGGTTTGGAGTGGAAGCACTTTTAAGAAATTTTTATTTTCGGAGAAATCAACTTGTTTGTCATTGATGAGCGATACATATTTCTTTTCTAATGAACGATGATGATAAATTATGATCACAATCCGTAAAAGATTCGAACGTGAGATGAGGTGTAAAGTCTACATTATTTTTTCTTTTTTGAAAACCATCATGCTTACGAGTTGTTTATACAAATTATTCAAAATATATATTGATGTGACAAGAATATATTGATGGCTTTTAGAAAAAGGTTTCAATGTATTCCGGATATCTTTCATGAGATGCAACACAATAGACATACCTCATCTTTTATTTCACCGTTAATTAGTTAATTGGCATAGGATTGATTATTAATCTCGTATCACATTACCGCCAAAATATTTCCGTCGTTAATTTTATATGTTGCCAAATTTTTTATTCTTCGGATATTACATAACAATCCTGAAAAATCGATAATTATTATTATTGCTCAACAGAAAACTAATAAAAAACGAAAAACCCGAAAAATTCAGAGAAACAGAAGAATCTAAAAATCAGTGAGTGAGTGAGTGAGTGAGCATCGATCTCTTTCTGCTTTTGCAGGCAAAACAAACGCATAAAAAATTTATTATTTTAAAAAAAGAATTACGGAGAGTGAGAGAGAGTGAATCAGATTCAGGAGATGTCTCTGTTGTTGTCATCATCAGCGACTCTTTCCTTTTCAACCTTCAAACGTCATCTTAATTTCCATCTCCTTCGTCCTCGTCTCGCCACGTGTCCTTCATCACCTCTACGACGCGCTCTCACTTTCAATCCTACTCTTCCCTTAACCTCACGCAGAGGCGAGCCGCTTCGCCGCTGCTCCTCCTCCTCCATGCCTCTTGATGTATCCACTTCGTCTCCTCAGGTTCTCTGCCTCCTCTCTCTCTTTCTCTGTCAACTTGTTTTACATCTTACTGTAGACAACAGAAAAATCGTGTTTGATTTTTATTTGATTTGATTTTCTTAAAACGGAGAATTGGAAAAGTGTGATTTTGCTCTGTTACAGCGCTGTTTAACGTTACTGGAATTTCACACTCATATTACAAACAAAATGTTTTGTGAATAGTAACGGTACGGTACGATGCTTATTGTAGGTGCAACTCCAAATGGATACCTTGGATTCTAGTGCTTTTGCTTTTAGAGTATTGTTTCTGAAGCGCTTTCGAAAGCATTAAAAAGCATGTTTAAATAGTCAAAGTCCTTTTACGGTAGTTCTGTACCGTTTTGACTTGAGTGGTTTTTGTTTTGGAAACCAAAAAAAAAAAAAAATTGAAATGCTTTTTGAAAAGCGCTTTGCGCTCTTAATTGCTTTTAAATAACCTTTTTTTTTAATTGCTTAAAAATACACTTCGATAATAATGCTTGCTTTTTAAAGAAGTGCTTCAAATGCCCATGTAGAGGGTGATTTTGGTGAGAAAAAAGCTATTTTACTCGAAGGCATTAAAAAAACTTCTTCAACTAAAATACTCTTAACCTCGCCCTTAGTTTTCAAGGAAATTAGAATTTGTTTCAACTTTTAAGAAAATGCTTTTTAAGCAGTAAAATAGTGCTTGGCTATATTCGTAGTTTTATTTTCATTTTTTTATCATTTGGCCAAATCAAAAAGCACTTCAAAAACTGGTGCCGAATTTCTCAGAGAGATACTTTATAGGTGTGCTTTTAGAAAGTGATTTGGGGTGCCGATAGCGCCTTGATATAATTTAAAAAGAGTCCTTTGATAAGTAGTGTTTTTATACGAAGGGCTTTAATCCTTTTACATGGGGTGCATTTTACTTAAAAGTGCCTTCTTCAAAAGCACTTCCAAATATGTAGATACAAAATACATAATTGTAGAATGGGACACGTGAAGAAGATACGGACCTGTTTATGTGTGTGAATGATATTTTAAGTCCTTGACAATACTGATTTCTGTATTTCTTGAAAGGTTTCTCAGTTGCAGGATTGCTTCTTGTATTCAAGGGCATATTGGGTTAGTGAATCTATAATTGCCTGGAATGTGGACGCCTCAGGTGGCTCCTGCTACTTGTATGCTAGCAAAACTGCTGCTTTATCAGTTGCAAATGATGGGATTCAAGGTTTCTACTCTATTAACTATCTACTCCACATTCACTGAAAATTTTTATCATTGTCGAAGGAAGACATTTTAACTAATCCTTGACAAGATTTACACGTTTAAAGGTGATGATGTGAGAATCAAGCTTCAAGAACACAGTGGTGGGCTTCCAGCAAATGTAACACCATAAGTCATCGGCAGACTCTACTGCTATTGTCTATAAATAATCTTTTATTTTTCTTTCTTATTAATGTAGCTTCTGTATATGTTTTGAAGGACTTACAGTGTTGTTTTATTATTATTTTTTTTTAGGTGGTTGAAAAGTTTCCCCATATTCGAGATTACAAAGCTTTTAAATTGCCTCCTAATTTAGATGCCAAATCACTCGTCAAATCCCAATTAGCAGTTGCTACTTTCAGTTGTAGGAATCTCTCTCTCTCTCTCTCTTTTTCATATCTACTTATGAATAATGTTACAATTTACAAAAATAAAATAAAGGAAAATTGATGAAATGCAATGGTCACATATCACTGTAGGGGTAACAATATAGAATATTACAGAAACTGAATATTTATATTGCTCAAGAAAGTTGATATAATAGAGCCAATTTTAACTGTACATTTTAGGATCAGAAATAGCTATTTTGATGAACAGGTCATGATTTCACGATCTCTAATGTAATTGATTGATTTAATACTCCTATTTTAGTCTTTGAATCATGCTAATATGTGCTTCTCTGTCTCTCTTTATACAGCTAATGGGAAATGTAGTGATGCTACTGGTTTACAGTTGCCTGGTATCCTGGATGAATTATTCTCATATGATGGTCCTCTTGGTGCACTTTATTCAGAAGAAACTGTGTCACTTTACCTTTGGGCTCCTACTGCCCAAGTATTATATATCTCCACAAATAGTGTTAATTGTTTAGTTCATGCATTTTGAAGGCCTTCTTATTCTCAGACTTCTTCACGTGATTCTTTCTTTTTCTTATTTGTGTATTAAAATAGGCAGTTAGTGCTTCCATCTATCGGGATCCATTAGGTGGGGATCCCCTAGAAGTTGTCCACCTCAAGGAGACTAATGGTGTTTGGAGTATTAGAGGACCAAAAAGCTGGGAAGGCTGTTATTATGTTTATGAAGTATCTGTCTACCATCCAAGCACATTACGAATTGAAAAATGCTATGCAAATGATCCATACGCTAGAGGGTATGCTGGCTATCTGGCTAACAATTCTCTGAAATTATCTAAGGTCTTTTGCATCCTAAAGTTAATTAGCATTCTACCATGATATAATTTCATTTATATGTTTTTTATGTATATTTATGTGCATTCTGCTTCTTATAAGAAAATGCATGTGTATGTGGATTTCCTATGCTGTTCTCTGTAGTCTTCCCACTGTTTCCCTGTTGAATCAGGCTCTCATCAGATGGTAGACGAGCATTGCTGGTTAATCTTGATTCTGATACTTTGAAACCAAAAGGATGGGATAAATTGGCAGATGAGAAACCCAAGATAACTTCTTTCTCTGATGTAAGCATTTATGAGTTGCATGTGCGGGATTTTAGGTATATATTACCCTTTTTAACTTTCGTTATCTGTCATATTTTTTATTCTATTCTCAAAGCATTGTTAGAAAATCTCAAGGTAAAACATTATTATATTTTTCCTTATATTGTTCAAATATTTTTCGGGGTTCATGTATGAGGGAGTAGTCTGTGTCCAGATTTTAAATTTTAAAGTTGCCAAACTTACAGTGTGGAGTTTGCTTGTTCTATTGCTTTCTTCTTTTTGTTGCCACAATGTAAAAATCACTGAAGGGAGTGGGCCTTGTTCTAGATGTGATCTGAGTCTCATTAGAAGACTTGTATTATGCTTTGTTTACTAAAAAATATCTGAACGCCCTAATTTTAAGTTTATGTGCTAAAAACAGGTTCTATTGCTTGTTTTGGCATTCTGCAGAGTTCTGGTTTATGTTCCTTATGATATTCTTTTTTTGCAGTGTCAATGACCATACTGTACATCCTGACTTTCGTGGTGGTTATCTGGCCTTCACTTTCCAGGTAGTTCTGTTCTTGTGATCCTTTTAGATGTAGAAGATAGATTTTTTTTTTTTTCACCTGTCTATGCTACAAATCATACGGTATAGCCTTCCTGTGTTTTATCATAGATTTTTCAGAACAGTTATTTTATTTATTTATTTTTTTTCCTAACTTCTTGGTGACAAGCATACAATAATTACTCTTTATTAGTTTTTTGTACAATGTATATCATTAGAACTTTTGCTTTTTGTTACCGGTAGGTATAGAATTTATTATTGAATTTCTGAGATGATTAGCGTATTGTGAGATTTCCCTAAAATTCTAAATGGGAAAAGACGTTGCTTTGGACCCGAATTCAATATCAATTCCACAAACTACTGTCCATTATACCACTTGGAACCTATGAATATAATGTAATAAATTTCATCTGTAAGGAAGACACTTTTATTTTTTTTTAATTGATGCTAAACTTTTTATCATATGCTACATGAAGAACTCAGCAGGTGTACTTCATCTAAAGAAAATATCGGATGCTGGTATCACTCATGTCCATCTGCTCCCGACCTTCCAATTTGGTGGTGTTGATGATGAGAAGGAGAAATGGAAGAGTGTAGGTAAGAGTATTTGGGAAAAAAAGTCGATTTCTGTTCTTTTCTTCTGGGAGCTCACCTTTGATGTTTCTGAAATAAGATTTACTTTGCTCAAATTGCCTTCCCATCTTGGTGGTATTCTTCCTATATGTGACCTCAAGGTTTTTGCAGATACCAAAGTGCTGGAAAAATTGCCACCTGATTCAGCCGAGCAACAATCTCAAATTACAGCAATTCAGAATGATGATGGCTATAACTGGGGGTAAGCTTATGAATGCTTTGGTGAATAATAGCAAATTTATGGTCTTGTGTATACTAATAATATGTTATTTGTTCTTTGCATTACAAGTTACAATCCTGTACTCTGGGGGGTTCCTAAAGGAAGCTATGCAAGTAACCCAAATGGTCCTTGCCGTACAATTGAATTCAGAAAGATGGTTCAGGTCTAAATTTTCTGCCTCTCTCTCTCTCTCTCTCTCTCTCTCTCTCTCTCTCTCTCTGTGTGTGTGTGTGTGTGTGTGTGTAACAGGTGGAGAGTCTAATATCTTCTTTGATGTGGCCCATGGATTTACTGCTTCATCTTTTTGTTTAACTGCAGGCAGTTAACCATATTGGTCTTCGCATTGTGTTAGATGTTGTCTACAATCATGTGCATGGAAGTGGGCCTTTGGATGAAAACTCAGTTCTTGATAAGGTCATTATTTTTTGTTGATTTTTTTAAGTCAAGCAATGCTTCATGGTTTGTAGCTTGACTCATGATTTTAGTACATACTCTATAAATAACTTCTTTCCTGCCCAATGTTTATAATTTTCTACATGGTTATATAAAATTTCCTAATAGATTGTGCCAGGTTACTATCTGAGAAGGAACACTGATGGTTTTATTGAGAATAGTACATGCGTGAATAACACTGCTAGTGAGCATTATATGGTTGAGCGTTTGATTGTTGATGATCTTTTGTCCTGGGTGGTTAATTATAAGGTAATTATTTGTGGTTGTCTCATAATGCAGGCTACTTTCCTTTTCTATTTTAAGTAGAGGGAAGTGCTTTCTGAATAGTTGATAAATTTGTTAGCTTAAGACAATTTATTATATTTAAAATGGTACTTTCTGAATATCTACTGATAGCGAATTTTATTATGCTTTTCTCAGGTTGATGGATTCCGGTTTGACCTTATGGGTCATATAATGAAAAGGACAATGGTAGATGACTATCTTTGACTTTTTCTTTATGAGATCTTTACTAGCAAATATTTAAAGTGCGAGTTCAGTTAGCTGAAATGCTACTTGCATAGATTCTGGTTACAGTGTCAGTTCCATATGTAACATATTTCCTGTTACTGCTCGACATACTTGGAAGTTGAGTGACTGCTTCAATGTCTTCCCATGATAATTTTGAATTCTGATATGTTGATATGTGCTATACGTTGATATGATTTCAATTAATTGGTCTTAACTAGTTTAGTATTGAGATATGATTGCTGTGTTCACGTTCACGAGCCAAGCAACAAAAGGAACTTATTTGATCTGTGCCAGGTGAAAGCAAGAGATGCACTTAATAGCCTAACAAAGGCAATGCATGGGGTGGATGGTTCAAGTATCTATCTGTAAGTACAAAGTTATGGTACTTTCCCAGTTATTTCTGGCTCATAAAATTGTGACTTCACTTTTTCATTTGTTTTTTAACTTGTCTGATACATATGTCCATGACATGTTTTCTGATTGTCAATATTCATTTTCATAGATATGGTGAAGGATGGGACTTTGGTGAAGTTGCTAAGAATGGACGTGGTGTAAATGCTTCACAGTTCAATATTTGTGGGACTGGAATCGGAAGGTATTTTATCTTCTTTTGAGTTTTATGTTTATTAACATATCTTGCTTTCTGAAGAGGAAATTATTGAAAAAGGATCGCCTACAGAATTGGTGTATCTGTTTCATCAACGATGCACGGTTGACATGTTTACAACTGAGAGGATTCTGTTAGTTTGTTTTGCTTTTGGATCTGGCTTGTACATCAACATCTCTTCTTTTAGTAAAATACAGAAAAATTGAAGGATTTGTTTTCAATTCAAAGCCTTATTTGGTAAAATGGCTGCTAGTCATATAATCTCAATGGAATTATGCATCCCTGAGTTTGCTAAGCAAATTCTTTTTGCTTTTATGAATAATTTGGAAATTTCATTCAGCTTTAATGACCGGATTCGAGATGCAATGCTTGGTGGATCTCCATTTGGCCCTCCTCTTCAGCAGGGTTTTGTTACAGGTTTATTGCTGCAGGTACTCACTGACTTCTTTTTTTTTTTTTCCCCCTTCTTTCTCTCTTTCATTGTGGAATCATTAAATTTACTCAGAGTTTATGTCTAGTCATATCATACTTTCTTAATATCAAGTTTGCTACAACCATAAAGTTACTATGTTAGCAACATAAACCATCAAAATTTGGCTGATATCATATAATTATAAGGTCCACTTGCCTCTCTTCTATGTTAGATGTTTCTGGAAAGATTTTATTGCAGGTTTCATTAGCTACTTTTTCGGGTCTATAACTGGAAAACTTGTTTTCTGAATGCGGGTTTCATTGGTCAAGTAGACGCAATTTTTGATAATGAGTTGGACGATTCTCAGAAGATAGTTTGTTCTATATTGTTTTCGTGGAACATGATATCATTGTACTTAAAAAAATTATGAAATGAGCTTTAACAGAGCCTTCCTTTTCTAATCAATTGTCATTCTAACTTCGGGCTTAATTTTAATTATCATATTTTTGGTCTGTTACCGATTTGATTTTTCCATATTTAGTCAGAAGTCTTAATGTATTTAAGCATTTCTTACATCCGATCTAATAACGTCACTGCTAAAACTCTTACAGCTAGGATGTGGTTAATTTCATAAATAGGCAATGGTGCCCTATTTAGTTTAATCATTCTTAGTAAAAAGTTGCTCTCTGCTAAGTGGTTTTTTTTCCCCCAAATCTGTCTAGGTGAACAGAAGCTATGTACTATGCAGTTATTCTTTAGCTATCATTACAATACCTCTAACTGGCATGCTTTTTATATTTCTTTTGCAGCCTAATGGCCATGACCATGGTGGAGAAGCTGTTGAAAAAGAAATGCATGCTTCAGCAAAGGACCACATTCAGGTTGATCTTCTTGGTGCATATTTGACAATTGCATAGCTGGGTTCTATAATGAGATAGTAACATAACCTCCCAACTTTGTTTACATAAATTCAGATGCTACCTTTGTGGCAGGGAATACTGTTGAGAGAAAGGGAAAAACGAATTTAAGAGAAATGTTTAATATGTATTTCATTGTAAAGAGGTATACATATATATAGTACAGTTGGAATCTAAAATAAAAAAGTAAATTAAATATAATAAGAACATAATCCTAAATTTTCCTAATGTCTATATAGAGATTTAACACTCCCCCTCAAGTTGGAGTATAGATCTTCTCAATGCCCAACTTGTAATACAGATGAAGAAAAACTCCTTTATGAACTGCCTTGATAAAAAGATCTCCAATTTGGTCTTCAGACTTAACATAAGGAGTGATAATCTCTCCACTCATTACAGTCTCACGAACAAAGTGACAATCTACTTCAATGTGTTTAGTTCTTTCATGAAAAACTGGATTGCTAGCAATATATGTTGCAACCATATTATCACAAAACATTTTTGATGGCTTTTTGAAATCAATTCCAATCTCAGTTAAGAAATTCTTGACCCACATAATCTCACATGTTGTATGAGCCATAGCACGATACTCCGCCTCTGCACTGGATCTCGCAACTACATTTTGCTTCTTGCTCCTCCAAGTCACTAGATTGCCTCCCAAAAAAGTACAATATCCGCTCGTAGACTTCCTATCAGTTTTGGAACCAGCCCAATCAGCATCAGAATAACCAACAATGTCCAACTCTCTACCTTTCTTATAAAGGATTCCTTTACCAATAGACTGTTTTAGGTATCGTAGAATTCTACACACATCCTCCCAATGGATTTTCTTCGGATTTTGCATATACTGACTAACTGCTCCCACTGCAGATGTAATATCAGGTCTAGTGACAGTAAGATAAATCAACTTTCCCACAAGACTTCTATATCTTTTTTTATCTTTAAAATCTGGACTGCTGTCACCATCCAATGTTACATTAGGATCAATAGGGGACTCTACTGGCTTAGATCCTAACATACCCGTCTCATCAAGTCTTGCACATACTTTCTTTGAGACAAAATGATATCTTCTCTATTCCCAAAACTTCAATACCAAGAAAGTATCTAATTTACCCCAAGTCTTTTGTTTGAAAATGTGTCTTTAGTTGTCTTTTCACTTCTTCTATGCCAGTAGAATCACTCCCAGTCATAATGATATCATCCACATAAACCACAAGTATAACAATACCTGATTTTGTATGTTTAACAAACATTGAGTGATCAGATTGATAACGGGAGAAGTTGACTGAAGCCAAAACTCCACTCAATTTTTCAAACCAGACCTTAGGTGACTGCTTCAAACCATAAATAGCCTTCTTTAACTTACAAACAGAGTTGGTTAACTCCCCCTGAGCAACAAACACAGGTGGTTGCTCCATATAAACCTCCTCGTGTAAATCACCATACAAGAAGGCATTTTTGACATCGAGCTGGAAGAGGGGCCAACCAAAGAATACTGTAAGGGAAATGAGAATGCGGACTGAATTGAGCCTGGCAACAGGAGAAAAAGTCTCAACATAGTCAACATCATAAGTTTGAGTGTATCCTTTAGCAACAAGACGGGCTTTCAAGCGTTCAATAGTACCATCAGGATGATATTTGATAACGAAGACCCAACGACAACTAACCACTTCTTTTCCTTCTGGTAATTTTTGTAACTCCCATGTACCACGATCACAGAGAGCTGACATTTCATCTTTCATAGTTTTCCTCCAACCAGGATGAGCCAAAGCTTCTTGATAATTTTTAGGTATAGTAACCACAGACAAACACAAGGCAAAAGAGCGAACAGATAATGATAAGGCATCAAGAGAGACAAAATGAGAGATAGGATACCTCTGAGAATTTCTAGTACCTTTGCGAGGAGCAATGGGAAGATCAAGATCGGAATATTCGGTGGTAGGAGTCGGATCTTGAGTAGAGGCAGACTCTTGAAGGAGGGGTATGTCAGTGAGTGATAAATCATCTTTTTTAGCACTGGACTGATGTGGCTTTCGCCGAGAATAAACTAGGAGTGGTGGAGTAAATGGACGTGGTAGAACTGACACTGGTATTGGAGGATCAACTAGACCAGTATCAAGGTTGGACCCATTAGATGAAAAATATGATGTGGACTAAAAAAATGTCACATCTGCACTGACAAAAGTTTTTTCCGAGCAAGGGTTAAGACATTTGTAACCTTTCTGAGTTCTAGAATATTCAAGAAAAATATATTTAGTGGACCGAGGAGACAGTTTATTAGAAACCTTATGAAGATGGACAAAACAAACACAACAAAAAATACGAGGAGGAAGAGGAAAAACCGGTTGATTAGGAAATAAGATGGAGTACGGAGACTGAAAGTGAAGAACAGAAGAAGGAACCCGATTAATGAGGTAACATGCGGTAAGTAATGCTTCCCCCCAATATTTAGATGGAACTTTCATATGAAATAAAAGAGTTCGAGTTACATCTAACAAATATCTATTTTTCCGCTCAGCAATCCCATTCTGCTGAGGGGTGTATGCACATGATGTTTGATGTAAGATCCCATGAGTGCGACAAAAAGTAGATAATGAGGAAGAGGTATATTCTAAAGCATTATCAAAACGTAAAACTTTAATAGAAACACCAAACTGAGTCTTTATTTCATTGTAAAACATTTGAAACATATTAGAGACCTTAGATTGATCCTTTAACAGATACAACCAAGTGACTCTAGAATGATCATTCACAAAGGATACAAAATATTTAAACCCTTGACTATTGGTTACCCGACAAGGACCCCATATATCTGAGTGAACTAAATCAAACGGTTGGTCACTAATTTTATTGACTCGACTTCGAAACGAAAAACGAGAATGTTTACCTAACTGACAAGACTCACATTCAATTTTAGTTGGATTAGAAAACCCCATATGCTGAAGCAATTTACGGGAAGGGTGACCTAAACGATAATGTCATTGTTCTGGAGAAACAGAAGAAGTGAGAGCTGTATGAGAGGACGGAAGTGCTTCAAACAAGTGATAGACACCATTCTTTTCATGTCCGCAACCAATCATCTTCCTCGTACCAAGATCCTGAAAAATACAATAGGATGGAAAAAATGTGACTGAGCAATTTAAATGCTTAGTTAATTGACTGACTGATAAAATTCAGACTGAAATTTTATATTATTCAACTTTACAAACTGGTTGATTTATACAGAAACACAGGCTAAAAAAGGTTAGTTGTACACATTAAATAACATCTCTAAATATATACACTACACAGCTGTCATAATTATGAGGTTAGTTGTACTCTCATAATTAAGGAAACAAATCTTCTACACAGCTGTCAGATCTGATTTTCAAATCTGTCAACACTCCCCCTCAAGCTGGAGCTAGGATATTCTGCATGCCCAGCTTGCCTAGGATTTGATGAAACGTAGAGCCCATTAGTCCTTTAGTTAACACATCTGCCACCTGATTTGATGAAGTAACATAAGGAGTGCATATCAATCCTGAGTCAAGCTTTTCCTTAATAAAATGTCTGTCAATCTCCACATGTTTTGTGCGGTCATGCTGGACAGGATTGTGAGCAATACTTATTGCTGCCTTATTGTCACAATATAACTTCATGGGACCTTTCACATCAATCTTTAGATCAGAAAGAATGTTTTTGATCCATAATAATTCACAAATCCCTAGTGCCATAGCTCGAAATTCTGCCTCTGCACTTGATCTTGCTACAACAGATTGTTTTTTGCTTCTCCATGTAACCAAGTTTCCTGCTAGAAATGTACAATAACCTGTAGTAGATCTTCTATCCACAATTGATCCAGCCCAATCCGCATCTGTGTATGCTTCAAGTGAGATCTCTCTTGTTTTCTGAAACATGATTCCCATACCTGATGTTCCTTTTAGGTAGCGAACTATCCGATATACTGCTTCCAAATGAGATTTGTAGGGGTTGTGCATGAATTGACTGACAACGCTTACAGCATAGGCAATGTCGGGTCTTGTATGTGATAAGTAAATTAACTTCCCCACTAGTCTTTGATAAGCTCCTCGATCAACCATCAATTCCTCTCTAGAGTCTCCAAGCTTGTGATTTTGCTCAATTGGTGTCTCGGCAGGTTTACAACCTACCAATCCAGTTTCCTCTAAGAGATCCATGATATATTTGTGTTGAGAAATAACAATCTTATCTTTAGCCCGTGCAACCTCAATGCCTAGAAAATACTTTAGCTTTCCCAAGTCCTTGATTTCAAATTCTTGAGCCAAATAAGACTTCAAGTTACCTATTTCTTCCAAATCACTACCGGTAAGGATAATATCATCAACATAAACTATAAGTGCAGTTACCATCCCACTTGCTGAATGTTTTATAAACAAAGTGTGGTCTCCTTGGCTTTGGTGATACCCCCTTCTTAACATTGACTTGGTAAATCTCCCAAACCAAGCTCTAGGAGATTGCTTCAACCCATAAAGAGCTTTCTTCAACCTACAAACTTTATTTTTAGATGTTAACTTTTCAAAACCAGGTGGTGCATCCATGTAGACCTCTTCCTCAAGATCACCATGTAGGAATGCATTTTTTACATCAAATTGCTGCAAGGGCCAATCAAAGTTAGTTGCTAAAGACAACAATATACGAATAGTATTCATTTTGGCCACGGGTGCAAATGTTTCTTGGAAATCAATTCCAAATGTTTGCGTATACCCTTTAGCCACAAGCCTAGCTTTGTATCTCTCTAATTTGCCATCAGCCCCATACTTCAAAGTATATACCCACTTACACCCCACGGTGTGTTTTCCTTTCGGAAGATTTACCATTTCCCAAGTTCCATTTTTCATTAAAGCATGCATCTCTTCATTCATAGCATCCCTCCAATTTTTATTCTCAAGAGCCTCTTGAACACATTTTGGAATCTTAATGGTGGTAAGGTTTGATAAAAAAGCTCTATGTGTGGGAGATAAACGATGAAATGATACAAAATTTGAAGTGGAGAGCTTGGTACATTTTCTAGTGGCCTTTCTAAGAGCAATAGGAATATCAAGATCATCAAATAGACTAGGAACATTATCTGAAATAGTAACTGAATTTTCCATACCTGCCACCGGTTTAGATGTTTGGTCTTGCTGAGGAAGATTGGATTTCTTTTTCCTTGTATACACCTGGATCTTAGGTTTATCAGTCCCCAAGTGTTCAGTCTGGTCAAGAGTCTTAACTTGAGTTTCCTGGTCAAGAGGAACATTAGAAGACTCAGAATGTGAGTCATTAATGAACTGATCAGATAGATTCTCAGGTGCAACAATCTGATTAGGGAAAATCTTAGGTGAAGTGATCTGATTAGATAGATTTTCAGGTATGGTGGATTGGTTAGGCTGATATTCAGGTATAGTTGACTGATTAGGAAGATTTTCAGGTGCTGAAAAAGACTTAAAATCAGAAACGAACATAGTTTGATCAGTTTGATCAGGCAGTGGTTGTGACATCCCATCTTCCACAAAATTCTCCCCCTGAAGATGGGTATTAACATAATAACACTGATGCTCAAAGAAGGTGACATCCATTGAGATAAAGAACTTCTTTGACAGTGGATGATAACACTTGTATCCCTTTTGAGTTGAAGAATAGCCAAGAAACAAACATTTAAGAGCTCTAGGGTCAAGTTTACTTCTTGAATGTTTAGGGACATGAACAAAAGCTATACATCCAAATATTTTTGGTGGAAGATTCCCAATACCCCGAAAATGAGGGAACAAATTTGAAAGAGTGTCAATAGGAGATTTAGAATTTAAGACTTGAGTAGGCATGCGGTTCACAAGATAAGTAGCAGTGAGTATGGCTTCCCCCCAATAAAATTTTGGAACATTCATTTGGAAAAGAAGAGACCTAGCCACTTCTAGCAAATGTCTATTTTTGCGTTCAGCCACCCCATTTTGTTGAGGGGTGTCAACACAAGATGAATGGTGTATGATGCCCTCGTTTTGAAGATATTTAATGAGATCCACATTAAAGTACTCACGACCATTATCAGATCGTAGAGTATGAATATTTGCATTAAATTGAGTGGAAATCATTTTATGAAATATGGGAAATATAGAACTGACTTCAGATTTGTTCTTTAAAAGATACACCCAAGTGGTTTTTGTAAAATCGTCGATGAATGTCACAAACCAACGAGCACCAGAAATGTTTGACACACGGGCAGGACCCCACACATCTGAATGTATTAAACTGAAAGGAGTACTTTGTTTTGAATTACTAATTGGAAAAGATACACGGTGATGTTTGGCAAGTTCACACACCTCACAACGAAACTCGTGTACATTTATTTTATCAAACAAAGAAGGGAAAAGACTTTTTAAAATGACAAAGGTAGGATGCCCTAATCTTTTATGCCACATCCAGATTTTTTCTTTACTGTCAAGAGTACTTGAAGATACTAACACTTGGGAAACTGAGTTACCATCCTCCATCAGTGGTTTCAAGTAGTAGAGTCCATTGTTTTCCTCAGCATGTCCAATCATCCTCCCCGTTGTGCAGTCCTGAAAAACACAACTTGAATGTGTGAAAAAAACTTTACAATTCAGATCTTTGGTAAGTCTGCGAATGGATAATAAATTGTAAGATAATTTAGGTACATGCAAAACAAGGTTGAGTGAAATGCTAGGAGATATACAAACTGTCCCTTGGCCAGCAATAGCAGAGAATGAGCCATCAGCAATTCTAATTTTTTCTCTACCAGTATAAGGAAAATAGGTTGAGAATAACCTGGAATCATTAGTCATGTGATCTGAAGCACCTGAATCTATGATCCATGTGTTAGAAAGATGGCTATTTGAGGCACTAAGGGCTTGGATATTACCTGACTGGACAATGGAACAAGATGGACTATTCAAGTCTTGTGTAACAGCTTGTGGTTCAAGTTGCTTCAAGAGATTCCTTAGTCTCTCCATCTCTTCTTTGCTAAACATACTTGCTGGTGTAAGACTTGAATTTACCCTTTCCTGTAAGCTATCTGTGGTTGCTGCTTGATGGACTTGTCCTCCATTAGTAGTTGTTTTCCCACCTTTTGACAGATTTTGGGGTTTTCCATGAAGCTTCCAGCATCTATCTCTAGTATGTCGAGGCTTGTGACAGTAATCACACCATAAACTATCTCTATCAAGTGGTTTTCTTCCATCAGATTTATGCTTTCCAAGTATAGAAGCAGCATTAGATGTTACTAAGGCAGAATTGTCTGGTGCAATAGAAGTAGGACTCACTATACTTGAATCTGAAAGCATCACATTCCTTCTACTTTCTTCCCCTTTCACATATGCATGAACTTCTTTTAAAGATGGAAGAGGTTCTTTGCTTAGAATGTGCCCTCTTACTTGATCCAATTCTGGATTAAGGCCAGCCAAGAATTCAAAAACCCTCTCAGATTCTAGAAATTCCTTCAATTTCACACTATCCGCTGCAGACTCCATTTTAATATTCTGATATAGGTCAAGTTCCAACCACAAACTTCTCATTGTATTATAATACTGAGTTACAGTCATTGTACCTTGTTTGGTTTTACTAATTTGAACTTTAAGTTCATAAATCTGAGCAGTAACACCAATTTTTGAGTAGCTTTGGCTTGCTGCCTCCCAGATTTCCTTTGCTGTAGGAAGAAGGCCCAATCCCTTGCTGATTTCAGGCAGCATTGAGTTTAGCAACCAGGACATCACAGTTGAATTTTCAACATCCCATATAGGATATCTTGGATCTGTTTCTTCTGGTTCTACAATAGCTCCCGATATATAGCCCAACTTTCCTCTACTCCTAAGAAAACGTTGTGCAGACTGGGACCACTCCAGAAAATTAGTACCATCTAGCTTTACTGTGGTAATTTGAAGAGTGGGATTATCATTTTGAATGGTAGGAAATGATTGAGTTTGGGGCTGGGAATTTTTTGATTGGGATGATGATCGATCTTCAGAAATAGTTGACATGATGATGTTTTATGAAGGGAAGAGTGAAGAGATAAGAAGAAAAACTGCAGTGATTAAGGCTGCTCAAGGGAAGAAAGAAAAAAATTGTAAAGAACCCTAATTTGGCTCTGATACCATGATAAAATTCAGACTGAAATTTTATATTATTCAACTTTACAAACTGGTTGATTTATACAGAAACACAGGCTAAAAAAGGTTAGTTGTACACATTAAATAACATCTCTAAATATATACACTACACAGCTGTCATAATTATGAGGTTAGTTGTACTCTCATAATTAAGGAAACAAATCTTCTACACAGCTGTCAGATCTGATTTTCAAATCTGTCAACACTGACATATAAAAGATTAATAAGAAATTTAGGAACATATAACACGGAAGATAAATGCAAACTAGATGTACGAATGGTTCCAGACCCTTGGACGTGGGTTTTAGAACCATCCGCAAGAACAATTGATGACTGTTTGTTAGAAGGGATAAATGAACTAAAAAAAGAATCATTACCAGTCATGTGAGAAGAAGCTCTAGAGTCTATAATCCAATGATGTGGGTTCGAAGAAGAAAATAAGGCAGTAGGTTTACCTGTTTGGACTAAGGAAGCTGAAGGTTCACTGGCTGGTTGACTTTCAGATTTATGATCAGACTGCGCAGAAGGTGGAGCATGGGAGTTAGACGAATTACCAAAGGAAAGACGCTCCTCAGAGCTCTGATTCGCCCATTCAGGTTTTCCAAATTTATCCTAACACTTTTCGGAAGGATGATTAAGCCAACCACAATGGGAACAAGGAACTCTTCCACCTCGTCCTCTAACACGCCTTCTACTCTGACCAGAAAAAGATCCTCTGTCTCGACTACCAGACACAACTAATACAGAAGCTTCCGGATTATGTTAAGAGGTAGACAACCGTTGGAGTCTAGCATATGCTGTTTTAAGACTTGGGAGATCTTTTTCAGTCAAGATACTATTCTTAGCACTCTCATAGACAGGATTTAAGCTAGACAGAAACTTGACAATAAATAATTCTTCGCGTTGTTTCCGTAATGTCTCAACATCAGTAGTAACTGGATGATAGGAGTTAAGCTCACCCATTAATCCTTCAATTATTCTTAAATATTCACTTAACGTTTTATTACCTTGCTGACAAGAAAACAAAGTAGAGAAAACATAAAAAATATGAGAGACATTTTGAGAACCGCCAAACCTGTCTTGAAATGAAGTCCACAACTCTTTAGTAGTATCAACCCACATCACAGTCGCTGCAAGTGATGGCTCCATACTGTTCCACAACCATGTAGTAATCAAATTGTCTTTCTGAATCCATTTGCATACTTCTTGGAATCAGATGATGGAGAATCTTGTGTAAGATAATTCTGTTTCCCTTGGCCAATCAAATATTTAGTTACTGCTTTCGCCCATAACTTGTAATTTGAGTCATTTAATTTTACAGCTGTAATGGAGCCACCAACTCCAGGAGGATTAGAAGACGGTTGGGAAGCCATGAGAACGCCAAACACAATTTATTTTCCAAATAGAGCCACCACACGAAAACAATTTTAGAAAAAGAACTGAAAATACCAAATAACACCACACGATTGGCTATGAATACTCATATGGGAATGTTATGATCATTAAAATCATCGTTGAGATATGAAACAATAATTTTCGATTATATTCAGATGAAATAGAGATTTTCCGGCGATCGGAAAATTTTTCCATCGACTGAAAAATTGTTTCGACGATGATTTTTTTAACACAGAAGAGGGCTTTTGGTTACCAGAGACCGGCGATCTGAATGTAGTAGTTTCCGACCATATTTGAACACTGCAGCAATTTTTCCGGCGATCGAAAAAATTTTTCCGGTGGAATTTTTCGACGGAGATAGCTGGGTTTTGCTCGCCGGCGACCGGCGATCTCAGAGGAGTGGGCGGTGATAGTCACCGCTAACTGGAGGGGAGGCGATCTCCCTTAGACAGAAACGGGTTTGGGTTAGGGTTAAGGTTTGCAATTTTTTTTTTGTTTTTTTTTTTTTGATGGAAAGGGATAATGAAAGGAGGATCTTGCTCTGATACAATGTTGAGAGAAAGGGAAAAATGAATTTAAGAGAAATGTTTGATATGTATTTCATTGTAAAGAGGTATACATATATATAGTACAGTAGGAATCTAAAGTAAGAAAGTAAATCAAATATAATAAGAACATAATCTTAAATTTTCCTAAATGTCTATATAGAGATTTAACAAATACGAAAGAGGAAAACTTTAAAGATTTTACATATTAGTTTTGATCAAAAGATCAATCAGATTTGCTTAGGACCCTGGCCTGGCTCAGTCACAAGATGGATAGGATTCAGTAGGATCAAACCTATGAAAGTTAAGGAATTGATGGAAGGGAACGAAAAACAAAAAATGAAAACAAGATTAAAGGATCTATTATGCATCTGTTCACACCTGACTAATTGTCAGTCAACTCAGATACATTGGCATTGAGTTTTTCAGAGGTTGAGAACTAATAGAAAAGTTTTGAACATAGTATCAACCTGTAAGTTTCTGAATGGTTGTTTATAATCAGTGGGTTATTCATCGAGCTTTTAATTTTAAAATAATATTATTTTTAAATTTTTGGTTTATGAATATCCTAAAAGGTTGGCCTGTTGGCTTTCAACGATTTCATATCTGGGTTAGCTTTGAAGCTGCAAGTGTAGCATTATCTGCCTGATGTATGGGTTATCTCTTTTCTCTTTAAGCAGTGTGATCATGTGAGCCCGTACACATTTATGTGCATATACTTAAATCTGTTTAACAAGAAAATATGAAATGTTATTTTCATCCAATATAACTTTATCTATTCTATGCATAGGGCATGTTTGCATCTACATATTGCTGATCTCATGCCCTCTTTCTGTTATAGGAGTTAAAAGATTTGGAGTGAATTCCATATTCTGTAGAATATGCGTTTAAAAATGTCATGATTATTTCCCATCCATTCTTGCAATATTTTTTCCACATATCTCAAATATTCTAAAGTATGATATCGATCTTGAAAATACAAATAAATGAAATAATTTCATGCATTCAGGTTGGGTTGGCTGGAAACTTGAGGGATTTTGTGCTGACCAATTCTGAGGGGAAAGAGGTATTTAGCACCATTGCCTGAAAAAAGCGGTGATTTTGCACTCTTATCTGAATTGTATTTAGTCATCTAGAATATTATGGTGATGCAATTGTATTTGGAGTTTTCTGCTCATTTGGCTTCCATAAATTTAGACAGGCAAATTGTTTTTGAGTGGATGTCTTTATTAACTTCTATTCACTTAATAATTCCTTTTCCAAAAAATATAGTTGTGCTTCGTGTCTCATTTTATTTAGAAAAATTAACTCATCCTGCGATGCAAGTAAATCATTATAACATATCAGTTATATTAGCTTGTAGAGGACCAGGCTGCAACTGTAACCTATAACATGGACATTGTTTGCTTATTGAGGCCCAGATAAATTGATTAATCAGAAGACATGCACATGGTACATGTCATATTGTCCAATGTTATGAAGATGTTTCAGATGCCAGAGCATCATTTTGACAATAATAATTACTATATCATCACTATCGTATGATGCAAATCTTGACAAGTTTTCTGGTATTGCAAAATAAGAAGACAATTTTCTGACTTTGAATTGTCTTTTGTTATATGTTTATGGGTGCATTATACATTTATATCATGTATATGAATGCATGACATGTGCAAAGTGTTCATTCACCAAACTGCATCAATCACATAGGAAGAAGTTTCCACTCTCACTCAGGAGTTCCGTGTTACTCATTTTCCACTTCAGTATTATCAAGCTTGATATTTGTTATCATCCTTTTGTTAGGTAAAAGGATCAGAAGTTCCAACTCACGATGGGACGCCTGTTGCCTATGCTTTAAGCCCCTCAGAAACTGTAAGATTTGTGTTATGATTTACTTACAATTTTACATCCTTGCCTTCCACTTTGATGTACTTCTTAACTGGCTTTTGACTTTCAATGCATAAGCAGCATGTTTTTGTGGGGACGCGCGTGACAGTCGTCCTGTTTATTTGCTCATATTTTTTACATGTTAAGCTGATATGGAAGCTGATTTTGCACTCCATGTAAATTATTTTAATTGGTCCTACACTAGCAATGAAGTTTGCTTAATTTTTGTTTTATTTAACACTTTCCATCATCCTTTCAAATTAGGTCCTGGAATCAATATTATATCTCTGATCACATTAACATTTTGGAACTAAGTTTACATACTTAACTACAGATGTATTTTGCTATAACCATGTCACTGACATCTTTCATTGGTTTCCAGGTAAATTATGTTTCTGCCCATGACAATGAAACCCTGTTTGACATTGTGAGTCTGAAGGTATGCTGATTGCTGAATATACTCTTAACTAATTTGTTTATTTATAATTTCTGATCTAATTCAGTCCATTATCTGTAGACCCCAATGGAACTTTCTGTAGATGAGAGATGCAGGATTAATCATTTGGCAACAAGTTTAATTGCACTGGGACAGGTTTTATTTACTTCCATTCTCTTGTGCAGTTGGGTCAGCCATATGGAAGCCCCTGTTTTATTTTGTAAAAATATCTTATTTTATATCTTGTTTGTTTAGTTTGGTTTTCTAATACTATAATTATTATTTTGGGTTAGGGAATTCCATTTTTCCACTCTGGTGATGAAATCCTCCGCTCAAAGTCACTTGATCGTGATTCATACAACTCTGGTGATTGGTTCAACAGGTGTACTGCTATTCCCATTTGAAATCTCGTTTCTTACACACATTATCTTTCTTGGTCAATTGTGATTTATTTATTTACCATAAAGTTGGTTTGGATCTCCGTGAAAATACTATAAAATAGTTATGACTTTGGACTTCTTCAATTTTGAACAAGCATTCTGAATTCTATCTCAGAATGAGTGTGGGTCCAGTGAGCTTTCTAAAATTCAAAGTTTTCTTGTTGCAATTTTCAGGTTGGATTTCACTTACAATTCTAACAATTGGGGTGTTGGCCTTCCTCCCAAAGAGAAAAATGAATGGAACTGGCCACTGTAAGCATTCACTTCCTCCACTATCATCTCTTGGTATTCATTTTTGTCATAAATTTTCAAGCACCTTCTTATTTGGTTGATTAGAAGAATCTCTCAATCTATCCACCATTGTTCGATTCTATTATTGGTAATCTAGGTTATCTTTTTTCAGAATAAGGCCGAGATTGGCAGATCCATCCTTCAAGCCTCAAAAGAGTCACATCCTTGCTGCATTGGAGAACTTTTTAGATGTAGTGCGTATTCGGTATTCTTCCCCACTTTTTCGTTTGGGGGCTGCAAATGCTATCCAGGTGAGAACACAAGTTTCAATACCATCTAACCGCAGCCTTGGCCTATGTCCTAAGTATTTCATGTAGGACCTTAAGTTTTTGAAGGCTTCAGGATATCTTGCCCTCATGCTTTGAGGCATATACATATATGTCATTTTTTCTCTCTCTCATAATTTGACCAGCATATTAAAGAATCACTGAAGGAATGGGATGAACAGTTAGCAATAAGTATACTGTATTCCAGTTATTAGCTGCTCGAGTACAATGAACTCTCTTCACAGAGGATCGATCACTTATATTACAAAAAAATAAATAAGCCTTCTTATCTGGAACAGAGCTCCTGACAAAGACTAATGAATTCCAAGTTATAGTAATGTGATATAACTTAATATTTTCAGGGAAGGGTACGTTTTCATAATACCGGTCCCTCATCGATCCCTGGTGTTATTGTAATGAGCATTGAAGATGGTCATGAAGGTGTCCCTGGTTTATCCCGACTGGATTTGAAGTGGGTATACAAAAACTATTTATTTCCTGATGCTGATGATGGTATGATTAATAAATGTTGTGCTCACCCTTTGTCACAGCTACTCATATATTGTGGTAATCTTCAATGCATGTCCAACTGAGGTGTCATTTGGAAGTCCTACACTTCGCGGAAGAAATCTTCAATTGCATCCTGTACAGGTAGTTTTACTTCTCTGGTGAAATTTTAAGGGTGTGCTTATTAAGTGTTTTTGGGCAGAGTAACTTCTAATGAAAGGAGCAACTCCATTTTTTACCTTGAATTGGTCAAAATATGCAGAATTTTTGACTCTTCGTGGAATTAAGAACTGATACTGATGAATTAGAAATTGTATTCGACTTAATTTTTCTTCTAAGTAAACTTTATAATATTTATCATAGCTTTTGAGACTTTTGGCCGTTATTGATGGTTTTGCATAAGCATTATCACTGCAGGTGAAGTCAGTTGATGAAGTAGTAAAGAACTCGTCTTATCAAGCATCCTCGGGGTGCTTCATCGTGCCTCCAAGGACAACGTCTGTATTCATTGAGCCTCGGTGAATTTGAGCTGTGCTTAAATCCAGATATGGTGGTTCACTTCTGGCCTACCACAGGGTACGTTGGGTTGAGTTTATTTGTTGGTTGAATCATCATGAAACTTTTAACTTTTGACCTCAAATGCAGTGTTTTCCAGGACCCTTTTTGAGTAAAGAAATTAGAACGAAAATATTGCAGCATTTTTGTTTAAACCTCAAACCATATTTTGGCCGATGGGTTTTATGCGATCAAAGTAAATAGCAAAGATTTTGTAAAAATGAAGAGTAGATGTGGTAATAGGGAGTGGAGACTCTATGGAATTTGATGATCAGATTACTTTCAACCTTTACATTTCCGTAAATAGGATGTGAATATTTGTGATTTGCTAATATTTCCATATCTATGGCTAAATTACATTCGGATTGAAGTAACATAATATAGTGTTTCCTGTTGGAAAAATTTTTGCTCGACTTCTTCTAACTTGTTTTACTTCTTGGTGTTGCCAATTTTGTCATGTTGTAACTTATTACGAATCCAAAGGGGTGTTATTTATAAAGATTACTTGAGGGAAAATAAAGAAAGAAATGAATTACATTTATTGGCTGGTGATGGGTTGACAGCTAGGGTTTGCCAATGGGGGCGAGGTAGGTATGGGGCGGCAGGAACCCATCCCTGCCTCGCTGAGTTTTTTTCCTATCCTGTCCCGTTGCTGCGGAATAGAGCGGTGCGATGTAAAATTTTAAAGAGAAAACTTGAACCTGTCCAGTCCTGTCTAATTTAAATTTTATTAAATTATTATCTAAAATATAAATATATTTATAACTATTATTTAAAAATTATAAAAAATTTATATTCAATCTACTTCAAAAAAAAAAAAAAACAAACAGACATCTATAAATTTTTAAAATAATATAAATATAATTTCTTCTCAATCTATAATAAAATATATATACATATGGTATATATCTTAAAATATTTCATAACAAATCTAATTATTCGACAATCATTAAAAGTAAAAAAAAAGTTAATTTATATTACATAAAAAAATGTTTGTATAAATTTTTATTTATATTTGTATTGTACAAGCTAATTGATTATTGTACTCAAACTTAAAAGAATTAAAGTTAATTTATATTATATAAAAAAATTTATTATCCATAAAGTTTATCTAAGTTTTCATTTTTATTAACATTATACAAGTTAAATGGTAATTATACAAATTAGTTATATTATATGGTGACCACTAATTACCATTTGATTTTATTAGTAATAATGTTACATACTTTATTAGAAATAATATTAAAAGTGTATTATTACTCGTAAACTAGTTAATTGATAATTTTTTAAATAGTGATAATACGATTAAATAATTTGTCAATAGTATATTGATTTAATTTCAATATAATAATAATAATAACAATAATAATAATAATAATATGATTGACATATACCAACTAATTAACATTGTATATATATGAAACATTAATAATTCAATTAATTAATTTAAATTATAATAAATCATATATTTAAAGTTATACGATTGTTCTTATCATATTTCTATTTACATATTTAGAAAATAATATATTGATTATATTAAAGATATAAATTTTGGAAATGATCTTGTTAATATTACAATAATTTAATTAGTATTTAATAATCTATATCAAGATTGTGTCTATTAGACAAATCTAATTACTATAAAATATATATATATATTGTTTTGTCATTATAACATGACTAAATTGATGTCAATATACTAAAAAATTCAGAATTATTAATTAAAATATTATTTTTGTTGAAGTATTTGTATTGTTTATAAAATTACGAAGAATTCATATTTATAAAAAGTTTAACAAATATAACAAAAAATTTTAAACTATCCTAAAATATTAAAATTTTACAAAGACAATCCTCTATCTTCAAGGCAGGACAACAGGTCCAAAGGGTTGGACCCGAATCCGAACTCGCCCAAGACTAGTTTGGGATGAGTCTTGTCCCACTATTTTTGTGGGGCATACTAAGACCCCGGACTTGCAGCTTAATTTACCATCCCTACTGATAATAGAAGTGAAATAAATATGAGATTGATAGATGAGAAGGACGAGCCGCCAAACCAACTAAAACATTCAAGAAAGTAGGCTAGAGGATCCAAATGCATTAAGAAATGTTTAGAGTAAAGCCTAATTCAAGGCATATAAAAAAGAAAAAGAAGAGCCTCCAAGAAACAAAAGAAAACACAACTAAATAAATTCGATAAACACTATCGCCTAAAACCAAAAATACAAAACAAAACAAATAAATGAATGTTAACACAAACGAAAGTCAAGAAACAGATATCAGGAGAGGAATCACTGCAACAGGACTCGAGAAACAGATGTGAAGGAAGAAGTATTGACTTTGGAATGGGATCGCCACGGTGGCCCTCGTTTGGCAAAGTCGTGGGCACCATTGAAAGCTGGGTAAGCGAAAGTGTCTTATCTAATCTTCCATTACTTGTACCAGGAGTTTTATATGTGTGATGGGATGATAATATAGTTATATCTTTCCATACTAGTTCTCCCCTTATGGCAGATCCAGTTGTTGTAATCGAAGAAAAAGAAGCCACACCAACTCAAGCAGAGGACGAGGAAGAAGAAGAAGAAGCTGAGACTCAACAGAAGGAACAACTTGAAAGGAAAGAAAAAGCATCCCTTTCACCCATAGACGGAACCAGGATTTTTATCAAGAAGGGGCAAATCCAAACAATAATAAAATTTAAAATGATAATAAAATAATAAAAAAATCAATTATTCACCATCATAATCATTTATATTAGATTGGAGGTAGGTTCTAGTTATTAGCTTTTGAGAAATCAATTATTGCCAAAAACCTATTCTTAATCCACTCTAAATATCAACAAAATCTATAATTTGGTCTATACAAATTTTTAAAGAGGGATTTCTTTTTTGTTTTATTTAATTGTTTTATTATTATAAATATCTACAATCTTACAATAATTAAATTTAATTAACATTTGTTTAAATTAGAGGTTTTTGGTTTCTATTTGATCATAATACAGCGTAACTATATAATTTTTTAATATATTATATAGAATTAAAATATTTATATAAAAAATTGTAATCTAAAAATAAAGTCCTACAATCATGATTCATGGCCAGCAGTTACCCTTGCAAATTTAAGGAAAAAGAAATTGGAGCACATTACTTGAAGAGTAAAAACAAATAAGAAAAAGAAAAAGCAAAGTAATAATTAAAAGACAATAGAATAAGAATTTTTACCTCAATATACACTAACTTCCAATAAATAGATGCACCACCACAAGATGAATGGGCATTGATTGGTGAATTGCCGCCAATGAAGTGAAGAAGAAGGAGAAGAAGAAGAAACGTTGTTACGGGACCACGAAACCATAAAAAAGTAAAATGTTTTTTAGGATTTGGTAAAGTGGACTAGGAAGACTTAAAAGGGAAGAAACCAATAAAAAATTATAATACAAATTTGTAATTTTAGACAATATAAGGGACAAAATAGATAATAAATCCTTTTAAAAAAATTTCCAAATCAATTGCCCCTCCTTGTCCCTTCCTGCCTCCGTCCCTGCTTTCACCTATTATCGAATAGGATGCAGCGGATGCTACTTTTGATCAAAGATGAAACCCAACTTGAAGAAGGTGAAGATTTGTTGAAAATTTAAAGAAGCTGAATGGATCTACGCAGTGACGGACTCAGGATTTTGTTAAAAGGGGGATCTTGGTATTTTTAAATTTTTATAATTTCTTTGATAAATAATGATAACGAGAAAATTTATTAAAAATTAAAAAAAATATATAGATAGGGGATATGAACCTTATCCCTTGAAATAAATTCTAACACAATAAAACAAAATATAAAATATTAAAATATGATAGTTTAACAATTTAGTAAATACAAAGTCATAATTGTTTCTTACGAGTTTTCATACTTTGAAAATGTTGCATGATTACCTTATTGTATCAAAAATATCTTTCTAAATGCATATAAGCAAGCTATTCGTTTATCTATTCATCTTCTATTCGATTGCATGGTTCAATCTTTACAATATTTATAGCAAAGAATAAATCAAAATAAATAAATAAGCATTAATAAAATCTACATAAAATTTATTGATAGAATATAGTAATAAGAATTAATTAAAACAACGATGTAATTTACTTGAAAGGAAGGATGATTAGTTATATATTTTGTATTTGATTGCACTTGTTATAAAAAAGGTATATGATTATCTACAAAATAAAAACAAGATATTGACAACAAATGAACATGAAAACTACATAAGAAAAACATTTAAAATTTGATTAAAATTTTATGCATAAAATAAAGAGTCAAATATTAAATATAATAAAATATAAATCGTTTGGCTTTTGAAGAAATTTGTCCTCGTCTTTTCTCTTGTACCAATTCGCAGGGGAGAAGAGTAATAGGAGACAGGGTAGGTGGCGGAGGTCAGTGGTTAGGTGACTGCAATAAAAAGAAATTAAAAAAAGTAATGTGTAGTTAAATTAGGTACTTTTCAATAAAATGGTGCATTTGAAACTAGTAGAACCTGAGGGGTATAAGAGAGTTTAATTTTTCAGGAGGGGCCTGGGCCCCCCGGGGTCCCAACGTCGGTCTGCCTCTAGATCTATGTATGTGTGACTACTGTATATCTATGTGTACTTTGAAGTAATTAGATTTAGATAATATATAGGGAAAATAAAAAAAAGCCTCCATTTTAGATGCACGAGAAAAATAACCCTCGTCCTCAACAGTTTTTATCTTATAGCCTTCGACGTAGATATGGCATTTGAAAATTTTCAAAGGTAACCGTTCTTAAAAGCCCTTTTTTATTTGTAACCCTCTTCAATAACCTTTTTATCTAAGTACTTTCAATCTCCTAAATTACCTAATTGCCTTCATTGTATTTACTTTCTCTACCTAATATTAAACATCACCATGGCTCTCTCTCTAACTCTCTAACTCTCTCATGACTATATTAACTCTTAATAAAAAAGAAAAAACAATCAAACATTCCTCTATACAATATAAGCATAAAAAAAGAAGTTTGAATCGTATTTGCAACTTATCAAATATATGTATTATACCTTTGAAACTCAACTGTAAATCATTCTTTAAAGTTTTTGCATGAAGAGAATGTTAAATCTCATACTATATGCGTAGATATAGACGAATAAAGGCTAGAATAAATTAATGTAGATAGGTTTTGCAAGTTTTTGTTATTAGAAATTGTGTTTTCTGCATTCGTAGTCGAATCTGGGTTTAAAAATGCAAAAATTCGATCCTTAGATAGCACTTCAACAAGTAGACAATTACATTATCAAAGTGTAGAATTTTGTCGAATTTTCGTCTAATTGTAGATTTATTGTTTAATTGTCTAAGTATTGTCAAGTAACCGTTGAATTATCGAAGAGCTGTAGAAGTCATCGTGGAATTTTAAGTGTTGTCGAAGTTCACTTAGAAAATTAGACATTATGATTGTAGAATTGTCTACATAGACTTGTAATTCTTAGGCCTTTTAAGCACCTTTTTGGATTGTTTTATGTAATTTCACTAATTTCTAGATCTTTTACTACTCAGAAAGAGGACATCGGATTTGCGTTGTTCTGTGATGAGAAATTCGAGGTGCATGCTAATGCGGATGTTGTTTACATTGATGGAGATAGTTTTCCATTGCAATTCAGAGGGACTAATCATTTTCAGAGGGTCTGAATCCGATTGCCAAAGAAAATATTTGGTTATAGCCATCCAAACTTTATACCAAGAACATTGTACCTTTGTATTTTTTTTGTAAAAAATGTGCTATCAACGTATTTGGGCAACATGCCCGCTAGCATGCTCCTCGAATTTTCCATCATAAACCAACGCAAATTTGATATCATTTGTTTGAGCAGTAAAAAATGTCTAGAAATTAGCGAAAATACATTTAAAAAGAACCTAAAAAAGGTGCTTGAAAGGACTAGGAATTATATGTTTGTGATTTAATTAGACAATTCTACAATCATAATGTCTGACTGTCTAAGTTCCATGATGACTTCTAGGCTCTTAGATAATTCGACGATGCCTTCGATGGCTACTCGATAGTACTTAAACAATTAAAGCAGAATTTTACAAGTAGATGTAAATTCAACACGATTATACACTGAGTTAATGTAATTGTTTAATTGTCGAAGTGTTGTTTAAGCGTAGAATTTCTGTGTTTTCAGATCTAGATTCGACTATTAACAAAGAAAACAAGATTTCTAATCACAAAAACTTGTAAAACCTACCTATATTAATTTATTCCAGCCTTTATTCGTCTATATTTGTGCATATGGTATAAGAATTAACATTCTAATCGCGACAAAACTTTAAGGAATGATTTAGAGTTGAGTTTCAAAGGTATAATACTTCTATTTGAGAAGTTTCAAATCCAATTTGTCCCTTTTTTATTTTTATATTGTAAAAAGGAGTGTTTGATTGCTATTTTTTTATTTTATTTTTCTTTATCAAGAGTTAGTATAGCTATGGTAAAGTTAGAGAGAAAGAGTTATGACGGTGTGACACATCCGAAAATAGGATTGCCTCCCAAGTATAGGAGTGTCGAAGTAATAAAACTCAGTGAGACCAGGGTCGATCCACGAGAAAGGGGATTTTAGCGTTACAAATTATAAGATAAGCAAATATGATATGAATAATTCAAAGAAATGACAAGATAATATCAATAAATATGTAAGATGGTAGGCGGTATTACCGACCATTCAAATATAAAACAAAAAGCAAGAGGAGGTAAAACCATCCATGGAAATAGGTGGTATAACCAACCATAGTAAATTAAAGAACAATTTCATAAGGTGGTAGAACCTACCATAGTAAATAAAATAAAAAGTTCATAAACAATAGAATAATTAAAATACAAGAGGAATTAACACAATAACAATGAAGGCTAAGGTTAGGGGATCCGCCCTTGATATTTCAAATAAGGATAATTAACCCATTTTAGTTATATGAATTATATTTGTTTCATTACCAATATTTATACCACTTCTTGTAAATGGGTTCAAGCATCCAATGTGCCAATCACATATGTCTACAACAAATCAAGGTTCCTAACTAGATTCGTGTCGGTAAGGAAGAACCATACATCATCTAGAAAGGATCCAAGCATTTGATGTGCCAAGGATTGTCGACAATGGATCAAGACCTCCACTTTACGAGTGGTGTCAAGATTGATTAAGAAATTAAATATAAATCATATTGAATAAACATTATAAGATTAAGATTATTAAGCACATATTAAGGGTTAGAGAATCCTTATTCTCATATCAAGGGTTTCACCCTTTCACCTTAGCAAAAGAGAAATTAGAAGAACATTATAATAGAAAGAAAATAAAATGCAAGAAAAAGGAAATTCATTAATAACATAAACATACAAAACACAATACAAGATACTAACCAAAGCCAAAATGTTCCCGCCAAGGCCAAGATGCCCTAATGGGTCACAAGGTACCTCTATTTATAGATACATCCAGGGGCAAACTTGTCAAATTACAAGGGCATAATTGTCAAATATTAGTTGTAAATATCTTTGACAATTGGGATCATTAGGCACCGACTTTGACCATACATTTTGACATTGAAATGTTGAGAATTTTAATCACATGTCTTCATGAAAGGTGTAGATATTTCTCTCAGCTTTCTAGAACATATTGATTGCACAATTTGGATACGTATTTTGAGAGATACGGTCCAAATACGGAGGCCTGGTCAGACTGGGCCGAGACTGTAGATGGGTTCATTTCAAGCCCAATTTTGGTCCACTAAGAACCCGAATTTGATGATGCTTGTGAAATGCAATCTTGTAGACAATTGAATCATCTTTCCAAAACATTAAGAATTGCACCATTCTGATCTATAAATAGAGAGTTATGCCCATTTTACTGAACCTGTAACAAAACCAAAATTAAGAGGAATTAATTCCAAAGATGCAAATGCTACAAATATGCTTAAGTTGAGGAATATAATGACACTATTAATGCAATATGATGAACTAAACTCTTATTAAACATGCATATTTAAGTGTTCATCACGGTGGTTAATGTTACTTAGAGAAAGTGTATATAACAAGGGCAGTTAAGTAATATAAGGGGTTGGAGGCTGCTTGGATGAAAAGGTTATTAAGGAGGGCCACAAAGAAAAAAGGCCTCTAGAGAGAGTTATTTTTGAAAATTTTATGACATGGCATAGGCTATCCTTCTTTTATTCTTCTTCTATTTGATTACTTTTCCTTTTCTTCTTTATTTTCTTTCTTTAACTAATTATATAAGCTCATTCACTCACCGAACTTGGAACTTGTGAGAAAGCAAAATCTCATTTTCTTTTTCTATTAAAAAAAGAAATTATACAAGATTAATTAGTAATTTTCTTCACCAACAAAGAATCCAAACAAAATTTTTGTTGAGCCAAGCTATTGAGTTTTGTCCATCCGTTAAGTTTCTATTTTTCAGGCTTCACGTTTACAATTTGCAATGCAAAAAATGCAGTTTTCATATCCTAAAATGCAAGATTTCTCAAATTTTTTGTATTATTTTAATATTTAACTATCTATTTATATAAATTTATAAAAAAGTATGTTAAAATGAAGGTAAAAACATAACAAGATTCCAAATTTTGAAATTTTGTTCTAATGCTTCAATTTTGATTTTGCTTTCTATTGACAAAGAGGACGTGTAGTTGATTTTGTATAATTTTTGTTTTTAATTAAAAAAAGGCTTTGTTTCCTTATTAATTAGAGATTTAGTTAGTAGAGTTAATCAGAGAGAGTAAATGCAGAAAGAGAGAGGGAAGTATGAGAAGAATAACCGAAGGGTAACTATGTTGGTTGAAGGTCATGGATTAAACTAAATCTTTTGGAGGGGATAATTATTTTTAAAAAGCCTCCTAAAATAAGGCTATTTAAAAATTAGGAAAAATTCAAAAATGGACTAAAATAAGGGCTTTACTACAAAAATAACCCATCCTCGAAAAATTTGTAAACTATGGACCTTTGGACAATGAAATGACAAAAAAACCCTTAAGAATTTAATTAATTAAATCGTCACTCTTTCCCTTCTTGCGGTTGGCACTCACGCTGGGTAAGTAACAGTCCCCCATTTACTTATGCTTCCACAAGCCATTAACATCATGAAGTCGGAACTGTGAATGTGAGGGAGCGTTATAACGAGGCTAGTCGAGAGGTGAATTTGGGATGAGAGGAGAGAATACTGAAGACGTCAAACGGTAAGTGCTCTGAATTTGGGTCAAGTTTCAGTTTGATTCAATTTTTGCAGTGTTTAGTACAATCCATGAAGCTTGTATGCTGCGCTTCATAATCAATTGCTATGAACTGAATACATGCATATGAAAATTTTGAAACTTATACATTGAATTTCTAAGGTTTTTGATTCATTTTCGAATGAAATGTATGTTGAATAGGGTTAGACATCGTGAAATTTGTGTTATTATATTGCGAAGACAATGATTTGAAGCTTGTTGGGTGCAAAAATGGAGGATTACGGCTCTACGACACTTGGCACTCGACTATATTCACTTGACACGGTCGTGAAGCGCTTTCGAGTGACGGATTAACTAGTGTCGAGTGAAAATCGTGGAGTGTTAAGTCATAAATCTATCAAGTGTCAAGCTAATATCTCCTCATGTCGAGTATATCTATTTTTATCCAATGTTGAGGTGCAATCTAGAGCTCAACACTCGATAGCATGTCAAGAACTCGACAAATTTTTTGCCTATCAAGCCTTGTATATATGTCGAATGTTTAGTCAGATTTTTTCGAAATTTTATTGATTTTTAATAATTTTTTAGCACAGCTTGACACTCGATGAATTGTAGGCTGTCAAGCTTTGTTGAGTGCCATCGAGTGTTTAGGAAGTTTTTTATTCCCCCCCTCTTTTTTGGTACAAATTAATTGAATTTTAGTTTTTTTGTCCTTTTTTTTTTTGTAGGTGATAATAGCAAATAGTCATGGGCACCTGAAAACTCCATATAACGATTAGTACAACGCAGTAATAACAAATTTGGCCAGTTTGGAGTGTGTACAGTAGGTTCCAGACAAGTTAAATGATCATTACAAAGAGATGTTTAGGAGCACATGTTGGACATCCGCAGCCTCATCTTTCCATCACAATTGGCGCATCATGTGTTATTGAGAGAGGTTGAGACTCATGGTCATAGGTTAGATGATGAGACGTGGTTTCTAATACAAGGTATGGCTCGTATACTTTTGCATATTATTTATGAAATGGTCGTAAAATGTGTTATCATCGTACATTATTCATAACGATGACTTATGTTTTTTTAATATAGGTAGGGTTATACGTTTTTCAGCGTATGAGTTTAGTATTGTTATGGGATTGAAGTTTGAAACAAACATGCCGAGCACTCCCGACAATCGTGACAAGTGCAGATTGCGGGACAAGCATTTTAGGCCGAAGCAAATTTCGTTGAATGTGTTTTATAAGAAGTTAGAGAAATTAAATGTTTCTTGAATCCCAGACGAGGACGTGGTGAAACTGGCATTGTATTATATGCTTGAGTAATTTTTTCTTGCACGGGATAGTCGTCAGTTAAAATCTATTAAGTGGTTGAACTTTGTGGACATGTTGGAGAGATTCAATGAATATCCATGAGGTATAGAGCCTTATAAGATGACCGTTCAGGACATGAAGAGCACTTTAGCTGGGAGGTTAGCTAATTATAGTGCAAAGAAGGATAAGAAAGAGGAGCATGAGTGTAAGAAGTATAACTTAGGAAGTTGCCCTTATGCTATTCAGGTAACTTATTAATTATTTTTTTAAAAAATTTATACATTTTGTTACCTATTAATTACAAGAATATTGCACTTAATCTTGAAGATTTTGTTGATGGATTTGGTTGTATGAGGCAGTGGCATATATCAGGTCAACGTATGGCATTCTCAGCGAGGCATTTGTCGATAAGATTCCTCAGTTATTGAAGTGACATAACACGAAGTTCCCAAGCGAAGAGGTGTTGGAGCAGGATTGTTTCTTCATTCATAGGATAGTAAGTCCATAACCTTTTTTTAAGTATAAAAGATAGAAAAGTGAAATGAAATCAAGGGATTTCCATTTGGTTTCGAACTTATTTCAATTTTCTCTCGTGTTGAATAACAAAATCCTGTAATTACAAAATGCAATGTCCTAATATATCTGAATGTATCAAAGGCACAACCACTTGTGATGTTGGAGCCAATAGAAGCTGAGGCCACTACGGATTGGCTTCTAGGTTGGAACATGTGGTAAGGAGGCGTAAAGGTAGACATGTATAGTGGTCATTGAGCCACGATGCTCCATTGCACGTAGGGGAGCAGATTGAGGACATCCAGTTGGGACGACCACCCATTCCAACCTTTGATGTCTCAGAGGGACCAACACAGTCTCAGCCTCATGAGGCTGGATCCATTATGCCATCGGAACATACATCATCCTTTCCTGATGTGTCAAGTATGCCGTAAATCGAGGATAGGGCCTTGGTATCCCCTCCTATGAGTCGATCACCCTCGGTAGGTGGCTCATAGCCCATTTGGGAGCCTTCTCCTATGGTAAGCCTTTCATCAACTCCTCAGGATGTTGCACCCAGTTTCCACATCTCTGGTAGTAGTCACTCCGAGAAGGTAAATTTGTCGATGTAGTTTACCTTTATTGAAATGAGTTGTGTTTTTCGAGTACTGACATTTCCTTTTTGTTCAAGGAGCGATGCCCGATATCCCCTCCTGCGAGTCGATCACCCCTATCACCCCTGGTAGGTGGCTCACCACTTATTTGGGCCTTCTCCCATGGCTGGCCTTTCATTGCCTCCTCGGGGTACTGCACCCAGTTTTCACATCTCTGACAGTACTCACTCCGAGCAGGTAAAACCATCGGCGTAGTTTACCTTTACTGAAATGAGTTGTGTTTTTCGAATACTGACATTTAATTTTTGTTCAAGGAGCGATACTAGGAGGATGATTCCAAGACCACTGTCCTTAGCGGGTTGGTTGGTCTGTGAAAGGAGGTTAAATTAATCCAGGTGGAGAACATGTCGCTACGAGAGAAGATCAAACTACTACGGGCTGTAGTGACATTACTAGGTAGTCACTTCAGTTATGTAGAGACGGTTTTGAACCTTTGCTAAACTTTCCCTTAGGGCCCGTTTGGAAGACGGGCTTAACATGGGATTGGACAAAAGGTAGGTATTAATTATCATAATCTCATGTTTGGTAATTTATACGGGTTGGGTTTAATAGTCTAAATAGTAAAATAAGACTAAAATTTCGGGATTATTTAGTCTCGTTCTCCACCATGGGACAGCTTGGGATAGGGACTAATTAAGGCATACGGGTTGGTACTTCTCTCTGCCTTCTTCTCTCTGCCTAGGTGCAACAACCTGCAAATCTAATTTGCAAATGACGATCTGACCATAGATGAAAGTTTCTTGATTTGTGGTAGCATGGGGCAGAGACGGTGACCTTTGTATGGTCGAGTCTAGTGTGGCAGAGACAATTTGGGTATTGGAAGCTGGCATTTTTAGGCGTTGGTGGTGGCAGTTTTGATTTGCTTTTGGGAAATTATTGTTTGTGTGAGTTGTCTGTTGGTTGTTTGGATGGAGGGAAAAAGAGCAGCGGAATTTGGTGAGAAATGAGTACGAGATGGGATGTTATACGTGGAGTTTGGTGGTTAATGGCGGCTGGAGTTTGGTGGTTGATGGCGATTGGACTTTGGGGCTGAGGCGTAGGTTGAAGATGGAAGAGAGAAAAAGAAGGTTATGGTTTTAATAATTTATAATACAAATTTTTATTTAATATATTTAATATATTTTTTGTTATTTAATTTATATTATTCAAAGTGATTGAGTTTGTATATGTTTTATTTTATTTGTATAATTTTATATATATATATATAAAATAAAGAAAAAGAAAAAAATTTAAGTTGTCAATAATAAAAGTTTTATTCAAATTTTATTATTTAAATATAAATTCATTCAACAACATAATCCAGTCCCAAATTTTACCAAACATAGGATAGGATTACAAATAGTCCAGTCTCTGTTGCACCAAACAAAAGATAACACTATATATACTCCAGTCCATTCCAATCATAATCCCAATCCTAATCCCACTCTCAGTCCAATCCAATCCAGTCCAGACTTCCAAACGGGCCCTTAGTGGTCATTGTGTTTGCAAGTATCAATTTTTTTTGTGACGGGATCAAATGTTTGTTTCTAATAGTTCTGTCTTCTGCAGGATGAGGCAAGCAAGGAGGAAGAGCCACGTCCGGAGCAAGATGAGCCTGATAATGATTCTGCGCAGCAGAGCCTCCGGGTGCTTCGGGGTGCCCATCGTGGCTGTCGATTGTTCCCGGCCAAACACAAGCAGAGTCTATTTGTTAGCCCCATAGGAAGAAAGAGAGCGAGCACGACAAGAAAATGGGCCTTTTACTGTGGGCCGAAACCGGGTTAAAAGCCTTCTACGGCGGGCCTACGGCAGTTTAAGCTCGCCGTATAAAATGGCGCAGTAAAAAATCATTTTACTTTTTACCGCAGTTTTAGCCCGCAGTAAAAATTCGTTGTGTGGTGAAATTTTATTTACCGCAGGCCGCATGCCCGCGGTAAAAAGTCCTAATACATTTGTTTAGTATATATATTCTCCAATTTGAAATCGCTTTCATTAAATGATGTTGTTGGAGAAATAGATGGTTCAAAGCTTGACATTTAGCTAACTCTCCATCACGAATTAAATCTCTCTAAGAAAATATTAATATGGAATTAGAAACTTTTTATTCATTCAAATATTATAATATCCCAAATACCAAACGAAATACTCTTTACAAAATGTAAACGATACGTCATTTGTCTCCATGACTAGTGGATTACATGTAGCTACTTAATGTGCTACAAAACGCCATGTCGGACTAAGAGAAAGCCGAAGCCAATTCATTTTCTTGTCAAATGACTGAGAAATACACATGGGAGGCAGAGAGGTTTGAACCCCAGTCCATTTTCTTGTTACACTTCAATGACTTTGATTGACTCATATATGATGGATTCTCATTCACTCTTGATATTACTCCATCTTGAACTTCTTTAGCTCACAAAAAGCATCATCGAATAGCTGTAAAAGAGCACAAGTTCATGTCATTATTTTTGAAAGCACAACAGGTACCTATTTATTATTTTGTGCTAGAGACTCATTCTAGGATCGATCAAAATACAAATTGCAAGTAGCATATAATATTTAAAATCAAATTTACAAATTAAAGTACAGACAAACTATGTCCTTACTCAAATAAAGCAATGTGGAGGGAAGTTGTGGAGCAGTCACTAACCTGACTTCAATACTTTGTAATAATCTTGAATCCTAGCAAAGAAAATTCAAGAGAGTTGGAAAAGGAGTAATTGGCCCTGATACTTTCGTATTTAATACTAAAAGAGAGCAGAAATAAAGGATAAATTGCAAAATAGCAGAATAAGATAAGACTAGAGATTGAATTTAGAGAAACCTGTGGCTTAACTTTATAAGCAGTCAACTTACAAATGGATATATTCCAGGATTGTACATATCCAGTATATAAACTCGCCCTGTTAGGACAAAGCTATTTTTGAGATTTACACCCAAAAAAAAAATGTTAATCAAAGCACCATCAGGGAAATATAAGTAGCCTACCATCATTGGAAAAATCTTTCTCATGACCATTTCCTTGATGGGCATCTAGATCAATTATCATGACCCTACATTTGCAGATGACAAGGAAAAAAGCTCACTCAACAAAACTGTAAGAGATTTAAGCTCCAATTTAGAACTGCAAGAGCTGCATTTATTTATCTGAGTTGAAGCTATTAATACTTTGATATATTTAACTGAACAAAGGCATAGTGAATGCAAAGAGAAATATCTGCATAAGCACAAAATCCACCTCCTTTGTTAGCAGAACAGTGATGGAACCCTCCACCAACATTGATAGCCCATCCTTGCTCTTTTGCAAGCTTAGCTGCTAATATGGTTCCGCCCACCTGCGGACAAATATAATTACCATAATCCTATTTCAAAGAAGAAAAATAAAGATGGCAAATTTTAAAACAGATGATGTCGCACTTGCTTACGGAATGGATAAAGGACGTACTGCTGCACAAGACAAATGGGAAACAGAGCAACAGATGGGACCTATAGATAGAACCATATTGAATCAGTAAAATTTCTTTGATAGAGCATGAAACCGTTTATCCTAGGCTGAAAATATAAAACCACATCAGAAGTACCCTGTATATTTAATCATAAGCAAGTGTGCTCCATAATACTGAACACAATTAAACTCATTCTGTTGTCCTCCACAATAGCAAGACATCGCCTCACCCCTTTGTTATAGCATTTTATAAAACAAAAAATATAATATAATATAATATAATATCATCATTTAAATTACACACTCCCAATACATACTTGCATAATGAGATTAAACAACAATCCAGCACATGCAACTGTACATTAGCCTCAGACTAAAGCTCTGTTAATTACCTCAATTATCATGGCAACATTTGCACTGCTCTTTAGACTATTCAAATATGATTCTGAGTGTACCTGATGGAAAATTAACAATAAGTTTAGCATGCAGAATAGCATTTTCATTAAGTAAACACATAAATACTCCACAGCCATTTGCTTATCTCATGCAATACCATCACTTTGACTGTGAGTACTAGAGTGTTGGTGCAAAATAGAAGACATGCACGGCATGTCTAAAGTATTTTAGTAGTTTCCAATGCAAAATAGATTATCTCTTTTCTATTAATTTTTCACACACAAGTATCATGCTTTGGGAGAGCACCAAGAGTTTTTCTTCCTCTGAAGCAATGATTACTATTAGTTGGCATTGTAGAAACTCAAAAAGTCAGCAGAGGCAGTTCATTCACAATGAATCCATCATACAGAAAACACATAAGAACTAATAATGCAAATTATGACAAAAGATCATTTGCTAAGCTGAAATAATCTCTAGAAAGACTACCTTTTTCGCAGGAGCTTTTATTCCAAATGCCTTACCCATAGCAAGTTGCTCACTAGATTCCTAGTAACAAAGGAGAAACAATCAAGATTTACTAGGAGAATTTTTGACTTCACCCACTCCCACAGAGAGAGAGAGAGAGAGAGATGCAAAGACAAAGAAGTCCTAAACTCTAAAAATTATCAGAAACAACCACCAAACCTTTTTGGCTCGTTCCTGCCCGATCACAAACTCATCAAGGCTGTTACAAATCTCCTTGGGCGTCGGCAAATCAAAACTTCTACTTTCCCCACACTATTTCCCCCCGATTTCAACCACGTCCTCCTTCTTCTTCTCATTCTCCTTTTCCTTCTCCTTTTCCTTCTCCTTCTCTTTCTCCTTCTCTTTCTCGTCGCCCTTGATCTTTCCTAGCTCAATAAAGCTCCCTTCCAACTGCTCCAGCTTAAACAGTAAAAAATAAAACGCCATCTTACACCTCGGACAGAAGTTAACGGCCTGATAAACGCCCATCTTGCAGTTCGTTAATGATAACAGACGGTTAGAGAAGAGGACGACGAACTCGGAGCTATAACGGGGACAGTTGACATCGGCTCTGATGTAGTCGTAGTCAGAGCCGGAGCCGGAGCCGGAGCCGTAGTCAGAACCCTCGTGGTTGTGGCGACAAGGAGGGTAGAGGGGTTTGGAGGGGAGTATTGAAGGTGTGGTGGTGGTGGTACTGGTTGCTTGGTTTGGTGGGATTAGGAGAGGTATTTTAGGGTTTGGTTGGTACGTTTTATAACAAAATAAAAAAATTAGATTATATTACAGTTTGTTTTTTTACTGTGAGCCTCCAAAAACGCAGTAGAATCCATAATTTCTACTGCGAGTTTCATGGCCCGCCGTAAAATTTTAATTTTTACCACATTTTTGAAGGCCCACGGTAAATAGACGCAGTAAAAACCATATTTTGTTGTAGTGGAGGCATACGATGCAGGCCCTAGCTGAGGGTGACGTGCCGTTAGTTCCTATAGGCACGGATGACTCGATGCCTACACATATACTACCTTTGACACTGAGACTGATTTTCCACAGGCCATCGTGGCCGTTATGGCACAGCCCCGATACCGGGATAAAGGAAAAATCAGGTCTTGTCGATCTTGGGCTGTTCGAGGCAGATAAGGAGTTTTTTCGCATCCTGATGATGGCTACAGAGTGGCTTGGCTTAGAGGTTCAAAAAAATACAATCTCCTTATTTAGTATATATATTTATTTATTATGCTAACTTGGAAAACAATACAACACAACGATGTGTATATGTGGACATTGCGGTAGAAGGCCAAGGATTTGGGCTTCGATGTGGTTGAGAGATCGATGTTCTTAGACATTACATTTTGGGTATGATTTCATTATTTACACTATACGAATTCAAACTAGTACTTGTTAGACATCTTTATTGTAACACTTTTTCTAATTACGCAGTTAAAGGTCCAAGGGCTGTGGCAGCAGTACCAGAGTGCATTAGACGATATTGATTGGGATCAGGAGCTTGAGGTTATAGACTACATTGACAAAGATAGTCCGCTCATAGGCCGATCATGGGAGGATCTCAAATGTGTAATTCATTTATATCAATATGTAGTACAAAATAATCACGTCATTTGACCAAGCTGTACACTAACATTGCTTCAATTTTTGTTTTATAGTTATATATTCTTGTGAACATAGACTACGAGCATTGAGTGGTAGCCTGTGTGGACCTCAATTGCCCCCTAGTTCAGATTTATGACTCCTACATCGCGAATACATCGCTGGACACGATGAAGGAGCGTTGTAGTTGTCTGACGCACATACTACCTCGTCTGCTTTCATTGGGTGCATTCGACGACACGAACTTCCCCACCGACCTTTTCAACATCGAGCGAGCGAAGGATACCACAATGGCTCCTCAGCAGGAGGCCGGAGGAGGGGCATGTGGAGTGTACTACTTATTGTTCATGGAGTATATCACAGGAGGTGTTCCACTGGCGAACATACGGGTGTTCATTGAGGACACGCTCCGACGAAGGATGGCAGTGCACTGCTGGAGGCATCGGATTCAAATCCGACCCCCTGCAGGTGATACTGCTAATCCTGTAGATGGATTAGAGATTGTAATCGCACCGGGATCAGATGTTGTGGCCGCCCCGGGATCAGATGTTGCGGCTGCCCAAGGATCAAATGCTACTAATACTCCCGTGATAGCTCCCGATCGTCTAGATACATGAGCTGGTATCATTTAGGTGGAGTACATATTTTGTATGTATGATGTATTGATTTCGTGCATATGGTGTACATATTTTTATACATAGTGATTATTGATTTTGTATATATGATTTATTGCTTACGTACATATGGGTAATTACTTCTTTACTTAGTAATTTTGCACATATGGTTATTTAATTTTGTGCAAACCACCTACACATGCACACACTGAATAACATGTATATGTAAACGTTATATACACAAAACTTAACATTAATTTTGCTCAAACCACCTACACATGCACACACACAATAACACGTGTACATTATAAATACACAAGTTAGGTAAAGTAGGACATCATAAATATAGTAATTATAAATTTGAACTTAATATGAGGTTTGGTAAATACATTACAAAATTACTTAAAATTTGTAAAAACAGGAAGTCATAAATTATTACGTCTGGAACCACCCAATCGTCACTTACACCAACTGGTACCACAGATAATGCATATGCATGGAGGTTGCGTTCGTTTGTGTACCAATGAGCACAATAATCGTGGCACACGAGTAAGCTCATATGCTTGCAAACGACTAATACGTGTGCACAAAGCAATTGGTCAAGATCAAACACTCGACATGGGTAGGTCCGTGTATGTATGTTGACCCGTTCTTTACCGTACATGTCGTATATGGTTAGAGATACGCCACAAACTCTCATCCAATCACATTCTTTCAAACGATTCTCTATCAACTTGTCAGCCCATGGAGTGAGATGTAGTTGTGAATTAGCAAATATTTCGCTTCGTGCATAGAAACATTTTTGAAGATTTGCTCGATAATAATTGGCTAACAATGTAATAGGAAGGAAGCAAGCTTGTCTCAAGCAATTGTTCATTGATCAGCAGTATTGGTTGTCATTATATTATGACGTCAGCCGAGGAATTATGAACATGCCCGTTTCTCCACACCTATCTCCCGAAGAAACACCACAGATGGGGGCATATGTGATTCAATTATGCGCATATGGTGGTTGAAATCAATGCGATGATAGGTCCTCGCAGCTTAAGTGAACATGTCTAATAAAGTCTAATATTTGAACCTTGCCTTCAAGTTTCCCTTCAGGTGATGGGTGCACAACCCATGCAGTGCCCCAGGGAAAACATCAAAAATAGCATTTGCAATGCTTGAATGGCGATCTAAAATGAACACTAAATCACGAAAATTGTGGACAACCTGATTACATAATTGACTCAGGAACCAATTCCAGCATTTATAGTTTTCTAAATGACCAACTCCAAATGCCAATGAAAATATTTGCTTATTTTTGTCCATACATGATGCAAAAACATGGTACCTCTATATTTTTCCTTTAAATGAGACCCATCAACTACAACAACCGGCCTAATTGAATTTGTAAACCTGACAATAGAAGCCACCAAACTCATAAAAAAGTACTTGAAGCGATCGTTATCATCAGTTTTCAAAGCAGTTCTCGTCATAGGATTTGCTTTCTCAACCATGTACATATACTAAGGCATAATTGAAAATGAGTCCTCATGAGATCCATGTAGTTCCTCCAATGCTCTTTCTCTTACTCTTCATGCCTTATGGTATATGATCGTAACACCCAATTCTTTTTGAACATCATGCATAATGTCCTTAGGCTGATAGATCCTCGATATCTACATGAATTTAGACATTATATGTTTCCCAATAACAGTAGATGTTGCTTATTTGTGATTAGGGTGAAGCACAGCTCCCGAACATGTATGCTGGTTATTAAATTTTCAAACCTGGAAGAAATTGGAATGTGCTATCTTGGTTGCCCATATCCGCCACTTGCAATTTTCAGCACGACATATAGCTTTGAACCTTGATGGGTTGGATTTTGTCACCTTCAACTAAAAGTTACATTGTAATGCCAAATTTGATAACTTCTAGCGAAGCTCAATTTTATTGTTAAAAATCTGCCCAACCACAATCTCAATTCCGTCAATTATAAACGACGTTGGATCAATAGGTCAATGTTGACATGGAATGCACAATTGGAGGCATAAATGTGTTTGCCCGATTATCATTGCTTGAAGGTCCAATATTGCCATCAGGTGCCAGAACCCCTGGCTGGATCTGGTTCTTCTACTGTGGATGTTCAAGGAGGAGCTAATTGAATAGGGGTAGGAAAGGTCATAGACACCTCTAGGTTCAAATCATTCCAAAACTCTGTGGCCCTATTTTCACTTCCACCGTGATCATCGCCATATAAATCGTCATCCCACTGATCGCCTGATTTAAAAACACAGTCTATATCATCAGCATTATCAGCATCATCATCATCATCACGATCATCATTATAGTCATCGTCCTTGTCATCACTATTATTACTCCCATCATCGCCAACCCCATGAACACCATCACTCTCAACATTGGTTAATCTCTTAAATCCTCTAAAGCTATCAAGGTGTCTAATTAAGGTCAATGGCAATGACTGGTTTATTCCAACTTCTCTGTCATCACCCGACCGCTCCTCCTTTCCATGCATAGCAGACTGCTAAAACTGATGGCCAACTCCTTCATTACGAGTTGATTGTGCATAGGTAGGAGTGGAATCGATTAATTGGTTAATTCCAGTAGCTGAGCGAAACAAAAAAGGACTAGAAGAACTCCTCCTTTTCGTCAAAGGTTCAGATCGTGACCTTCTTCTTTGCTAGTCCATGTCTTCAAGTGGGACGATGAGCAATGTGTATGACCATTGGTCCTCCAGACTATGTTGTATGAAAAAACATATATCGCTGTCAATCTCAATAGGAGTCAACAATGGAGGAGAACCCCTAGAGGAGAATTGAACAACTAAACTTAAAGTTTTTTTTTACTCAAATCTCAACCCATTTCTGAACTTAAACATTCAACCAACTTATTTTAAGTAGTACATCTAGGAATTATCAATGCCTTTGACTTTGCTCCCACATACATGTAACCCTCATTCTATTGCATATTCCATGAACTAGTATATATCATCAAAATATGTAAAGTTTCTATCTTTGCATGGAAAAGACGTGTCAAAATTTATCCTTGAATAAAAAAATCATTAAAACATTGCATAAAAGAGAATAAAATTGGAATTCTGAATGTTTGCTCGACAACACTCGCCACTCGATACATTTCACTTGACACTATATAACACGACAAGACTCAACACTCAATGATATACCTCTAAACTCGACTAAGTTCGCCTAGACACAAGACATCGAGTAAGTGACCCCATATAAACTCGACACTTGATATATGTCACTCGACACTCTATAATACGACAAGACTCAACATTCGATAATGTACCTCTACACTTGACTAAGTTCACTTAGACACAATACATCGAGTAAGTGACCCCATATAAGCTCGACACTTGACTTTCGCAAATCCACCGTCGAGCGTCATCTTCCTCGTTCCAGCATATCCCATTTTTCTTACAAATTGTTGTTTTTCATTAATTTCTTTCTTTACAACTTATGCACTAAAAACACTTCGCCTAAGCTCACTAGTGTATTTTCTTAGCTCATTTTGTCACATTAGCCATCAAACATTATTACAAAATTTAAAATTTGATAGATTTCAAAAAATAAGAATAAGAACCATGTATATATAAAAAGGTATCTTACCTAGTTGATTGCTTAGATCTTCAATGTTGCCGGCAGCAAATGACACAGACACTGAGATTTTGACAAAAACGTTATGCTGTGAAGGAGCTTTTCAAGAGATGTTGAGAAGAAACGGATATGCAGTGGCCTTTGACTCGTTTGTCTTGCTTTTTTTTGTATTAAGGGCATTTTCATCACTTCATCGTCCAAAGGTCCATGGTTTACAAATTTTTCAGGAATGGGTTACTTTTGTAATGGAGCCCTTATTTTAGTCCATTTTTTGAACTCTTGAAACTAAGTCAGGAGGGTGTTTTTCAGATTAACAAGATACATTGGTTTGCTTTCAAATTTCTTTTGACAAAAATCAATTGTTAATTAATTGAAAATACACATGTAACCGAGTGAGACACATCACCAGATCTTTTCTAAATAGAGAAAAAGCACAGACATAGCCTGGGCTTGATAATGTGATGGTGATGGAAATGGAGATGAAAATGGGGCCTGTGTCTAGTGTTTTTCGGAGCTTTTTTTGAGGAGAGAAAAGGAAGAATCTCCAGCATTCTATTTTATTGTTATTATTTTTTTCAACCCCACACATTTTTGGCTAATGGGATATGCCTAAAACGTGATAGCCGAAGATTTTTGTGTGAGAACGATTAGTAGTAGTTCATGAAGTTGATGACTTAAAAGTTTTGGAGTGTTTGAAACGTTGAAATTCATTCAGACAACCATCTTGAAATTAGATGAAAGACCTTTTTAAAGTTGTACTCTTTATACTTAATGATATTCTCTCTATTTCCAACAATAAATGAACTTATTATTATTATATATAGAATATATTCTGTTGATGCACGATTTCCGGACGACCGGGAAGCGGGTCGGAGCTCGAATCGTACGTCGGATCCAATCCTGCGAGCAAAGAAAAACAGTCAGGGGTGCCGGCGGTGGTGCCGGCGAGAACCCTCTGAGCTCAAGTCAGTTTCCGGCACTCTGGAATTTTCTGGGAGAATTTCCTAGAGAGAGAAGCTCTCAAAAGTGAAGGAAATTTAGAGAGAGAATAAGTTCAGAAAAGTGTGCATACCTTGAGTAATAATTCGGAGGGTTTTTATAGGAGTCAGGATGGGTTATTGTGGGACCCAGATAATGGGCCCAGATAATGGGCTTCAGTAATGGCTTACTGTATTAGAAATAATTGAGTCAGGATGGGTCATTGTGGAACCCAGACAATGGGCCCAGATAATGGGTTTCAGTAATGGGCTTACTGTATTAGAAATAATTGAGGCCCAATATTGTTATGGCCATAACATATTCTTTCTCTTCAAATGCTTAAAAAAAAAAATCAGATACAGTTCACAAAAATCATAACAAACACACTAATTAATATGAATATATGGAGAAATTCGTGCTTAATTTGAGTATAGATATACACTGGATTTCAGTAATCGTTGGAGGCCCAAGTTGAGAACCCAATGTCCGTAACCAGGAGGAATCCTGGTCCATTTCAAGATAGCAGTAGTGTCCTCCTCACAATTTCTGGTCCATTGTTGGGCCCAGTCTAAGGCCTGGCCATGCCACAGCGTTGTCACATGACTTGTATTTATGTACCTGTAAAAATTGAGATATTTACACTACATTAATTTGGATTAGCTAATACTTAAATTTAAAGATTTTTTAAATTAATATAATTTAGTATTATATTATATTATAGTAGAGGTTAACAGTAATACTTATTAATTTACGTTTATAAAATTTATAGTTTAAAGGTTAAAGAATTAGTTTTTGGAATATCTAATTCTAAACTTAATTAACTCAAAACTCATGTAAATTTCCCATAAAATGTTTGAAATACGTCTCGGTTACTCTTGTCCCTTTTTTTTTAATTGATGGGTGAGATTAATTACTAGTTACTTTATTAGCTTGAGTAAGTGAGTTGCTAGCTAGAGTAAGAGACTAGAGAACAAGGCAATTAATTAAAGGAACTTAAGGTAAACCTAATCTCACATCAAAGTAGGCATGCTTGGAGTCATTTTCCCTTCATATAAAAATGAAATATAATAGAATAGCCTTCAACTTCATGCCTCACAGCCCCATTGCCACTAGTGCCAACACTAGCACGATCTCTCCATTATTATTAAGATTTCGTACTCAACATAATTTCACTTAAATAATGATTGCTGTTGCGTCAGTGTTGTAGCTAGATGTTGCTATTTCCATCATTTAAATTCACATTCAACAATGCTTTCCTATTGAATGCGACTTGCATTGCTACTGTCGATCGATGCGTGTATAGATTTCATCTCCAAGTTAATTAAGAACGCAAAAACAAAGATAAGAAACAATATTGTTAATTTATAATGTGTGTTTTGATTTTTAATGAAAATGTTGTCCCATTTTCGATTACTATGGGTAGCTAAATTTTTAATTACTAATGATGCTTTCTAGCTCTCTCAAATGTACGTGTTCTTAGTTTGTATAAATTAAGCTTCTCAGATGTACACAATTTGTGTTCTTGTTAAACATTCGTTGTTTCATTAAATTAATAGAGTACTCAACTTAGCTGAGATGACCATACCCAATACATTATTTCCTTTTTCTTTTTGAAATTTGATAAGTTCTATAAAGATTTATCTATTATTAGAATACAATTCAGAATTAAAAAATTGAGGAAATCCTTCTACTATTAATGTTGTTTATTTTTTGTCACAGTTATATGTTATATCTAAATTCTAATCTTATAGTAAAGGTTGATTGTTCACTTATCTAACTCCTTCAATCTAACTCCTCCTTTCCCATGATCAAATACTCAAAATTGATATTATATTATCAGAGATTAGTATTAAGTACGAATTGTTAAATTGATTTGAATTGTTATATTTGTAACAATTACTGAGACTGTTAATTAGCTAGTATTAACATGAACAGAGTAGAAATTAATTAATAGTTGGTTTTACAATAAGAGTAGTGTCGGTGGTGGATCCACTTTCTGACACTTCAATCAAATGATAATTAATGATTAACAAAAGGATTTTAAACTCTTACAAGATGCCAACCCATCGTTGAAAATTAACCAAAGACATGTCGTTTCGCTGAAAGCTTAATAAGTTTAATGATATGAGGCAGACCCCAAATAAATAATAATGGCTACATATATTCATAGTATTGCCTCCATCCATGTCTCTACGTGAATTGTGATTATAAATGAAGATGCTTAGATGAATGTCCTTATTGAATTTAGAAACCACTTTAAGGAATGCTGTTACTCAATATTCTTCTGCGGCTGGATATGGGCTTCAACTGATAAGCTGGCTAGAGAACAATGAAGTTCATTTCTCATTATATTTTTTTGCATTAACTTAAGAAATTTGTTAGAGATAAGACATGAGGTAAGCTCTAAGAAAGAATTACTAGAGGAGATTGATAGTTGATATTTAATATATAAATGACATATATATGTTAGAGACAGTTGAATTGAGAGAAGGCAAAGGAGATGATTTGAGAGAATTCCAGAACACACCTTCTTAACTAACTACATAAGTGTCATCCGATATATATACAAAAGAAAGCTAAAATCTTAACTACTTAATGTTGACATGGCGGCTTTCTATAACAGAATTTAGTTGCTGCTAGTATCCACATATAGTAACTTTCTAACTAACTAACAGACTGCCTTCACAACATGCCCCCTCAAGTGTAGCTGGGTTCTTTTCCAGCAAACTTGTCTGCAGAATTAATATTCAACCGAGACCTTAACAATTCAAATCTTGTTACAGGCAGTGATTTGGTCATAATATCTGCAGTCTGATATTCTATAGACACATGCTTTACTTCTAACTATTTTGCTAACACTTTCTCTCTTACAAAATAAATGTCAACTTCTATTTGTTTGGTGCGTGAGTGAAATACTGGATTAGCTGCTAGGGACTCAGCACCTTTATTATCACACCACAACACAGGTACAACGTTCAGCTGGTATCCAAGCTCTTTCATTAAACTTTGGATCCAAATTATCTCAGTTGTTGCTTGTGACAGAGCTCTGTACTCTGACTCTGTTGAAGATCTGGCTACCACTTTCTGTTTCTTAGAAGACCAGCAAACAAGATTATCACCAAAGTATATGCAGCATCCAGAGGTTGATTTTCTATCATCAATCGAACTGGCCCAATCAGCATCACTGAAGCTTGTTAAATTCAAATTTTGCATAGGCCTAAACATTAGTCCATGATCAGGAGTTCCTTTGACATACCTGAGTACTCTCTTGCAAGCTTGCCACTGCATATTTGTTGGAGACTGCAAAAATTGGTTCAGCTTATTCACAGCAAAGGAGATGCCAGGCTGTGACATGGCAAGATATTGCAGTGTACCTATAACACTTCTGTAAAGGGCAAGATTCTCAAATGGCGCACTGTCATTACTTGACAGTTTTAGATTAGCTTCCATTGGAGTATTTGTTTTCTTAGCTTCCAACATATTACATTTTTTCAATAAATCCATGTCATATTTCTTCTGGGTTAGCAACAAGCCTTCGTTATTTCTTTGCACCTCAAATCCTAAGAAGTAACTTACATTTCCTAAAGTTTTGAGAGCAAACTGTTTGTTCAAATCCTGAATAACTTGCTGCACTTGAGAGGAATCATTACCTGTTACCAGTATGTCATCAACATAAACCAAAAGAAGAACTACCTTGTTTTCTTTTCTATAAATGAACAAGCTGGTAACTGCTATCGACATGATGAACCCCCACTGAAGCAGGGCTCCTTTAAACTTATTAAACCAAGCCCGGGGAGCCTGCTTCAGACCATACAGGGACTTGTGCAATTTGCATACAAAATGAGGATGTTTGCTGTCTACAAAGCCTGCTGGTTGATATATATAGACATCCTCTTGAAGCTCTCCATTCAGAAATGCATTATTAACATCAATCTGCTGAATTTCCTATTGAAAAGTCACTGCAAGAGAGAACACAATTCTGATTGTTGAAGGCTTGATAACTAGGCTAAAGGTTTCAAAGTAATCTACACCAGGAAATTGTTCAAATCCTTTAGCCACAAGTCTGGGTTTATACCTCTGGACACTGCCATCAGACTTGTATTTAATTCTAAAGACCTATTTGCAATCAACTATATGTAACTTATCTGTAGCAGAAACTAAAGTCCATGTCTTATTTGCCATGAGAGCATCATATTCAGCCTGCATAGCTTCCTTCTAGTGGGAGGTTGCCAAAGCTTGAGAGACTGAATATGGTTCAGTTGTCAGAAAATTCTCATTCACAGCAAGATGAAAAACCTTTGGCTTGAATATACCGGCTTTAGCCCTGGTTAACATAGGATGAGTATTAGAAGGAAGCTGCTGTTTAATAGATGCTGAAGTAGATTTAACATCAGGTGTTAAATTTGGAGTAGAGAGTGAATGGGATGAAAAGACCAAGTGTGAAGGACTTGGCATTGTGTCGGAAGCTGGAACTGATGAAAAATCTTATGTAGAAGATAAAGCAATGTTGCCAACATCTTCAATTGGTGAGGAGATCAGTTGCCATGTAAATAGGTTTATGAACCTTAGATACCATATGAGCAGGAAAAATCCAAACAAATTCTTTAGCTGGACTTACAGTAGTAGATGAGGATTGAGAATTTGAGAAAGTACCAGTGTTAAAAGGAAATATGTCTTCATGAAAAGTCACACTCTTGGAGATATAAATTCGGCCAGAAGAATGTAAACATAAGTAGCCTTTATGATAGCTACTATAGCCTAAAAATACACATACTGATGTATGAAAAGAAAATTTATGTTTTTGATAAGGCCTGAGGTTAGGAAAACATGCACATCCGAATACTTTAAGCAATTGATAATCAGGTTGCATATGATAGAGCTTTTGATATGGTGACATGCAATTTAATAGAGGTATAGGAAGCCTCTTGAGCAAGTAAGATGTTGTATGAAAAGCATGCCACCAAAAATGCAAAGGAAGAGCAGCCTGAGCTAACAGTGTCAAACCCATTTCAACCACTGACTTGTGCCTGTGTTCAACAGATCCATTTTGTTGATGAATATATGGACAGGGATGTCTAAAAACAATACCTAATTTGTCAAGCAATACCTTGAGTGGTCTGAACTCTCCACCCCAATCTGTTTTAAGACATTTCAATTTACAATTAAACTGTCTTTCCACCAATGACAAGAAAAGAGGAAATATGCTAGCAACTTCAGCTTTTGAAGATAAAGGATAAATCCAGTTGTACTTGCTGTAACCATCTACAAAAAGCAAGTAATATGTGTATCCATCTGTTGACTGAACAGGTGAGGGGCCCCAGACATCTGCATAAACTATTTCTAATGGTTGAGTAGCTACATGTAATGAAGATGGATAGGATGAATGGCACTGCTTGCCAAATTTGCAAGACTCACACTGAAGTTGTTTATTGAACTTACTAGGAAACAAGTTACACTTGTTGGCAACATGAGTTAAGACATTCGAATTAGGATGTCCTAGTCTCCTGTGCCACATTATTGAAGAGGAGACTGAACTACAACCATCATCAACATAGAAAAGCAAAGAAACTGGTTTGAAATACATTGAGGTTAGAATTGCAATATTATTAGAATTATTTGCTTGATCTGAAACATTATAGTCTCTACATGCTAGAACTGAGTATGAAACTGCAGCTGAGATCTCATGCTTTGGTGAAGTAAGTTTATACAATCCTTGATCAAGTCTTCCATGAAGTAGAACTTGATTGGTAACCTTGTCCTTGACAAGACAAAAATAAGGATGAAACTCCACATAAACATTATTGTCTTGAACAAGTTTGGAAATACTTAACAGATTTTTTGTAACCTGTGGAACATGCAGAATTCTATTAAGCATCAACCTATTTGACTTTAAAAGGCTAGTCAAAAGAGAGGAGCCAATATGTAAAATAGGAAGTTTATTACCATTGCCAACTTGTACAGTCTCTGCTCCATTGTAGGCTTCCTTAATATCCAGTTTATTTAGATCAGCCATGTGATAAGTGGCTCTGATACCAAGTTAAATTGAGAGAAGGCAGAAGAGATGATTTGAGAGAATTCCATAACACACCTTCTTAACTAACTACATAAGTGTCATTCGATAAATATACAAAAGAGAGCTAAAATCTTAACTACCTAATGCTGGCATGGCAGCTTTCTATAACATAATTTAGTTGCTGCTGGTATCCACATATAGCAACTTTCTAACTAACTAACAGACTGCCTTCACAACAGAGACTAATGTTTTATTAGTCCATGTAAGGATATCGGTAACATTCATTCATTCATAAAATTTGTTCAATATTTAATTTGTTTTGACTTTTGAGAGAGAGAGAGAGAGAGAGAGAGAGAGAGAGAGAGAGAGAGAGAGTTCTCTTGTGCAATTAGTGCAATATTTGACATGCCATGCATGGAAATAGTGGTCGAATGACAAGAATTGGACACATATAGTTATGTATTTTTGAAAAATCCAATATCGAAATTCAAAAAAATTAAATTAACATTGTCCCACTTAGGCATCAGGACAGCTTGCTTAATAGTGAGAAAGGAATTTTTGACAACTAGGAAGGCAACTATATGCAAGTGAAGACTACTTTATCAATATGGAGATTATTAAAATATAAAAATGGGATAGCATACACATTTACAAAGGTAAAGGATTGAATTGGTTAATTTGCAAAGTCTCCGATCTGATGATCATAGCAGCCTGTACAACCAAGTCTTACTCTTACAGCACAGATATATGTCGTAGAAGTTGACTACAAAAATGGAAAATAATTTGATGGGCATGGCTTCTGCCTTCTTCCATCACGTATTCTGTTTTAGGGTTAATATATTTTTATTGAAGGTAGCCAGCAGCCAACCTGCAGCCTTTCGGTTGCTTAGTTGCAGCAAACGTGTTACGTAGATTGAGTGGCTCCGAAGCTACTAAATCTCTACCCTTCTGGCCTCTACCAGATGACTTGTGAATCACAAATAGTATAACGAATCGTCACTTAAATAAAATATACTAGAAGGTCGGTTCTGTGTTCACCGGGATACTTGCTCTTACAATATTGCTAGCAACATCATCAATCTCTTCCAAGCTAGCTTTCCTTTGATTCCACCCTTTCTACAGAAGCATTTTAATTTGTTTATTTCAAACTTATGAATACAAAACAAATCCCCCCGCATTCTGATTTGAACCATGCTTTATGTATATATGTGAGCTTCACTATTTGATGTATTTACAAAAGATGATTATAAAATTGAAGTGCAATTTTTAGAGGGAATCGATTATTATAAGAGAGGATTAACCATGATTGAAGGGATTCTTTGCTTCTGCAAATCCTGTTTCTTAGGTTGGTTTTAGTAGCCTCTTACGTGCCGGACACAACCTAGATATCGCTAGCTAGCTACAAATTATCACTAGAAGCGAAGGACTTGCCCTCCTTAACCCACCCATTATATATCTTCCCAATATAGAAAATATATGCCACACCAACAACCCCCCACCTTAATAATAGCTATTGTGTACCAATCATGCCATGCTCAAGTATCCATTTTCATGAAATGGTGGCCAGTTATCGCATATTCAATTAAGTGGCTACCATCGTTTGGCAAAGATTTAGAGACATATAAATTTAATGAGGTTAATTAAAAGTTATTATTATAAGTCATCACTAAGTATAAGAAGAGCTTTAACAACAATAGTAACTACTACAATAGTTATACATATGTTGTATGTATTCCCAATTTGACTTGTGAGATCGGGAAAAGATCTTCCAAATTCAAAATTCACAAACACAACTATGAACTCTCCCATGTGGACTCTTAGTGCACCATAGTTGACTCTTTAACATGCCCACAATTAGATGATGAAATGCTCTTAAGTTTTATTAAATAATTCTTTCAAATGTATTCAAACATATAATTATTTTAATTAGATCTTAATTATATTATTAATTTAATTAATTGAATGGAATGAAAGGTTTAACAATTTTTTTTTAAAGATTTAACCTGTTGGAGATGTTGAAAATTAACAAGTGGTATCAATCATTCATGGCCAATCCGCCACCATCTAATTGAAAAGAATGTACATTTATCATAGATAGATCAATCAATTAATTTTAATGCATGAATTTATAGTACATTTATCATAGATAGATCAATCAATAAATTCTAATGCATGAATTTATAGTGGGTTTAATATTGGCTTTTCAGTCTCTTTGATGTTGTACATGATTTCTTTCATATATATATTCCTTTCATTAGATTCTGATATAAAATTTAACTTTAAGCTAACTTTGAGAATATTGCTTCGTTATTTTTATTTTACCATGTGATGAGACATTATAGATTGAGGAAAACAAGTACTTCTTTTTTCTTATTATTTATTCATGGCTTCTTGCCAAGTAGCTGAATTGAAAATTTGTAATATTATTTTTGACATTTCATAGAATCAATTTTTTTCCACGATTTTATATGCAGAAAATAATAAAGACGTTTGTGCTTGCACACCAATGAATCTCATTGCATAAACTTTTTATGGGTTGTTGCCTTCTCAATATTCAATTACAAATATAAGTCTTTCTGTTGACATCAACTACTTTGCTAGCGAATCTCAATCTTTGATTCAATCCATTCTATTGCCTTTTCATTTATTTGACTTTCCTTGTCTAAGGTAATTTTAGATGTATTTTATATGATTAAATAGTTAAATTTACTAAGAGCTAATAAAAATCTACATGCAATATTTATTGGATCCTTAACTTTCATCCCTCAAATTCAAGTACCAAACTCTTGAAATGCCTAATATGATTTTCAGAAAAAGGGAACCAACTAAACAACCTAGCTAGTAAATACCCACTATCAAGATCTAAATATTTATATGTATAGAGATAGCAAATAAATTTTTAAAATTAAATAAACGATTAGGTCAACAGCACACATGTTTAGTGAATGATTAGCAGCAAATTATGTTCATAATAATGGAGTGTGAAATACTCACAAAGATACTTATCCAAAGTTTTATTATTTTATTTATTCTTCCTCCATTATATCCTTGAATTTATTTGTTCAATTTCAGTGAGTGAGAAGCAAAAAGCAGCTAGACCACACTCTAAACAACTTATACGGATGCTTGGAAATTTGATGCAATCATGTTACTCTGCACAACGTGTCAAGCTCTACCAGGAAGAAATTATCTTCCTTGTCAGTTGTCATTTTAATTTTATGAAATGTTTTGCATTTTCATATACTATAAACTAGAAAATGATTGGATTGATTTAAGTCATCGTAGCCTGGGTTGTGAATTTGAAGCTTTTTTTTTTTTAATGAAAAATAAAATAGACCGTAAACTCAACTATGAAGATAATATATTCACGAATGATTTTAAAATATACATTTTCAAAATTAAATATATATTTTTTAATATATCATAATCAGATGTGCTTTTTAGGATTATTGTATATTTCTTGTTAACACAGTTTGTTAAATCGAAATTAAATGTACAACATCATCTTAAGTCAATCAAAATTGAAAATGCAAAAACCCAAATAATTTTTTTATTTTTTATTTTTAAATTTTTGTATCTTATTACTTTGTAATGAGTGATGATTTTGAAGTTTAATAATAGATTGGCTTAAAATTTTACCAAGATTGTAAAGTACTAATAGCTTAGGGGTGGCTTAAAATTAGAAAACTAATCGAGTTAAAGAAAAAGGATAGAATGGGAAGTGATGGAAGCATGACAAGCAGATAAAAGAAATAGAAGGAAGGAGCACCGTAGATTCCGGTAGGATCCAGCCTTGCACTCCAATCACCAATCATCTCTTCTTACTCAATTCGTTGAGGCAAAGTTGTGGCCTCTTAATTAATTAATTTTTTATTTTTTTTATTTTCCTTTATTTTCTTTTCTTTTCTCTTCCGCCAAATCCTCCCCAATCTCTCACCACTCCACACTCCCCCCTCCCCCTTTTTTATCTTTTCTTCACTACTTTGTATATCATATCTGTCACTGCTTCTATTTCTAATTAATTATTAATTCTCTTTAATTAATTAATTAATTAAAGACTTAGTACACGCTCCAAGTGTTCTTGGAAGGAGACTTAACTATTTATGTGGGGTTTAACTACTAAATTTATTATTATGTCATCTTCATCTACCTCCTACTCTTAAGACTTTGGGTAATCTTTTACAAAATTACTTATAATAAATCATTTTTTTATTACAAAATTAAAAAATAATATATTAATCTTATATATGTCAATAATTGATTAAATTAACAAAAAATTTGTAACATGTTTACACTAGCTAAAACTCAAACCAAACTAAAAGATTAGAAATAAATATTAACTAACTAGTTTGAATGAGTTAAAAGAGTTGTTTGGTTAATTAGTTAATTGTTTGATCATTAATAATAATTAAAAATGATAGATATAGATAGAGAAGAGAGAGATATGAAGTGGGCAGCTAGCAAATAATAGCTAAGAATAGGAGAGGAGGAGTGTGGGTATTAACACACGCCAGTGCAGCAAGTGAAAGGTGGCAGGCAGCAGCGTGGTGAAATCATGGTGCAATCACCAAAGAAAAGAAAAATTAAGCTTTAAATTTGTTTTGTGTTGTGTATATCGTGAAGTGCGTTGGCAAAGTGTTTGAAAGAGAGTGTGAAACGGGCTTTATTTTAACACCCTCCTCAAATGGTTTTACTCTCATCTCTCTAAATTAGCATATTTTCAGTTACATGATTTGTTTGTTTTTGGTCTTCAACTTTTCTTTATCTCTATCTTAATTTGTTTCAACCAAATTTTACCCCAACTAATTGAAACTCTATATTTAACTTACAATCTTTTTGCTTTTTGCAAGACGAGAGATTAATTGACGGACTAATTAATTCACACTTTACTGTTCTATTGGGTGGCCTTTTGACTCAACCCCCATTTTTATTCTTCTTCTTGATTATTATTATTATTATAAATATATACAAAGCCCACTCATTGTTTCTTACTTCCTCAAACAAACGATAACCCTCATAATTTCATTTTCATTCTTTCTTACACAACTCTCCTCCTTCTCTTTTCTTCTGTGGGTGGATACAAACTGGGGGGAGAAATTATTATTAATATTATCAACATGGAAGAAGTTTCAGCTTCAGTTGCACCTTCACCTGCACCTGCTGCTGCTGCTGCTGCTCAAGAGGAAGTGCTTATGGCTGCCGGTGCCACCAGCAGCCACCACCAAATCGTTAAAGGAAAGAGAACCAAGCGCCAAAGGCCACAATCTCCCATTCCATTTATTGTCACAACAGCAACAACTGGAGATCATATTGCAGGTCCCAACAACAACTTGGCATCACCAGCAACTTCCGGGGAATATTTTGATAGCACGGAAGAAGATGAGGACATGGCGAATTGTCTCATTCTTTTGGCCCAATGCCAATCAAAAGACTCACCGAAACAAGCGGATAATAATATTAATAATAATAATGGTATTCATGTGATCCATGATGAGATGGGGCAAATCCAGAGTAAATTCAATAGCAGAAGATTTCTTGAAGCTCCATCTTCGGGTACAGGCAAGGCGGGCTACTATGTTTACGAGTGCAAGACATGTAACAGAACGTTCCCATCCTTTCAAGCGCTTGGTGGCCATAGAGCAAGTCATAAGAAACCGAAAGCGATGATGAACGATGAGAGAATTCCCAAGTCGCAGTTTGTGGTCTCGTCGGATGAAGAGGAAGGGAATTTCAGAAACGTTTCTTCTCTTTCTCTTCAATTGATTAATAACAACAGAAGCAACAATTTTTACAGCAACAACAACAAGAGCAACAACGGCAACAACAACAACAACAACAAGGTTCATGAGTGCTCCATTTGTGGCGCGGAGTTCACCTCAGGGCAAGCTCTAGGTGGGCACATGAGACGACACAGGGCACCCATTGGGACTAACACAACCTTGTCATTGACGCCAATGGCGCCTGCACCCTTGGAATCTGAGCAAACCAAGAAACCAAGAAATGTATTATCTTTAGACTTGGATCTTAATCTTCCGGCCCCGGAAGATGATCTCCGAGAGTCCAAATTACCCTTCATTTCAAAGCAACAACAACAGCAACACCAACACCAGCAGCAACAACAACAGCAACAGCAACAGCAACAACAACAACAACAACAACAAAAATCACCTCTCGTCTTCTCCGCCCCCAGTTTGGTGGATTGTCATTACTAAAGAAAAAGGTTTTTGTTTTTTGATTTTTTTTTTTTAACCTCCTGGGATGTTCATATTCCACTCAATGATTCAAAGATGAATTTCTATGTTCATTATTACCAAATTAAATTTGTTTAAATTAATTCTTTTACTGGTGATCAAAGATTTACAAGATTCTTTTGATTCTTTTCTTTTTTTTTTTTTTTTTGGTTTTTTCAAGTATGTTTGTGTCATGTTGACGATCAGTTGTTACTATATATACAAGATGAGTTAAAAGGAAATTCTTTGGATAAATTAAGCATATAATTATCGGTGTATATGTGTTAGTGAGAAGTCTCTGGTGTTCATGAGAGTTGCATGATTAGCTAGGCATCTTTTTCTTTCTTTTCAATTGGTTTTGCTCTTTTTCAGTGGGAAGAGAATGTGTTACACACTTGAGAGAGATAGAGAGTTTGGCTTGGCAGGCTTTTCCACCACAATGCATCACATTCACAGCCAAAAGAGTCTGTGTGGTTTAGGTTTCATTTGTTCCATTTCCAAGAATGCTAATTTGTCATCATTTTACTATTAACCAGACTCGACTCAACTCATGATCTGTTCTCTATCACATTATTATTATTCCTAATGAAAATTATCAATTATCTTCTAATTTTGTATTTTTTTTATTTTAATTTTCAACTATATATCTTCCACTTAAAAAGACTCATGTTAATTTGAATGCGTGGCATCTGTTTTTATTGCAGTGACAAGAATAGAATAAAAGTAAGGCAAGGCAGTAAGTAACTGCACTTGCCCTATGAATCCACCTCTTGTCTTTTTTCCCTTTAATTAGCAAATATGCTTTTAAAATAAGCTTCATGCTTAGCTATTTTTGTTCTTTTCTTTTCGTGGTCCACCTCCTTGTTAGTTACTCGCCTACTCATTCCACCTAATCACTTGATCTCTGGAGTTATCCCCTGCTTCGACTTCCACAAACCTTAACATACTTCACCACTTCACTTGCTCATTAACTTACTAATTTATATCAGATCCATCCTGATCTTGATTAAGCCGATTTAATGATCAACATTAGTTCTTTACTTACTAGCTTCTAAACAATACATTATTATTAATTATCGGAATCCATGCCAACATAAACTAGATTAGTGCAAGTACCAAATGGATAAATTAGTTAATAACTTACTTAATGATGCACACCTCAACTTTACAGATCTAACAAAACACTTATCGGAAATGAGGTTGTCAAAAGAATGAAAGTTTCGATAAATTGTAAAACCACCCTTTCAATTTAGGTATTTTCTTGCATTTATGATGAGTACTGCAATAAATTAGGTAATTAATATGAAAACGTGTTATAATTGAATGAAAAATCATAATACCCATTTAAGGTTGGATTAAAGAAAGCAAATAAAAAGGCTTAAAATGCCAAATATCCTCGTCCATGTATTGTGGCATTATTTAAGCATCATTAGCTGTTGTTAAGCAAGAGTAGGTGTCTGTCTCCTTCTCACCGGAGAGACGATTCAAATTCAATAATTTGCGAGTTAGCCATTGACTGTGTGCTCATGAGAATTGCTAGCTTCAGAGTCTGGTCAATTTATTTTAGCCAATAAATTGATGAGATCCAATTTTTGATTAGTGTACAAGCTGTCGACTTGTGTTATTCTTGGAATATAGTTAAATTATTGAAAGGTTTGGCAAGATTATCTTTTAATACTCAGTCTAATTACATATGCATTGACTATAGAAGAAAAATATAGTAAATAATGAAAATTACATATTTATATCAAGCATCAAACTAAGTAAAAAGATATGAAATCCGTTTTTCTACAAGCATTTTACCACTTTAATAACAAAAGTTTCTTGGAATAGAATTGAAGAGAGAGAGAGAGAGAGAGGGAGAGAGAGAGAGAGGCTTGAAGTTGAGAAATTTGACGCAGCATCCTACGACATCGTTCTGTGAAGCCATGTAACATGAAGTATCAGAAAAGCGATATGGATGTGGTCAGTTTCCACAAGGATCATGTGTAGCTTTGGCAGCTTCTCCATGAAGGGCTTTTATCATGTTATATTGAAAATAAATATGGGCCCAATTCATGGATGAGATTAGATTAAGGGAATATAAAAAGTGGAAATTATTAAAGGGGACCAAACCAAGCACTAACAAGTAAGTATTGTAATTTTCCTCAAATAACTCCCAACTTTCTTGGACTATTTGTCGTCCTCGGCAATTCCCACAACAACACAACACTCTATTTTTATTCGAATCACTAATATTCACATTTTCCATCATATATTCCTATAGGATCAAATAATAATAAATTGAAGAGATTGTACATTCGAAAAATGGTTTAATTAATCCTTCACAAATTTCTTCTTGGTAAGTACTTAATCAGATTGTTGGACATGATAAACAACAATGGAAATCTATCTTTGGGTATATTTTTTAATTTATTGGGTGATCATTCGATGATATTTACGGGTATTTACATTTTGTTAACTAAAGCTAGCCTATGATTACTCATTGGGTTGGTGCATTTAGTAATGCATTTGTAGAACCTCACCAAAGCCGAGCCCGATCAGCCTAGTATTATTATATACGGGTCGTCCAAATTTTAGCAAATATATTGCAATTTTTTTTGTCCAAATAAAATATTATTTTCTAGTGCACGGATGACAAAGACAGACTTGAATTACTGTTTTCACTGCTGAGGAGGAAAACAGCGTCGTGGTAGGGAGAAAGTGGCATCTGAGTATGTGAGTGGGCGAACGCATTTTGCCTTTCACTCAAACCCACATCGGTGGGAAATTAATTTTAAGTGGGGAGGTTAGGCTATATATTAAAGCCTTCTCCTCCCTTTATACTTGTACCAAACTTATGTATTAAGTTTTTCTCTTCTTCCTCCCTTGTAATCTCCTCTATTTAAATTGTGAGAGAGATTGTAATATTTTCCTTCATAGTGAAATATTTTCGGTCTTGTCCCGTGGAGGTTTCCCTCAAATTGAGGGTTTTACCAAGTTAGATATTTGTGTCTTTATTTTCTTTAATTGCCTTTAATTTATTTATTGTGCGAAGGATGAGCCGCCCAAGTTGTCTATTTTATTTATTGTGGAGGGCAGTGCCACCCAAATTATTATTTCTAACATAACAATTTATTTATTGTCTTTTATTTGAGCTGCGGTAGGAGTGTTCAATCTCCTAACAGTGGTATCAGAGCAAGGTTGCGAAGGCAGAGCCAAGGGTTAGGACAGTGAGTGGTTACTTGTATGGTTATATACATGTCTAGGAAAGCTTTGTCAAAAAGACGATAAGAATCTAAGGAGACTGGATTTTAAGTGGGACCGCTTGTGACCCCTCCAGTGTTTCCTGGAAGCTTTCTTGGTGTATATTAAATCGTACCGGCACTTACTATTATTCTTGGTTACTGTTTAGCAGTGGTGTACGTATACGGATACTGTTACTGTTCACGTATACGATACTATTCAAGAATACTGTTTATATACGGTACTGTTCACTACAAGACAAAATGGCAGCCAAATTCAAGATAGAGAAGTTCGATGGAAACAACTTTGGGCTATGAAAAATTAAAATAAAGGCTATCTTGAGAAAAGAAAATTGCCTTGAAGCAATTGATGGAAGACCGAAAAATATGCAAGATGAAAATAAATGGGAGAAGATAGATGGTGATGCGATGGCAAGTCTACATCTAGCAGTTGCAGATGAAGTGCTGTCAAGTATTCAAGAATTAAACTCTGCAAAGGAGATTTGGGATACTTTGACAAGTTTGTATGAAGCCAAATCTCTACACAACAAAATTTTCTTGAAAAGGAAGCTGTACACTCTTCGTATGTCAGAAACCACTCCGGTGACTGAACATATCAACACTTTGAAGACGTTATTCTCTCAACTCTCAACCATGGAGCATAACATAGAAGAGAAGGAACGTGCTGAGCTTCTACTTCAGAGTCTACCTGATTCATATGATAATCTCATCCTCAACTTGGCAAATGGTTCAATGAAGTCATCTCTAATCTTTAATGATGTTGCGGCTGCTGTCTTAGAAGAAGAAAGCAGACGTAAAAACAAGGAAGACAGAATAATGACTTCTCAACATGCAGAGGCTTTATCCGCCAACAGAGGGAGATCAAGGGAACGTGGTTCCAGTGGGAGTCACAATCAGAACAGGGGAAAGTCTAAAGGAAGGAAGTTTATTAAATGCTACCATTGTGGAAAGCAAGGGCACGTGAAAAACGAGTGTTGGCATCTTAAGAAGAATGGAGAGGGAAACAGCAAAGGAAAAGAATCTGAGTCGTCAGGATCTCAGGGTTGTGTAGCAAGTACTTCAGGGAATGGCGAAATCTTGTGCAGCGAGGCAACAACAGTTGTGGAAGGCAGAAAAAGGTTTGCTGATATATGGTTAATTGATTCAGCAGCAACATGGCATATGACTTCTAGAAGAGATTGGTTCTATCAATATAAACCTATCTCAGAAGGGTCTGTGTACATGGGTGATGATCATGCCTTAAAAATCGTTGGTATTGGAACCATCAAAGTAAAAATGTTTGATGGTACGATTCGCACTATCCAAGATGTACGACATGTGACTGGCTTGAAGAAAAATTTGCTATCGATGGGACAATTGGATGACCTCGGATGTGAGTTCCATACGAAAAATGGGATCATGAAGGTTGTCAGAGGCGCACTTGTGGTGATGAAGGCAGAAAAGATTGCTGCTAACCTATACATGCTCCATGGAGAAACGGTTCAGGAGGCAGAAATAGCGGTTGCTAGTTCTGAGAAGAATTGTCTATGATATGGCATCAAAGACTTGGCCATATGTCCGAAAAGGGTTTGAAGATTCTCTCTAATCGAAAACTACTTCCTGGAATCAAAACTGTAAGTTTACCATTCTGTGAGCATTGTGTTATTAGCAAGCAGAGTAGACTGAGTTTTAGCAGATCTATTGCTAGGAGTAAAAACATTCTAGACTTGATTCATTCTGATGTTTGGGAATCACCGGTTACGTCCCTAGGAGGAGCAAACTACTTTTTATTGTTTGTGGATGATTATTCTAGGAGATGTTGGGTATATGTCATCAAGAAAAAGTCAGATGTATTTCCTGTATTCAAAGCCTTCAAAACACAAGTGGAACTTGAATCCGGAAAAAGGATCAAGTGTTTGAGGACAGATAATGGGAGAGAATTTTGCAACAAGGAGTTTGACACATTTTGCAGTCAAGAAGGTATAAAACGGCAGAAGACAGTTGCTTACACACCACAACAAAATGGAGTGGCAGAGCGGACAAATAGAGCTCTCGCAGAAAGAATGAGAGCGTTACTGAGGACTGCGGGTTTACCCAATACATTTTGGGCAGAAGCAGCCACTACAGCCTGTTACTTGATAAATAGGTCTCCATCAACAGCAATTGAGATGAAGACACCTATGGAGATGTGGACTGGTAAGCCAACTGATTATTCCTCCCTTCATATTTTCAGATGTCCTGCTTATGTGATGTATCATGACCAAGAAAGAACGAAGCTGGATCCAAAATCCAGGAAATGTATCTTCTTGGGATATGCTGATGGAGTAAAGGGGTATCGCTTATGGGATCCTACTGCCCATAAGATTGTCATCAGCAGGGATGTTGTCTTTATAGAAGACATATTTAAATGTGAAGAAAGTGATAGCACGAAGAAAAATGTTGAGACTATATCAATACAGGAAGAAACAGTTTCTTCTGAAGCAATACCAGAACACGATGATCAAGAACCAGTTGAGTCTGAAGCACCTGAAGTCCGTCGATCAACTCGAGAAAGAAGGGAACCTTCTTGGCACTCAGAATATGTGATGGCAAACAATATTGCATACTGTCTCCTAACAGAAGATGGGGAGCCTTCCACCTTTCAGGAGGCTATAAAAAGTTCTGATGCATCTCTATGGATGACAGCAATGCATGAAGAGATGGAAGCTTTAGACAAAAACAAGACATGTGATCTTGTGCCACTACCACATGGAAGAAAAGCCATCAGAAACAAATGGGTCTACAAGATCAAACGTGATGGGAATGATCAAGTGGAGCGGTATCGTGCTAGACTGGTGGTCAAAGGATATGCTCAGAAAGAAGGAGTTGATTTCAATGAGATATTCTCTCCTGTGGTAAGACTTACAACAATTCGAGCAGTCTTGGCTATGTGTGCTACTTTTGACTTACACTTAGAGCAGTTAGATGTAAAAACTGCATTTCTTCATGGAGAACTTGAAGAAGAAATTTATATGCTCCAACCGGAAGGTTTTGTTAAAGAAGGAAAAGAAAACTTGGTTTGCAGGTTGACCAAATCTCTGTACGGCTTAAAACAGGTGCCAAGGTGTTGGTACAAGAGATTTGATTCATTCATCATCAGCCTTGGGTACAACAGACTCAGTTCAGATCATTGTACTTATTACAAGAGGTTTGAGGAAGACTTTATCATTTTGCTGTTGTACGTGGACGATATGTTGGTAACAGGCACTAACAAAGATCAGGTCCAAGAATTAAAGGCACAATTGGCTAGGGGATTTGAAATGAAGGATTTAGGACCGGCAAACAAGATTCTAGGGATGCAAATTCACCGAGACAGAAAAAACAGGAAGATTTGGCTATCTCAAAAGAACTACTTGAAGAAAATCTTGCGTCGCTTCAACATGCAAGATTGTAAGCCAATTTCTACCCCATTTCCTGTTAATCATAAATTATCCTCAAGTATGAGTCCTAGCAATGAAGCGGAGAGGATAGAAATGTCTCAAGTACTGTATGCATCAGCAGTAGGGAGCCTAATGTATGCTATGATTTGTACGAGACCAGACATTGCACAAGCAGTGGGAGCAGTCAGTAGATTTATGGCTAATCCGGGAAGAGAGCATTGGAATTCTGTTAAGAGGATCCTTAGATACATCAAAGGAACCTCTGATGCTGCACTATGCTATGGAGGATCAGAGTTCATTGTCAGAGGCTATGTTGATTCAGATTTTGCTGGAGATATTGACAAAAGGAAGTCCACTACAGGCTATGTGTTTACACTTGCAGGAGGTGCTGTGAGCTGGGTATTCAAACTTCAAACTGTTGTGGCTCTATCTACAACAGAAGCAGAGTATATGGCGGCTACACAAGCTTGCAAGGAAGCTGTTTGGATCAAAAGGTTATTGGAGGAACTCGGGCACAAACAAGAGAAGATTTCTTTATTTTGTGACAGTCAGAGTGCCTTGCATATTGCAAGGAATCCAGCCTTTTATTCAAGAACGAAGCACATAGGAGTTCAATATCATTATGTACGAGAAGTAGTAGAAGACGGAATAGTGGATATGCAGAAAATCCACACAAAGGACAACATAGCAGATGCATTAACCAAACCAATCAATGCTGACAAGTTCATCTGGTGTAGGACGTCTTGTGGCCTGTTAGAGACGTGAGCAGCATGTATAGAGACAAGACTGAAAGGAAAAATGCCTTCAAGTGGGAGAATGTGAGTGGGTGAAGGCATTTTGCCTTTCACCCAAACCCACATCGGTGGGAAATTAATTTTAAGTGGGGAGGTTAGGCTATATATTAAAGCCTCCTCCTCCCCTTATACTTGTACCAAGCTTATGTATTAAGCTTTTCTCTTCTTCCTCCCTTGTAATCTCCTCCATTTAATTGTGAGAGAGATTGTAATATTTTTCTTCATAGTGAAATATTTTCGGTCTTGTCCCGTGGAGGTTTCCCTCAAATTGAGGGTTTTACCACGTTAAATATTTGTGTCTTTATTTTCTTTAATTGCCTTTAATTTATTTATTGTGCGAAGGCTGAGCCGCCCAAGTTGTCTATTTTTTTATTGTGGAGGGCAGTGCCACCCAAATTGTTATTTCTAACATAACAATTTGTTTCTTGTCTTTTATTTGAGCTGCGGTAGGAGTGTTCAATCTCCTAACAGAGTAATTGTACTATATAAAGAATAAATATTTTGACACAATATTTTTTACACGAAACTAAACTCAAGTTTTAATAACTAATCTTAGAAGTCCAAAAGTTAAGATGATTGATAGGTTAATAACATTAAATTTATTTTTTTAATTTTAATCTTAATTATTGAATTTGATGAGCTTAGAGACTAGAAAATCGTGTCAATAATTCGTGTCAAAATACTCCTTTCACAATTATATATATGTGTGTGTGTGTGATAATATATAAAAAAGAAATGTCAAATTTATTGGTAGAGGTTCGGTAAATTTTTGTCCTTTATCAATCCTTTATTAGAATTTCTAAATTTACTAATCCACTTAAATATTTGATTGTCACTATACTATATTAAAATTAAGAGATTGTATATTATAAAATGATTAAAATAATCTTTCGCAGTTTTGTTCATTGCGAAGAATTAAGTAAACTGTTGGGTAAGATAAGCAACAATGGAAATGCCTTTGGATATACTATTATAATTACAGAACTAAATATTATAATGCAGATTATGTGCATTTACATTTTTTAAACTAACGATAGATTATTGATTGATGGGTGGGTGCATTCAGTAATACATTTGTTAAACTTCATAAAACCAGTCCCAGCCTAACCAGTATCATTTGATGGGCAGTCCAAGTCCATGCCATTTGAATATTGCAATATATACAGAGGAGGCAATTACAAAGTATTTACTACAATCATAGGTTTTTTGCTTAGAAAAAAAAATTGTAAGGTTAGCGAATTGATGAAAATTTAAATTTAATAAAAGAGTTGTAGTTGCAGTGGTTAATACTTAAAAATCCATTGAACAGATTAATTAAGAAGCTGGGAGTCCCAAATGGTTTATTTATTTACATTTTAACATAATGTATTTATGGTCCAACCGCTTCAGCATATTATTTTATTTTGATTTCGGGTGGCTCACATTGTAAATGAAATCTCTTGATTAATTCAACTTTCGAAATGTTGCTGTTGTGAAACTATAGTAAAGTGATTTTTCACTTGTGTTAGCATGCTTAATTCAATATTAATTATTTTAACAATGCTATATTTACAACATTTATACAATATAAACTTTACAACATGACGTGACAGTCTAAGTGACAAAATCATATTAGAGATGTAACTTTCTTCATCCGTGTTTATTTTTTTCTCCTCCAATGAATTTTCGTCATGTAGGTTACCCCGTCATATTATAGAGTTTATGTTGTATGAATATCGTTAGTCTAGCATTACTCTAATTTTTTACGTCATAAAATTTCATTACGCTTGTGTCTTTTATTTTGTTGTATTAGAAGACTGACTTTTAGCCCTTTATATATATAATTTGGTTTTATTTGTTGCATGAAATGAGGTTTTGCATGGATGATATACCAACCACCAGTCGCAAAATAATATATATATTTATTTCAGGTAGTTCATATCACATCTTTTATGTTTCTTTTTATCTGTTTTTCATATCAATTAGATGCGATAAAACCTTCGGCATGCTATTTTAAAGTCCTTCGTAATCAACTATCAAATCTCATATATATAGTCTTTGAATAAAAATTTTATAAATCAATATATAAATAGGAGTAATATACATTAGAATTTAGGTATGCAGTGCCTATTCCGTTCACTTGACAAATTCATATTAATTGCTATAACAAAGGTTTTCTTTTTCTTTTGAATATAATCAGCAAGTACTTCATGAATCTTGAGAATATGTTTTTTTTTTTTTTCAATTTGACATTGTAATAGATTTTTATAAATCGTGAGATTTTTTTTAATCTACCTGGAATCTGTCATTTATCTAAGAAAATGTTGATATTTTGGAGGAAAACTAACCATAAGAAAGACCACACCAACTAATTATTTCACATTGAAATCGCTTATTGCACAAAATTTAAGAGCGGTTACTGAAGGTTAATTAGTTTTATAATTACTATAGTACTGTTGAGATGGTGCATGGCTGAACATGATTTGGAAGATTTTCTGGGTTGGTGTGTGGCTGAATATGATCTGGAAGAATTCCTGGAAGAATTTCTGAAGGGGGCTGCCGCTGGAAGGTTTAGTATCAGCATTGTAGACTCTCATATAAATTTATTCTTGTTCCAAATACCAATTTTTCAGAGCTAGTGATCTCATTGTCTGGAATCTTGAATCATCAAGAAATGCCTGTAGTGTAGTCTAAACAATTTTTCAGAGCTAGTGATCTCATTGTCTGGAATCCTGAATCACCAAGAAATGCCTGTACTGTAGTCTACCGTCCAGGATACACCAAACCATGTTTATCATAAAATTTTTGTACATAATAGAGGGATCCAATTATGAAAAGAAGGTTGTGGATAATTGTTTACATAACCAAGTTTGAAGAAGTGTTGAGAAAATTAATCAAAGTAATTTTGTTTTTAATTTCCTATCTGGGTTGATGGAACGTATATAGGTTGATCGACTAACACTCATCGGGGTCTTTTTTTTTTTTTCATTCAAAGATGAACTTACTTAGAAAAATTTAAAAAAAATTAAATATATTAAAAAAATAAAACAACCACGCTCTAATTTTTAGAGAGGTTAATAGAGGGACTATACATGTCACCTGTGTGGATGCTGGAAATAATGAAGGACTTCCTAAGTTGATAAAAAAAAAGATCATGTGTAGCTTTGGCAGCTTCTTTGTTATGGGCTTTAAGATCAAACAGAGAGTTATTCTATCAAACCCCCTACTTTCTACCTATTTAGCCCCACTTCTGAATAAACCCAATAAAAAATATTAAACACCTATATCTTTCTCATTAGACCTCATTTAATTTTTAAAACACTCTTTCAATATATGACTAAGTTTTTTATTACATCCACTTTTATTTTGCGGCTTCTCTAGATTATATCCTAGCACCTGCGATCTACCGTCTTCTAACTACTCGTTCTATTTTCTAGTTTAGTTAAATGACTAAATCGTTACGTGCACATATTCTTACGCCTAGTTAGATGAAACTTTTACCCGATCGATAAAGAATTGGAGATCGATGTATGGGAGTGAGATATCAAGAATGGGTCTATAGAAAGGGGGAATGACGGATAGGCAGGAAAGCTAGAAACCTTATTTCTTCTCTTTGTTGAGGCCTATTCCTACAAGTAAGCCTAAAGTAAGCAAAGATTCAGGGGAGCTCAATGTAAGGCCTTCAAGCCAAGTTCAAATGTAGATGTTTGCAAAAGCTTGGTCTAGATCCCATCCCTGGTCTTTGTTTAGTAGTAAGCATTCGGAGGTTGACTCAAGCACGTGAGAGGAGACTGATTAAATAAAGGAAAAGCCTATCTTTGACGTGTTTGATTCTACCCTTTCTATCAGTATTATCAAAACAATTTTTATTAGTAGAGACTAGAGAGATGATGAGGGGCTTAACCTCAGCTGAGATGGATTTGGATTTTAGGCAGCTTCAAGCCTTTGGTTGGTGCAAAAAATTGTCCATTCTAATAATTTTATTTCAGGAAAAAATTGTAAAAGAAAATAAAACAAAAGTGGGAGCTCTTTAAAGGTGAAAAGTGGAAGCTGAATAGAACATGCCTAAATCGGGTGATCATATATTTTATGCAGATTATGGGCATCTAAATTTTACTAACCTAAAGCCAACCTACAATTATTAATAGGTTGGTCCATTTAGTAATACATTTGATAAACTTAACCAAACCCAAGCCCAGCTAACCAAGTGTTTATTATCGACAGTCCAACTGTCCAAGTCCATGCCATTTGACTGCACTACACAGTTTTAAAGTTGCATTTTTTTTTTTTAACATTTTTGAGCCGCTGATTGTTAAATTTATAGGTATTCAGTTTTTTTATTTAAATTATAAAGTTAAGGAATTGATTAACATTTAAAATTAATACAAGGATTGTAGTGATTAATATTTAAAAATCCATTCGACAGATTAATTCAGAAGTAATTTAACTCTTTAAACAGTACGAGAACGGGTCCAACCACTTCAACATATTTTCTTTAAATTTTGCGTGGTTCATAATGTACAAAATATCTCCTAATTAACTTTTCCATATTTTCCTATTGGGAAACTACACTATGAAAAGCTAAATCATATAGTGAATTTTTCACTTGTGACCATGCATTATTCAATATTAATAATTTATATATTTTATTTTATTGTATAAGAGGCTGGTTTTTAACCTCTTATAATTAGGCATTGTATGCATGATGCATGATGATGTGCCAAGCATCAATCTTAAAATAATATTTTTTTCACTTAGTTCATAACTACATATCACATCTTTAATGTCTTTTTACCTGTTTTTCATGTCAATTAGATGTGAGTGAAACCTTTAGCATGCTATTTTAAATTCTTTCTAAATCACTACATTTATAGGGTCTTTTGGTTTAAAACATGGGAAATGCTTCAGATGTTAGAGGAAAACTAAATATAACAAAAGCTACAATAAATTATTTAGGATCATTTTTTCAAAAAGCTACCTCCGAAACTATAGTTTACCATATAGACGCCACTTAATCTTAAAATTGGTAAAAGATACATGATTGTGGTCAATAACCTCACATATATATGCTATGTCCTAGTGGATTGATTTTGGTAATATAAAGAATGATATGATTGATGCAGGAGAGATTTGAGAACGTCAGAGAAAAATTGTTTCATTTGTAGGTTTTTTTTTTTTTTGGCTTTTTCAATAAAAAATAAAATAAAATAAATCATAAAATAACAAAGACATCCTTCCCCACATCCATTAACATAAATTTTAGTTGTATATAAAAATAAATTGCATGAATTAATGACATGATAAATAATAATTTGTAAGGTAACGAATAATCAACAATGCAACAACTTTGCTTAACAAGTATCCTCGTTAATAAATGTAACAAACCATCAGAACCATCCACCCTCACCCATGAACAGAACAGTAACAATGTAGATACCGACAATATGCACCCTACGATTATGCAACAAAGAAAAAGATGCATTAACAAATGATAAACTCTGAAGCCGCTTAATGCACAAAAAAGGAACTGAATGAATGGATTATTTTCAGCTCAATTAATTCTATTACTACCATGATACTTGTTTGAATGGAGCGATGCCCGTTGGAGTGGGAGCTTTGGGTGTAGGACTGGGGGATTTGGGTGATGGAGCTGGAGATGGTCCACTTGGTGGTCCAAATTTTCCTGTAAATAAGCAACCAGGCCACAACATAAACTTTTCAGTATATCAAATCTGTTTCCTTAAACTTTGTCAGAATTAAACCCCAAAAACTGAAGTTTTGTAAAAATGCGTATTTTCAAAATCAAGAGTACCACTTATAAAATATTAAGGAGATTAATCATTAATGACTGAAATAGATAAATAATATGACACAGACCACAGAGGAGAAGATTATCTGGAGGAGGCCGTTCCTTGGCAGGGTCAGGATCAGCATCATAAACTCTCACATAAAGTTCCTCTCCTAAATACCAATTTTTCAGGAGTTGTGATCTCAAATTCCACATTCCTGGATTGTCCAGGAATGCATATACTGCAGTCCATCCTCCAGGATAAACCTGACCATGTTTATCATAAACTTTTTACATATAGAGGCGTGCAAAACGTATGCAGAAATATTAACACAGAGATTATATATATCAATATTACCTGTGTGGTAGATCGAACAACAGGATCATAAATATTGTAAGTTGAACGCAATTCAGGCGTCCATTCTCCATCACCAAACCTGAAAATTAACTTAGATGTTTTATGTCAATATTTATTCCAATAAAACCAATATTGTTGAACCAAATTAACTAATTCACTGAAATAATTGATTATGTCACTATAAAATTACTTTTACTCACCCAACCACATAAAAACCGAAACCATCCAAGTGCCAGGAATCAACAACATCTAACTCATTCTTGAACACGATTTCTATCCACCCTTTATGAATTCCAGTGGCAACAAAAACTCCGTGTACAAGGTCAATGTTAGAGGTGTTTACTGGGAACTTATCTAGTTCGTAAACTCCGGAACCATTGGCAAACTGATCAGCTAGTTTCAATGGAGTCTCTGGTGTAAGGTAAGAGACATTGTTGACTGCGTAGTGGAGAGCACCGTCAATATCAGAAGCTGAGCCCCGGAGGATGAAGGTTTGTGACAGTGTCACATTTGTCACATTGAAGGTTCCTTGGGGATTAGGCCTTGCAGCGCCTGTGGTTAGGTTCCACCTTCACCAAATCAACAAAATATACTTGATAAATGAACATGAGACTACATAGGTTAATAGAATATTTTTGGTGTTGAAATAATTAAATTAACTACCTAATTGACTTAGCCTGATTGGAGGAGAATTGTAAATCAAATGGGTCGGGCCAATGGGGAAGCGGCCCACTGGGATCACTAGTAGAACCATTGTAACTTAGCACTCCTACGCCCACAATACTACTATTTTCAGTAAAATTAGACATTTTGGGACTTGCTACTATGTAATAATCAGTTGTATCCTGATCTGCTGTAACCAGAACAGAGTAAGACTGCCCCACATGCACGTCCAATGAGTCCAACGTTATCTGGTTAGTGTATGACCCTTCTGTTTCAACCACCACCATCCGATGGTTTTGAATCTGGAAATTGAAGCTCAATGCTGTCCCCACGTTTGATATCCTGAACCGATACGTTTTTCCTGCACAACATATGGTCAGTAAACTATTAGTAGCTGAAAAAGGTCAATCTACTAAGTAAAATTTGAGTAATTGAGAGATATTCCATTACACGCCTTTTTTGACTGGGAAAACCTCAAACCCTGTGCCGAAAGCTGTTGTATTTTTATATGAACCGCAGCCATTCATTAGTATCAAATCAGGTTGGCTTTGGTAGGACTCAAGACTGTTGTTCAGCGTGGACCTAACTTCCTGTAATACATAGGATCTATTGCATTGATCAACCAATTCTCTTAGCGGGTATATATGAAAAAATGAATTGGAGCTAACCTTGTAGCTTCTTAGATACCAGTCACCAATGAGAAGATCATATTCAGCCTCAGGTTTAGGGAAAGGTACAGCAATCACTTCGCGATTGTTAACTCGAATTGGACCAAACCCTCCTCCAGCTTTTTGAAAGTTGAGAGAAGGGAAGTAAAAGAAGGTGCCAATTTGGTCCTTGGTTTGGAATACATAAGTCCAATTCTTTCCGGGTTGTATTGGACAGTTTGTCCCTGAAACGCCATCTTGCCATGAGTTCAGTCTCTGCTGTATGCCATTCCTGCAATAAATTACACTCAGTAATCTTAAAATTTTCATAAAGTAAACATAATTTTCCCGAGTCATAAACAATCCTTAAAGATCCTAAAACTTATCAGAAGTCTTTGACAATTTAAGTTAATGTCTTATGATTCAGTGATTTTAAAGGGAAGTTGGAAAGCAAATTCTGTGGCAAAAATTGGGAAGTTTATAACTAGGTGCTGTGTTGCTTGATACGAGTGCAAAGAGACTGAGAGGCTAATACCATGTAAACAGTAGCGGCTCATCAATATTGTTGAACACATTGACATGAATAACATCGTTGGTTGTTGCATTGATAAGGGGCCCTGGAAACCTCCCATTGATGGTAATGATCTGCCAAGAAAACAGCACAACAGTTACTAACATTTATCAGACAGTAATATATATTAAATTTGATTATCATGCTTACCGGCTGCTGCCCCCAAGTTACAGTGGCAACCTGCCATTCGAGGAAAATATCCTCAGCATTTGCTACTGTCACCAGTACAAGTCTTAGGACGTAGGCAAATGTGATTAGCCAAGGACGATCCTTGCCGGAAAGCACCATTGCTTTGGGGTTTTCTGGTGCTTTAGACCTGTCTCGTTCTAATAAAGAGCAAGAAAATTAATGGAACAAAAATTATATATATGATTGTATAGTTGTCAAGTCTCTAGAATGGTTTAAGTTCTCCAGGACAAAGCACCAATTTGTATGTTTATGGAATTAACTTTGGAAACAAACAAGAAGAGCCAGCCATATGAAAAGAAGAGAAGAACTTTGTATTGGATGTAGCTACGAGGATTTAGAGAATAAATATTAAAATGTAATGTGTTTGCTTCCTGTTACCCTTGGTTTCTCAGCCTAATGACTCATTATGTCCAGTTAATAATTGCAAAATAATAAAACTTTTATATATTTATTTATGCCTTGTTGGTGATCTCAACAATGAGCACATCCTTCCTTAACCAATCTTGAAAAATTATTACAAATTAAAGAGCAAGTCTTGTTTGGTTTCCGTTTTAAACAATAATTAAGCGTGTTTTATATTTTTAATTGTATATATCTAGCTCCAAATGCCGTGCATTCATGGGAACGCAACCCTCGAAGGGGATATAATAGAAAATACAAATTAATTGTAAATAATAAAAACAATAATGGTCTTTTTTTTTAATTATCTTCATTTCGAAATATTGTCTTGATTTAAATATGTTAATTAATTGACGTCTTTGTTCAATTACCAGATACACTGAAAGTACCAGCGAGGTTTTTTTTTTTCCCTTATCTTAAAATTTATATGGCCCACTTACCACACATGCGTTAATCAGCTGGCTGTTTACACCTTACAGTTAAACTGGGCTTTGGAACTTGCATGAAACTACTTTGATGTAATGTTATAAACCAACATCAACATGCATCACAATATACTGGTCGTAAATAGAGGGTTCTTTATTTTGATCCCAAGAGCAATTCTTCTTTCAATTTATTCCAAAATCACCATGGAGTAATAAACTATTAGCCAAATTGAACAAAATTAAATTGATTACACAAATTAAAACATGTTGGTTGGAGGTAGCAATGACCATCCATTATGTGTTAATATGAATTAAAATCAGTCGTCTATCAAGTCTTCCAGTCACCATCCTGTCCAGGGAGCAGGCGCCGGTGCACGTGCCGGAGCCTCAGAATCATAAAAAACTCCTGTGCATAGAAAAAAAAGTTCACTTCAGTAACAAAAGTAATATAAACTAGATAAATATTGTCGATTTTTCAGCAAATGTCTTTATGGTCACAAATTTATTTAACCGATCATTATTTCAATATGAAAATTATGACCATGTTTAGTATGTTAAAATTGGTAGAGAAAGTTGCACTCACCACATAGTAATACGTTTTCAGGAGGTGGGCGCTCTTTGGCAGGGTTCGGATCATCATTGTGGACTCTCACGTAGAGTTCTTCTCCTAAGTGCCAGTTTTTCAGATGTTGTGATCTCAAGTTCCACATTCCAGGATTATCAAGGAATGCATAAACTGCAGACCATCCTCCAGGGTACACCTGGACGGTGGACCGAACAACAGGATCAAAAAGATTGTATGTGTTGCGTGATTCAGGAGTCCAATCTCCAATACCAAACCTGATAACAATTCATAGTGCAATTACAACATGAATGAACAGAAACAAACAGAGTATGAACAGATGATGGCAGTGGTGATGCTTATGATTTGTAATACTTACCCAACAACATGGAAACCAAAACCATCCAAATGCCAAGAGTCCATGACATCCAAATTGTTAATAAAGACAAGCTCTACCCATCCTTTGTGAATCCCAGTAACAACAGAAACTCCATATGCAGCATCAGCGTTGACTGAGTCGGTGGGAAACCAATCAAGTTGGTACACACCCGAGCCATTGACAATCTGATCTGCAAGTTTCAATGGGGTATCTACAGTCAAATATGACACGTTGTTAACGACATAGCGTGGTTTTCCATTTAGCTCAGCCTTTGAGCCTTGGAGAATGAAGGTTTGTGATAAGGTGATATTTGTTACATTGAATGTTCCTTGTGGGTTAGGCCTTGCTGCTCCTGTTGTCAAGTTCCATCTGTTCATGAATGAAACAGGTAAGACAATTAGTACTTGGCATCAGATTGCCTGATGTTAAATTTTTTAGAAGTACCTCAGAACTTTGTTTACCTTACAGACTTGGCTTGGCTCATTGAAAATTCAATATCGTATGGATCCGGACCACTTGGAAGAGGGCCACTAACTTGAGTTTTGGAATTGGAATAGTGTAGCACTCCCACACCAACAAGGCTGCCAGAATCAGTTGTGGCCCACATTTTCGGACTTGCCACTATATAATATTCGGCCTCATCTTGATCGGCTGTGACAAGAACGGAGTATGACTGGCCAACATGCACATCAAGAAAATCCAAGATAATCTGATTGGTGTAAGACCCTTCTGTTTCAACCAACAACATTTTATGATTCTGAATCCTGAAGTTGAGACTAAATACACTCCCCACATTTGATATCCTCAACCTGTAAGTCTTCCCTGCAGAGCATAAAATCAGAAATTATTATATATATAGCTCACAGGTACCAAGGGCCAAATGGATGGTCAAATTCTAATAATGTGAAAAACACTTTTCAAGAATAGCAGGATAATCCATCCGATCACCGTACGATAGTACTTTCTTTGCACCTTTTGTGACAGTGAAGGACTCATAGGTCTTTGACATTTGGTTTCCATAAGGGCCTTTTCCATTAATCAGAATGGTGTCAGGGATAGCACTATCAGCCGTAAGTGAGGCATTCATCCCTGATCTAGTTTCCTGTTACATTGTTGTATCAAAAATAAAATAATTGTCAGCTTTGAATAAAGTGAAGCAAAATGATTTTTTGACTAATTTTTAGCATCGAATTGAAGCATTAGTGAATGATTTTTTTTTTGGATTCAGTCACCTTGTAGTCACCAGAATACCAATCACCAATTAGAAGATCAAATTCAGCTTCTGGTTTGGGAAAGGGGACAGCAATAACAATTCGATTATTGACTCGAATTGCTCCAAATCCTCCACCAGCTTTTTGAAAGTTAATGGAGGGGAAGTAAAAAAAACTGCCAATCTGATCCTTGACTTGAAACACGTAAGTCCAGTTTTTTCCAGGTAAAATTGGGCAGTTGGTGCCTGAAACTCCATCTTGCCATGAGTTTAGCCTTTGTTGTATGCCATTCCTGCACCACCAGAACCACTTTTCTTTGTTAAAGGCTTCATCTTACCAAGAAGCCATTTAGATGCCGAAAATGACATTATGAAATTTGTTAATTAAAAATCCTGGTGGTGCATACCATGTGAAAAGTAGAGGCTCATCCAAATTGTTAAAAACATTCACATGGATGAAATCGTTAGTTGTGGAATTGATAAGGGGTCCAGGGAACATTCCATTGATTGTTATGACCTGATCAAACAGTCATTATTTCTTTACACTGAGTAAAAAGCAGAAAACACTAGACTTTACATGAAATAAGAAATAAAAGTTATGTGAAAGCTTCCATACAGGTTGATCAACAGACACAGGTTTGATGGTGGTGTCAATAGCCACATTCCATTCTAGAAAGATGTCAATGCCACGAGCGCCTGTGATAAAGATAGCAAGCAGTGTCACAAAGGCGATTAGCCACCTCAGCTTGCGAGAAGAGGACATCGAAGGAAGAGAAGTACAATGTGGCTTTGCACTTCCTTTTGGCCCCTTGTCTCACCAAAATGCAAATCGCGAATTAGCTTTTGTATATGCAGACATAGATGTTTAAGCATTGGACTTGTTCTTTGAGAGAGAGGGGAAGCGGATGGAGCTTTCAAAGAAAGCGAGTGAAAACAACCAAGGAAGAAACGGATCAGCAGAACACTGTTAAACATATTAGCACAATTTGTTAATCTTGGCATATAGTTCCGCCTGATGCAAGCCGGCAGATTACTGTAGAAGATTCACATAGTTATATCTCCTATTGCCTTGTTTTGTTCAGCCATAGATGGCATAGATTGACTCTGGCCAAGTCATATTTTATTTGTTTTTCTGTGTTTAATTTTGGCACATGCCATGATCTACATTATCTGATTGGGCATCTAGAATATTCTTGGTGATAACAATGAGAAGTCACATATTTTTGTTGGTTAATGAGAGTTTGTTTCCAGAAGACAAGGTAATTCTGATCATCGTATGCAATTTTTGAGCTGAAATGAAATGTTTGATTATACAATACTTGGGCCATCCCAGTATCGCAATGAAATCGTGATTAAACTTAGAGCAACAGTGTCTAGATCAATTTTCATGATATTTTTAGTGAGAAAAGTTTTATGATCATATATGATAGTCATATTGAGTTATTATCCTATGAAATGTAGCTAGAATGGAAGTTGTTAAGGGGATCTGTCAACATTCAACAAAGATTCCTGTTATCTGCGTAAAATGCCTCAATCAGTTCTGACTCTAATGTTGAGTTCACATCTCTTTGAAAATAGGCAAAATGGGAGGATCCGCAACCATCACCGTGGCGTTTCCCCATGAAAACGTGTGTACGGTATAAATTTCAGCTTTGAACAAATAGATTTTAGATTTTTTTTACACAAGACCATTATTCACCCCAAACTATGCACCAAATATAGTAACAACTCTAACATTTATGAGGAGTAGATTTAACAAATAAAAAAATTAGATGAGCATAAGAGACACAGATTTACATGAGCAAAAAGAAGATTTCGCCTCTTCCCCTCCCCCTCCCCCTCCCCCTTCCCACATAGAAGCAACTATGAGGACTCCAGCAAAAGCTTTTTGACAGCATACAATCATCTACACTATCTGATTGTGAAGACTGTAAACATTTGAGCATCCAGTTGTCATTGGACCAATTGCAGGGTAATTAACTTCTGTTTTGATTCTGTGAGTTGAATCTTTGTATTAAATATCTGAGAAACGATAATATTCACGTGCAGCAACTACCATCACGAGGTTCCTGGTAGACTTGTTTGTGCTTCAACAATTGTCTCTTCACTACTGCAGATCCGTTTTCCAATAAACTGGGTACTTCCAGTATCTGAAAACAAATTACAGAAGTTAGAACAAGCACAAAGAAACAAATTAGAAAAAGAAATATGAACTATGCTATACTGGAAACAAATACATATAATCTCGTAATCATACCTTATATATGAGATCTCTAAAGCACTGCTGCACATTTTCTCTAGTTTTAGCACTGCATTCGAGAAACGAACATTTATACCTTTGTGCAAGAGCCAACCCCTCCTCTCTCGTAACAGCCCTTTCACTATCCTGAAAATGTTAAAGTCAAACAACGGGTTGCAAACCATGAAGAGGATATTATTCTTAAACTTGCAAATTACTTAAAAGGAATCTTTTTTTAACAGAAGAATGATCACACCTTAAAATCTTGAAAAAATAGCAAGGCAAAAAACTCACCCTGTCAACTTTATTTCCCACTAAAATCTTGATACACTCATGATTAGTGGAGTAAACCTCTACTTCCTTTGCCCATATATCTGACAAGTTTGTAAAGGTCTCTCGCCGTGTCACATCATAAACTGAAAAGAAAATGAAACGAAGTGAGAGTTCAAGTCACCAAAATTTAGCTATGTTCTTTTGTTAAACCAAGTGTAAGCATTTTAAACAACAAGCACAATAAGAAAATACCACCAAAGATAATATGATTAATGCTACCAAAAATGGTAGCATCTGAGTCTGTGGAAGGACATACCAAGGATAATCCCATGCGCACCTCTATAGTAAGAACTGGTTAGTATTCCAAATCTCTCCTGTCCAGCTGCAAAATGACATAAGATGTTACCAAACTAATTATACTAAACTGGCTTAAGAAACCCACGTGATCTCATGGTTGAAGTCCTAGGGGTGTTCATAAAGTAACAAATTGTACTTCACATATTAAAACCTGTACTCAATGGTGCTATTGGTCTGACTGCCTTTTTTCAGTGTCCAACCATGTCTCTTTTGAAAAGTACTAGTCTGATAAATATACATTTCAACTACTGTTACTTCAAACATAAGGCACTGAAAAACATCATGCTTGCTACCGAAATTTCCTTCGTTACACAGTTTTTGCTGGAAGAAATTGGTTGATTACACAATAAGTCAACAACATCTAATACTTAAGAAAAAGCAACGTTAGAAGAAAAAACACCATACAAAACAGAGGAAATGAACAAGAAATGAAAAGGTAAAGTTGGAGACCAACAAGTAGAAAAGACCACATAATCCCCTCTTGAGTTAAAACCTTAAGAATCCATCAAAAGGCAAAGTAAAATAGTTCCTCGAGGCAACTTCAAAGGTTTCTAACCTTGTACGTCATTTTTAAGAAATGAACATAGTTCAAAATCCCTTTTGCAAACACAACCATGGGTGATATAATCTTTTAGTTTCATTCAAGCCATGTTAATCTTTTTTCATAATAATAATTGACCAGCATGTGCATTTTACATAATATATTAAGGTATTTTTTGAAATATAAGAGCAATCTAACTCAGATTTCGGATTCATTTAGTTCAGAATTTCTATTTAAGATAGAAAACTGCAAATAATCATTCATCATATATATCAATTACCTGTGTCCCACATCGTAAGTTTCAGTTTTTTCCCACCAGCTGTGACGAGTTTGATCTTAAAATCAACACCTGAATATGGTTGGAGCAATGCAAAAAGTTCAATACATTTTATACAACATTTCAGCCAAAAATGACTCAAAATTTCCTCAACAAGATGACAGTGACATAAAATAAAACAACCATTCAATGAATTGATCAGTGCAGCACAATTTTAAATGTTCCCATCATAGACATATATAAGTAGACCTTTCATCAAAACCAGAAGCAACCCAGTTAGACATCCCAAAACTAGTCTTCTAAGCAACCACATACGTTCAATACAAACATAACTACTATGTTCTGGCCCACTTATGGTGTATAAATGTACACCTTAAGTAACAATACATAACTGCATACATGTATAATAAATGTTACCGTCCAAAGGAAGATGTACAAAATTCAAACAATTCATAGATAAATACATATATACAAATTAAATTTAATAAGGACAGACGAATTTACAAGAAATTAGATAAATCCGATTATGCAACTGTTAGATTGGTAAAGAGTAGATAACAAGCACAGAGACGGAGCATTCATCACTAACAAAAGTTGAAATTGCTTGCTTGACATGATATAACCAAAAATGGATAAGAGAAAGAAAGAAAGAGATTTAAAGTAAAATACCAATGGTGGGGGAGAGATCACGAACCGAGTTGGAGATGAAACTGAGAAGAAGACTACTCTTGCCAACACCAGAGTCACCAATCAAGAGAATTTTGAATGAATAATCGTAAGTGTTGTTGCCAGCTTTTGAACAAGAACCCATCTTTTTTATGGATTGTTCAGAATTCAGTTCACATAGAATAAGATAAGATAAAAACTAAAGTCTCTCTTGTGAGCTTTTCAGTTATGTGAATGTGAAGATGATTTCAGTAATCAGTACTTTTCTCTGTTCAGAAGAAACAAGCATCCGGAAACCAAGAAAGAAACCAAGTGGAGAAATTTCCTCAGGTTCAGACAATGGTGGGGTTGGCGGGTACTGCTTAATCATTTTTTTAATCTTTTATTTTTTCTGTTTTAATTTGTTTCAAGAAACCCATTCTCTCGTTTGCTTTCATAATATATTTTATTAACAACAAAATGTTAAGAATTTTTTTAATTGAATTGGGAAAAAATGAACACATCAATGAGTATATCTAGTTTTAAATTCTATTGAAATTAAATTTTTAAAAATGCCTTACGATTTTAATTGGAAAAATAAAAATTTGACTAATGGATTGGGTGTTGGGTTTTTTAGTTAAAAAAAGTATAGCTGGCAACATAAGAGGCTTTAACATGGGACAAACCTCTTCTTTCCTTGAACGATTTCGTGATTTTGATGGTTCCACGCGCCTTTGCAGGCGCTTTGCTTGTGTGGGGGCCGCTTTCAGCCTACACATCAAAATCAAGTAGTATTTGCCGCACCCGATCTTGTCATTTAATAATTTGTCATCTTGTGAATTAAACAACCTCATCCTCCATGCCTTAAGCCCCAGATTTTCTTGCTTTCCATGGAAACTTTGCTGTAATCTTTGTTGGCTCTTATTTACGTTTCTTATTTTATTTAATTGTTTGGCTTAAAGGCTTCTTTTATCGATTTATGTTACATTAGAAAGTTGAAGGAGCATATTATAATTATATTTATGGGTTTTATATTATATTACTGTTGGTGATCAATTACTCATATAAAATTAATTTGGATTAAAGAAATTGGTAATAACATAATATAAAAACATCATGATAAATAATAACAGAATCTTCGTGGTTGTACTAATGTTTTTGATATGATTTTCTTAGTAATAGACAACTATACAACGATATTTTACAGCATTTAATAATGTTTGAATAAATAATAATTAATATTGTACCAATTATTGTTAACAAATCATTATGTCTCGTAAATATAATGACGATCAAGTAAAAGAAGAAAATCCTATACAATTTTATTTATTAATTAGATTTTATTAAGGAGAAGATACATACAACGTTACGTTATTTCTAAGTTTGATGATTCAAACCCAAAAACATTGAAGTTGTTTTTGTCCGCGAATAAGTGCATAGTTGGCCAAACGGAGTGTTTGATTTACGCGCTAGCAAGGCAAAGCCGCAAAGGGAAGATGAGAAGCGAAGCGAGGGAAGGTTAGCAAACCATGGTGATGGTGCAAACAATGCCACAGATGAACAAGTGTTGTACATGCAGCAAGCACGCAAGATTTTTATAACCAACCGAAGGGACACCTGGCTGCGTTGCCCACGTCACATAGTCACCTGCCCTCTTTTGACCCAATCCCCATCATTGACCATATCATCATATCATATACCCCACAACTTATCAAATCTCTTCTTTCTACCTGTGGTGTTTGAAATTTCTCACTTCGTCTTCCCAACTTAAGAACAAAAAATATGGTTTTTTAGTGTGGAGTGGAATCTTATTATTATTAATCACAGTATGGTATGCCTTGTAAAGTTAATATGGATTCCAAACTTGTTTTGTTTCTTAAATACTTTTGCAAAATCTCATAGTATTAATCCAATGCATTTAATATGCATATAGTTTCTAGATACTAGTACAAGATATGGTATTCTAATGGATCTAATATATATTCATGGATTTAGTATATATTCACGATTATATATAGAATAGAAAAATATTAGAATAATTATAATAAGTATATTTGAGTTTTGTCTTAATTTTAAATAGAAAATGACTATATATTATCAATCACATCCATAAAGTTATCTTCAAATCATCATTTACACTTCTTAAACTATCATTTTTAGAGATGTGATTGATAAAAAATATTTAATCATTTTTTACTTAAAATTAAGTAAAAACTCATAAAACTTATTAACATTATCTCGGACAAACAATTAACTCGTTTCTGAAATGAAACTAAAATGAAGGTCATGATGATGACTCTTTCAGTCTTTCTATCACAAACCACAACTAGAGTTTCGTATGTACGGCTAAACCTTAGAGTTGTAAAAGAGCGACATAAGGAAATATTGCCCTAAATCCAAACAATGAAACCTTAAGTAGTAATTAATTTGGATTACCTTAAATGGTAGAATGATTATGCTAGTCTATCAAATGTGAGGAATAGATATTTCTTACAAAGTGTTATTTTTAGATTGTGTTCTACTCATATCATTAACTCCTATCTCACCATTTTAAAGATGCACGTGTTATAAGATAAGTCGAGAATTGAGGTAGTGGATTCATGACAAGTTTGAGAATATCCAAAAGGCTTAGTCAACCGGCAACAGTAAAAGATTTCCCATGAAAATATTATACACTAACATAGTATATAATAAAAAGAGCAACCATAAATCTCTAACCCTCTATCATCTTTCTATCATTTTACTTAAATTTTAAAGTAGTAAAAATATAATTGCTTGAGTATTCGTGTTGTTATAGAATATGTAGTTACATGATATATTTATATTATTATAGAATATGTAGTTACATGATATATTTGTAATTGCTTGATTTTTTTATTTAGTATAAACTTTATGAATCATAATATTAAACAATGTCAAAATAAGAACTCAAAGTGTCAAAATCTTGAAAAAAAAATTATAAATAAACTTTAAAATAATTAAAAACACATGGTAAAATATTATTCAAATTTTGACCAATTTGATCAACTACCCGAAAATACTATACCATACTCGTCTTTACCCTACTATGAGAGGATGTGATATAGTATTATATTCAAGAATAGTATGATATGGTATAAAAATCTAAAATCTGATCTATGTATAATATGAGAATGATATAATAATACCATACCATACCACCCTCTATACACACCCTTATACGAAAGGACGGGATTTATTTTATTTTTATTTGTATATGTATCGCAATTTATGCTAATAGCCCACAGACGGCATAAAGAGATAGGTAGTCCGCCACCCCAACGTTTACCACGTTTGACCATTAGTTTAAATAGCTGGGCTCGAAATGGGCCGTGATCTTTAATTTCTCGCATGAATCGAGGCCCAAGTCTGTTCAAAACAATAATGGAGGTCCCACAAAAATGTTACTTGCCTTAAAGGAAAAGTATCTTATCGTGTGACGTACTTTTCACTCTTCCGGTCATCACTTCAAATTACAGGAGAACTAGCGAGTTGTTCAAACAAATTTCCCTTAACAGTATAACCAAATCAAAATAATTAATAATTTCTTATATCAAAAGTATACTAATTTGACGTAAAATTGTTCAAGTCCAATTTTTTTTCCGGGTTTCATACTATTATCTAGTTTCATTACAAATAATCAATTCTACAATTCATTCGTACAATTTTGAAGGATAGGTTCATTAAATATATAATTTTTAATAATTTATTAAATTAAGTTATATAAATTAATTGCGTATCTATTACTATTAGAGTGGATAATTTCAGAATTCTTAAATTTGATTGAATTTTAAAAATAGCACAAATAATACTTGATTTTACCATAATTTGTATAATAAAATTTTAAAATTTCTTAGACCTTGTAAAAAAAAAAAAAAGAGAGATTAATATGATTATATTAGATAGTAACCGTAATTAGAACAGTATTAATTAGTTTAAGTAAGGAATTTGATTAAGAAGAAGACATATGTTGCACTGTAATCAATACAATGAATCTTTTTACATCCTCGAAAAGAAAAATCCTAAAACGACACTTCACACACTCCTTTTGACCTCAAAACGCAGACAAATTTCTTGTAATTGAAGTCACTACTGTCACTGCAGTGCCTTCATCACCAATCAATCCTCATCTCCCCCATTTCAGCCACCAGAAACCCTAACCCACCACCACCAAGCCCTCCGTCTGAGATGGGTCGTGAAGCTCTTTCACTCACAACACCCTCTACACCTGCAACAGCCAAAGCAGCAGCGGCGCCCGCAACAACCACCACGGCACTTGCACCTGGGTTTCGGTTCCACCCCACAGATGAGGAGCTGGTCAGCTATTACTTGAAGCGCAAGGTCTGTAATAAGCCTGTTCGCTTCAACGCCATCGGTGAGTGTGATATCTACAAGAACGAGCCATGGGAACTCGCAGGTAATATCATCTGTGTTTCTCGCTGTTCTACTTTACATTTTTCTTAGTTTTGTTTCTTTTTGTTTTATGGGTTTTTTGAGTTTTTGCAATATTGTGCTGTTTTTCTATTTTATTTTTAAAATATAATCTATTAATAATGCTTTTGTATGCCTATTATTTTTAATATTTTTAATATTTTTGTTTATTTATATTTTCTTAGATGGTGTTTTGTTTTACTGGCTATATGTAGTTCTTTTAGGGCTTTTTCTTTTTCTTTTCTAAATTTTTTCAAATTATTTTTGAAAAAAAAATTAGTAAATTTGATTTTGTGTTTTCAGAATGGGAGAACGCGTCTACTAGCTTTTTCTGAAAATAAAATTCCCAAATGAGAGAAGCAAAAAACGGTCTTGTGTAATATTTTAAAACGAGTAAAATAGTGCAAACCTTGTCTTTAGAGATCTTGTTCTTTTTGGAAAATCGTTGCTTAAAAATATTTAAAATGTCAAAATATATTTTCAAAAACTATTATGATACTGTTCCAAAAACAGTTTTGAAAAAAGATGCTACAATCACATTTTGCATCATTCTTAGGTTTGGAATGAAAAAAAAATTACTTCAAAAAGGGTGCGGCCATTTATATTTTTAATTGAGTTTTGGTAGATTTTTGTTGCGTTTGTTGGGGCTGTATCTGAGCTTACTCGTCTATGGGGTTTTAGTTTATTCGAGGTTGAAGACCAGGGACCAAGAGTGGTACTTTTTCAGTGCATTGGATAAGAAATACGGAAATGGGGCTAGAATGAATAGGGCTACAGGGAAAGGGTATTGGAAAGCGACAGGTAAGGATCGTGAGATTCGCCGGGATTCACAGCTCATTGGAATGAAGAAGACCCTTGTGTTTCATAGTGGGCGTGCCCCAGATGGGCAGCGGACGAATTGGGTTATGCATGAATACCGTCTAGTTGAAGATGAATCTGATAAGTTTCGGACTGCCCAGGTTAGGCTGTAATGAAATGGTTGTTATGGGCCGTCTGTTTCGCTTTAAATATTGTTCTACTTCTATTTGGTTTCCAAAAGAATTTTGGAATTGATATGAAAATATTATTTCATATGATATATATTATACTGCTTCGGTTTTGATGGCATCAAAATGTGATCACATTTGAGTTCAGTAGTTGTACTCATGCCAGTACACATGTGGAATTGGATTTTATTTCCTTGGCGTTTAAATAAGGTGAACTGTTAATTACAGAAGTCTACTATTGTTAATTTTGGGAATTGAAATCTTATAAAAGTTGTTTATTTTGTTTTTATGGTAAAGGATTCATATGTGCTCTGTAGAGTATTTCATAAGAGCAATATAGGGCCACCAAGTGCAAATCGATATGCACCTTTTGTTGAGGAAGAATGGGATGATGGCATGGTAGCTTTTCCAGGAGAAGTTGCTGGAGATGATGTGGTAGCCGGTGAAGATGCATGTGCTGAAAGGAATGCTGTTGGAAGGTCGAATGTTGAGCATGTGAGCATAGATTTTTTCTACCCCTTTATGTCTTTCAATTATCTTTTATTATTATTATTATTATTTTATGTTACCACACTTATGATTCTCTGAGCTGACATTACATGCAAATATATGGTGACTCGGACTGGTGTCTACACAAGGTAATAGGCCAGCAAGTTATAATAGTTAAAGATGGTTAAACAAGCAAGTGAAATAAGCATAACAACTTTATTTCAAAATCTCTTTCAGTTTTTTGAGGTATTTTGGGTATAGGTTTCCACTTTAATTGCAATTTGTTATATGAAATAGTGAGAATCATCATTCGTGGATTCATTATTAGTCATAAGCATTTTTTGACTTACACAACAGCAAGATTTTTAAAATCCATACTTGAATATGCTGACTGAACTGATAGGATTGGTGATGCAACTTTTTCATCATTTCCTCTGTTTGACTTTTCTAAGTTGATGGGAGAACTAAAAGGGTCAAGGCCCTTTTGTTTTTATTTGATAGTGTTATAAATCTAGAGCTTATGACACCTTCAACAGAAATATTTCCATGGATGTTAAAAGAAAAAAAGAAGGAAGTCCAGCCTGCAGAAGTTATGAGCCTACCTTGTAGGGAAGAAAACCAACGAAGATTGGCAGAATATAATGCTCAGAGATCGGAGATTCAAGTGTGTGATGATATCAATACAATTTACGATTCAGTGTCTCTAGGATATACTGTTGATATCCTTCTGAGAAGAACAGAGGTAAAAAAAATTTGGTACTATATTTCCTGTTGCGTGAGGTGCACATTGGACTTATATTTCTCAAAGCAGCCAGTCTCTCTGGGATATACTGTTGATGTCAGGTATCCCTGTGACAAGAACAGAGGTAAAAAATTTGGTACTAGTTTCCCATTGCATGGGGCGCATGTTGGACTTAAATTTCTCAAAATAGCAGTCAGTTTCTCTAAAATATAAGTCTTGCTGCTAGAAATAGGGATAAAAATTAGATTTTGGAAGGATAATGAGATGGTAATTCATCACTCTGCTCCTTATTTCAGCAACTTCATAGGCTGTCAAGCTCTCATTACGTTTATACTGCCATAATTCTGGTTTCTTCCTCCTGTCAAGCGATAGGCCTAAATGTTCCTAGAATGATGAAGACAGAGAAGTTGAGAAATGTGCTGATCCGTTTTGGTTGAGGCTTAACTTTGACTAATGAGAGTTTGAAACTTTGATAAGCTAAGCGGTTTCTTTTGTAAATGTTATTTTAAGTGGCTGATTGATCATTTTCTCCCAAAAAAAAAAACCCTTATTGAAAATTTGGAGGGCAAAGTATCTTGCAAATCACTTTTAGCAGGGCAATTGTTCATGGAAAGGCAGATTACAAATTATACATATATGCGCCCACTGCACAATGGCTGTCTCCTGTATAAGAAGGAAACTATCGTGTTCTAAATTCAGTTCTGATTCTTTTCCACCTCTTTTGTTAACTTATCAAGCGGCCAAAAAAACCAGAACCATGTGAGTTGTTGGCTGCCTGTTTCGATTTGAAAATATAGTGTTGATGTTGAAATTAGTGATTGGAGAATCGGGGATACCAAATATAAATGCTTCCATTGAGTTAGGCAAATTTTAGGGGTGTAAAGCAAGGGAGCACTTAAATAGGGCATATGGGTTTTATTTAGGATAACTTTTTTTTCACTTGCGCTAAATTTGATATATCAATATGTTTCTATTTTGTTATTTTCACAAATGTTATCTTGGCTGTGGCATTGCAATTCACTTTAGTTGCTCGTCTTATAACTTTTTATCATTTCATCTTTAAAAGTTTTCTCTGTTTGAAATTTGCTGTTAAATGTTGGCTGATTAATGCAGGATTCTCAGTCCATCAGTAAGGAGCCTATTAATGTGAATGAACTTCCAAAAGAGGCTCAAAATGAGATTTTGCCATTTTGCAAGAGTGAAAGGAGGGATGATTGTCCTCCACTTTGTGTGCTCAATACTCAGGCATCCCTCCCGCTTCTCCAATACAAAAGAAGAAGGCACAACGATTCAGGTTCTAACCGATCAAATGGTTCAGATACTTCAACTGGGACGGGACAAGATCTTACATCCTCTACCACAACGACAGCAGAAACAACAATTACAAATTCAGCAACAACGACAGCAGTTTCTGCGTTGTTGGAATTTTCGTTAATGGAGCCTATTGAACCACCTAAAGAGAATCATCGTGTTCATGCAACTTCATTTGGAGCAAATGACTTTGATTCATCGGTGCCCCCTAGTTGTGTCAAACTCATCAAAGATTTGCAGAAACAGGTGCACAGAGTTGCCGTTGAGAGGGAGTCATTAAAGCTAGAAATGATGAGTGCTAAAACCATGATTAACATACTTCAGTCGCGAATAGATCAACTGACCAAGGAAAACAATGATCTGAAGAGGAGCCGGAAAGATGGCTAGAGCCTAGTCATGCATGTCCAAATTGCAATGTTTTGTTGTTTGTTGTATCGGTTTATGTATGAAGGGCCCCTTAAGGGCCTTAGTCTCTCCAATCAGTTGATTGGAGAATGTGTTTATATATCTATGGTGTTTGTCGTTTAGTTTTTGTAAGCTGATGGATGTTATCCATCAATAAAAGCTTAATCTTAAACTGAGACCTTGAGAAGTCCGTGTCCGCCTGAACGTTTATGATTGTTGAGAATTTGGCCTACTGGCTCGTTGCCTCACTTTTGCTTGAGACGCGATTTAGCTTCCATTGTCAATGCAGAGTTGAAATTGCTGTAGCTATTTGTAATGTTAATTTAGGCCTTGTTTGACAAATTATTGTCGAATGACTCGGAAGATCTTGATGTCTTCATGGGTTGGGATGCATGGCAACTTGTATGTCTATCTATCTATAAGGCACAATTTTTAGATCGTCAAAACTAATGTAGATTGGAAGTATTGTACGTTGGTTGTACTTTTACGTTTTAATTACTTTTGTTAAAGCAACAAATCAAGATCATAGTTAATGCAAAATACAATGAACTAATAAATTAATAATGACAGAACATGTAGATTAAGTTTGGTTTCGATTTTATCATTACGGTTCGTTTTCGGGCTAAAATCTTCGTCTTGTATCTAATTTGATTCTATCATTACGGTCCACTTTCGGCATCCACAGGGCATATCCGTCATTTTAGGCCACACATCTTAACAGTTTGCTTGACGGATGCCATTACGTCAGTAACACAGAACGACCAAGCAACCGCCTACCATTGGCTTTCCACGTGACCCCAACTTCTAGTCTCAGCGCGCCACACACATGTCCAAATAATGAAAAGCCACATCACCAACAATAGGTTTGTGCATCAGTGCCATCATACACGTTTGCATTACACGACAGGTAACTCTAACATTCCCCTCACCGAAAAACTTTTACAAAGCTCGCTTTAGCTGCCTCGGCTCTTCATTGCTTAATCAACACGATGGCTTCCGCTCCTTGCTCTCTACACGCAGACTTCAATTAACCTAAACCCAAACCCTAATATCGAAATTTCCAACGAAAAAAATTGAAAATTTTATTGATAATCTTGAATTCTTATTAGTTTTTGATCCTGTTAGATTACTATTGGCGTTGATTGATGGGCCGTGACTCGAAATCGACTTCTTTAGCGCCGGGGTTCAGGTTCCACCCCACCGACGAGGAGTTAGTTCGGTACTATTTGAAGAGGAAAGTTCTCAATAAACCGTTCCGGTTCGACCCGATCTCCGTCATCGATATCTACAGGTCCGAGCCATGGGACCTTCCTGGTGCGTAATTGTTAATTTCTCTCTTTGCCTATTAATATTGTTGTTCATATATAGATCTTGATAAAATTATATATTTAAATTTGTAGAGATTTTGTTAAAATTTGTCTTTGGGGTGACACGTTTTAGGTTAGTAAATTAAATTTGTTGTATAATTCATATTTGGTTGTCTATTTCATATTGAAACTTACTGGTATCATGTTGTGCGGTTACAAGAATTATGGCCTGTGTTTTACTGAGTGCAGTTGATTATGGATTCTCGGTTTGCAATTCGAGTACTGTAGCTATGCTGATGTCTTGATCTTAGGTACATTTGTATTTGTTAACGATTTCCTGTATAAATATATTGATGTGTGGAAACAATAATAGTTTATATATCAATTTCAAGGTGGTATGGATGGGTTTTATTTTATTTTCTGTAAATATAGTTCTACTGGTGCTTTTATTATAATTTTTTTTTTGGGTATTTGTTGTTACGTAAGTTAAAGACTAAGAGCAGTTATATGAATCAGCAATATTTCAGTGTGATGGGTACTTGTGTATATATCAATGTGAGTTTTTATAGATATACATGTATGTCCATTTCTGTATTTTTGTCAGAATGTGTGAATGTAGATCTTAAGGTGCATGTTGGTACTTATTTTTGTTCAGATAAGTCAAGGTTGAAAAGTAGGGACTTGGAGTGGTATTTCTTCAGCATGTTGGATAAGAAGTATGGCAACGGATCGAGGACAAACCGTGCGACAGAGAAAGGATACTGGAAAACAACTGGGAAGGACCGCCCTATTCATCATAATTCAAAGACTGTTGGGATGAAGAAGACCCTTGTTTATCACAGGGGGCGGGCTCCTCGTGGTGAACGCACTAATTGGGTCATGCATGAGTACCGGCTTACTGATGAGGAACTGGAGAAAGCTGGAGTTATCCAAGTGAGATTATAGTGAACTTCTGATTCTTTTTATTTATTGACATACTTGGATTTGTGTGCATTATCCTGTTATGTGGTTGAAATTTTTCACCTTTATTGTAATATCTAAAAAGAAATATTTTTTGACTTCTTTGTTTTTCACTAACTGATTTGGTCACCTGTTGTGGTTGGAAGGATGCCTTTGTTCTCTGTCGAATATTCCAAAAGAGTGGATCAGGGCCAAAGAACGGAGAGCAGTATGGAGCACCGTTTATTGAGGAGGAATGGGAGGATGATGAGGCGGTTGAGGCAGCTTTTATGCCTGGTCAAGAGATGGCGGCCGATGAAATAGCGGTCGGTGATGATGCATATGTTGAAACTAATGACCTTGACCAGGTATGTGATCGAATTATATTTTTGGTTTCTGATTTTATTATGTTTAGATGCTAAAATGCATAATCTGGTGATATATGATCCTTCTATTCTTGGTTGATCTAATTGAGGGTGATAAATGATTATATGTTGTTGAGAACTGGAATGAAGTATTGAAATAAGCAATAATTGTGGAAAGAAAAGAAAGAAATCCCATCAGGAAAGAGTGTTATTAAACACTATTCAGGATAAAATTTGCATGAACAGCTCTGCATGAATAGTGATATGGAGAGTGAACATGGATTTGTCGGTCAGCTTCGTGGTTGTTTGTGCGCATTCCCTTGCCTGTGCAAAGTGTTCTCTTACACTTGATTTATATTTTAGAATGGTGGAAAATATGGATTTACTAGAATAAAGAATCCATGGATCATTTTTTGTTCTCTTGTAAATGGGTGAATCCCAATGTGGGAGCCTAGGCTAAAATAATGGTGCCTCATTGAGGAGAATCAGTGTTAAGAGGAAATTGGGGGAATACAGTATTCCTTATGGGCTTCATATTATTTGTTGATGCTGGCGGAGGCGGCTGCCAGTTGGCATCTGTTCTTATTCATAAATGCTTGTAAGACTAGGTCATAGCATATGCTAATTTCTAATGTTCTATGAAACTTCTACGTCAAAATTGAAAACTTTTATCTGCAAAATTGTGGGGGATGTTGATAGTAGGAGTAGAATTCTTTTTAATTGAAGGGGTGACTTGGTTAAAGATTTAATCTGGTTATAAATCATGTGTGTTGGCCATTAAGACAGTTATGGGCATTTCTCATTCATGCACATTGCGCCTTTGAATGTTGTCTTATTTATTATTTGTTCTAGACAAGTAATTTGAAACTTTGAAATTTTCCTTTCACCAGAGCCATGATGTTGCCATCCAATCTGAAAATGCTTCTCATCCTTTGAACTTCTACCATGGGGAATCAAGCAACCATGCCGAACAGTCAAGGGACTTCAGTGATAATGACCAAAAGCCCACAATTGGCATGGGTGAAACACAAATCACTCCACAGCTGCATGTTCAGCAGAATTTCTCTGATTTACCTGACCAATATGGGATCAATGAAAGATCAGTAAATGATAATTATATTATTGAACCAAGCAACAATGTCCAATCTGGTGACGTTAATTATTTGCTAGATGATCCTTACTTGGATGCTAATGACAACCCTGCATTTAGTGATGGCTTGTTCTTGGAAGCTAACGATCTATCAAACGATATCGAGCCAGATGCAGGAGGTTTTGAGATGGTTGATGATTATCTTAATTTCTTTGATGCTAATGATGACAACTCAGACTACCTTACTTTTGATGCTTCTGAAATTTTGGGGGGTGAAAATATTGTTTCTGACCAAGCACCCTTCATGTCGGAGGTAGATTTTCTTCCCAAACTCACAGTGTAGCACATTTTTTTATAAATAAACTTAATTTTGAATTCTGATATTTATGTAATTTTGTCCTTTGTAACAGCAGGTGAATGGAGCAACTGAGCAAGAGTCCATGGCAGGTCAACATCAGTCAGAGGCACATGGGAAAGATCAAGCATCCTCTTCAAATCAACAGCCAGAGGTACCAAAATTCGAATCAGGTAAAGGAATATATTTATTTAGTTGGCACCACTAGCGCCCTTTGTTTTGTTTAAAAGCTATAGTTTCTTCATAATTGAATCATGTGCCACCAGTTTTATTTACCCTCAGGCTGGTTGTACTTAATGGTGCAGATACCAAGTATCCGTTCCTCAAACAGGCAAGTCATTTGTTGGGTGGCATCCCTGCACCTCCTGCATTTGCTTCTGAATTCCCAACAAAGGATGATGCCCTTCGGCTCAATTCAATGGGACAATCTTCCAGTTCAGTCCATGTTACTGCTGGTATGATCAGAATAAGAAATATGACCTTAAGTGGCACTGGAATGGAGTGGTCAATTGGCAAGAATGGGGATGTCAATATTGTCCTTTCTTTTGACGTGTCCCAAAGAGAAGTCAGTCCTGCAAACTCGGTGCCATTGGCTACCTCATTCCCTGGTAAGACAGGGTCGCTGGTTTCTCGGAGCTTGTTCCTCTTGATGTGCTTTTGGGTCGTGATTCTTTCAGTGAGTTTTAAGATGGGATCCTATATCTATAGCAAGTAAAATATCATCATCAGAAAGGTTTCTACGACACACCCAAAAACTGTATTTCAGGTTGAAGCTATTTAGTGCAATTGTTAGTTAAGAACTCCTTATAGGTTAACTTCGACAGCAGTTTGCTGCAGCCATGTTATTCAATTGAATGTTAACTTGTGTTGACTGCCAAACTGAATTGGCATCCTATACCTATATTTTTCCATTGTAATCCTCACATAAGGTCCACTCTGTAGTAATACATATTTAAAATCTTTTGTTCCTTGGCTTCTTTAAATACCAGTCGTGCTTTGAAGTGAATATGTTATTTACCTGTATCTCAAACGTTGCGTCAAAATTTTTACATGGTGTAGAAACTTGATCATTGTTGCTTTAGGTGGATTTTCTTGGTTTGCTCAGAGCATTGAAGAAAGAAAAAAATTTAGGGAATATGTGATAAATCATAATTGATGATGTTGGATGCTTACATAAAGTTAAAAAGTTTTGAAATATGGCTGTAGCTGTATGCATTAACAATATTCAGCATCTCGCTCTCGCTGGGTTAAAACTCGCCATAAATGGTGGTGCCTCGGTAATTCGCAACCCTTGATTGGGCTCAACAATTGGCTTGTTATACTGTGATCTATTGAGGATGGCTGTATCATATCGTAATACCAAATAACTGCCAGGTGTTCTTCCATTGTTTCCTTTCCTATTCGTCTGATTATGTTGTAATGTGGCCTTCTATTGATCATGTCAGGACAAGTTGATATTCGAAGTGGAATCGTTGTACTTGACCAAGGAATTGTTGAATCTTGTTGTGATATATTTCACATCAGCGTCTATAAGGAAGACGTTCCTCACAATCGTCACGAACGCAAGAACTTATTAACAATTGTGAGGAACATCTTTTGGCAAGAGCATTGTAGTTTGCTATTGCACGAACCGAACCTGAACCCCTGGCATTGTTAAAGATTAATCCAATTCTTGGTTTAAATTTATAATTCATACAAGTACGACGCATGATTATTCAACCCCACAGAATAATTACACAAATAATAAATAGGAGCTCCATATGTGCAATCGTCTGGCAGTGGCAAAGCATTGAGAATAAGAAATTGCCCAAGTATAGCCACGTTACTCAACCGGGGACTTACCTCAATCTCAAAAATTTATTGAAGAGTTTAAAATTGAATTATCTTTATCTGAGATTCTGCCAAGTTTATTTGCACACTCATTTAAACAAATATTAATGGTACTTTTGATTCCATTTTCTGCTTTCTGGCTCAATAATTCACTGCAGCTGAATTCCTAAAGAGCTCTAACTCCACTTACATTTCTCCTGGAAGCATCGTGTCCTCTGGTAGATCACAGTAACCAACACCCTGAAAAATGCGCGGAAACAAAAAATAATGAGATATTAAAACGCTAGTAGTTAAGCATTGGTAGCAGAAGCAATGCTATTGTAATAATATATCACCTCTCCAATAAGGTGGGCCACGCATCTTCTTTCCGCCAGCAACTCAGCTTCAGTCTGCAAAGATATGGTATAAGTTGCATAGAAATGGTAAATGAATTTATGTGAAGACACAAAATTTTATGCAAGAATGAAGAATGCTTTTAAACGCAAACTGATAGAATGGTTATGAAGAAGTTCATGCCATTTTGTAAAGGAAATTTTCCAATTTATATTCAAAATAACATCGTTTACTATATGAAAAAGTTTTCTTGAGAGATACTCACAAAAAGAAAGGAATAACTTAGAAAATTGTAAATGGAAATACCTTGGTAATCCTTTTGAGAAGGTAGTCATCAAATATTACATCCTTGACAAGTTCATAATCACCATCTCCCTGGAGAATTTGTAACTTCATTAGACATGATATTTAATAAATACAAACAAACACATAATGAACATATTTTCTGTGTGTAGAGCAAATAAAGAAAACCAGAAGAAAATAGCTGACTCAAACTTACTTTTGATCTGCATGGCATGCTAAAGACAATATCCTCGGCTATACCATAAGGATTTCCGTTTGTGTAAACCTACATTTGCGATACAAACTGTGAGACTGCCCCAGAAACCAAATTAGATGAAGGAAAAGTCTCATTATTTAAATTGATTGACATTTTTTTATAACTTGCTAATGGACAATTCATATTATCCCTTATAGAATTTGGAATCATCATTTGAAGATAAAGTAATTAAAACTCAGACATTACGTTCCAGGTCTAATTGATTTATATCAAAAAAAAAAGAAAAAAAAAATCGGGCAATTAAATACGACACAGTTTCTCTCAAAAAGGCTGTCAAACTTCTGAATCCTATTTTTCCCTCCACAAACTCAGAAGAATAAAAAGGATTTCCATCTTTAAAATTACTTGAGCCAAGTAAATGGCCCATCGTCCTACATAGACATTTGCAGATGATATGTATGTTAATTAAAATGGATAGTAACTTACTCCAGATGAAAACCAATCACCCTCAGGGGTGGGAGTTACTAGAGACTTAATGGCATCAGCTATTGACACAGCAGTGGATGCAGCTGAAGATCTTCCCCATTTCTTAATTAGTACACCACCTCTCTGCAAATCAAATCTATTCGTCTTAACTGAGGCTAATACAGTTTAATAAAAGACTGCAATTCATTAAAATAAAGTTTACATTAGGTTGTCTACAGATCTTACCTTCTGGACCTTTTCGGTGAACTCTTCTTCCAACCATTTGTGATCTGTGATAACCTCTTTCACAGGTGAGCCATTGATTTTAGCATTGAGGAAGTCTGGAACCTGGTAAGAATTAAATAAAGTAATCTTTAAGAAGAAAGTCTCGGGCAAAATTTGACCTATGCCATAACAACAGTATCTCTTTACTCACCTGAGTGGTTGAATGATTTCCCCAGATGGTCATATTTGACACTTTGTCATAGAACACACCGGCTTTAAGGGCAAGCTACGCAAAATCCAATGCATACAACAATTGTTCGCTTACAGCTGAGAAAATAATACTATTTTAAAGTTTAATCTGTAAAAGTTATTAATTAATACCTGGCATTTTGCTCTATTTTCATCTAGTCTAGTCAAAGCATGAAAGTTCTTTGCTGGTATTCGGGGAGCATTTTTTAAACAAATTAATGCACTGCACCAAACAGAAATAGATTTACCACTTAGAGGTTACACATAAGCAATCATTATAATAAAAATAGACATAATGCAAATCTGCCTTACTTGGTGTTACATGGATTGCCCACAACTATGACCTTGACATTACGGGAAGCTACGGCATTGAGAGCTTTTCCCTATAATGTTTTACTCCAAGATCAGAATGACCAAATGATTTTAACAAAATCCACATTTACAAATAAGATGTCCTTTAGCAATAACAAATACAGTAGCACAAAGACATCACAGAAACAACCCAATACAGTAGCCCTTCTCCTAACACAATTTTCATCTCTTAAAAAAAATAAAAAAAAAAAATTAAGTAGTAGAAACATGCATATAAGAATCGTACCTGCTCTGCAAATATCTGTCCATTGATGTCTAATAAGTCAGCTCGTTCCATTCCTGGTCCACGAGGTTTTGCTCCAATCAGAAGAGCCCATTCTGCATCTTGGAACACCTCATAAGGATTTATTCCAATACTCACCTCCCTCAACAAAGGATACAAAGAATCCTCAAGTTCCATTGCCACTCCTGCACCCAAAAAAAAAAAAAAAGTCTAAATAGTTGCAGCTGTGGAGAAAAAAAATGTACTAATTGAAAAAAAAAAAAAACCTAAGGTGACACAAAGTGTCCAGCCATTGAACTGCTGGCATTAAAAACACGAATAAGGTCTAAATTAGTTTATTAAGGTGGTAATGCTTCCTGGATGATTTGGAGCAAGATGGACTGTCTGCATCATTTTCTCCTCGCCACAAAAAATTGTAGGGTGAGATTAGTCTACAAAATTACTCTAAAGAACGATACCTTCAAGAGCCTGAAATGACCTTTCAGATCCAAGAAGTTTCAAAGAAATTGGCTGATCTGGCCCGAAAACCTCCCCAGAAGCAAGCTGGAAGAAGAAAACAAGTTAGTAATGCCATCTACAAGCCAATGGCCATTTTCATAATTAAAGGACCACTTTTATCCAATGAATATACCCAAGATTTTGAGTTCAATGATCTTTGTTGTACCCTCATAGAAAGAATTGTTTTGCACTTGGAGGAAATAAAGAATCCTCTAACCATAAAATAGAACCAATAGCACTTCAACTTGAACTCACTCTATATTAGGACATTCAGAGGAAATTTATCATTCAGCTTCTTTTAGCATTTTAAGTACCATAAATAAGTTACAGCAGAAAACATAGCGGATAGTAAAATGTTGTATAATATTATAATGAGGTCATGGCAATCTATTGCACCATTATTTGTTGTTTTCCACTGAATTAAGCTGTATCACTATAGGATGATAAAAGAGATACAAATTTAACAACAAAAATAGGATGGACATTCAAGCTGTTCGAAATGAAACCAAATTTTAGTAAAAACTAAGGTTTACATTAACATTCAACTGCAGTGGCTTTCAATAAATCCATGCCACACAAGTGCATCAAATAGTTATAATCTGAAAAAGAATGAGAATATGAGAGTCCCTTACTTTGAAAAGTAAATGATTGGATATCATCCCGGCAGCACCTGAGACAGCAATATTAATTGTTTTTTTCCAGGATTTTGTCTCCTCTTCCTGTAAAGGCCAAAATTTACAAAGATTATATTGTTGCTTATACACAAATTGAATAAATCAAACATGAAGACAAGTTAGATGCGCTATCAGCCTTGGAGATAAATGGCATGAAGTCATGACGAAAAAACAAACATAGGAAGACGAACACGTGATTTATTAGGGGGCCTATGACAAACCATATTATATACTAAAAACAAAAATTTTTAATCAACTAGTACTACTTTATACAAGAAATTAAAATGATGTATTAATATATATATATAAATTGAAAAATGAGAGTCAGTTCTCCCGAATGTTTGAGAATCTCAACGTTCAGTGTCATCCTTAACATGTGCTAGAAGGCAAAAGTTACCATAATCAAACTAAGAAAAGCAACTTACAGCCTTGAGATCATATGTAAGGCAGAAAACGCCAAAGCAATCATTCTTGCTCTTGGCTTCTTCTGCTTGAACTGCGATCGGGGCTTGACTGAAAGACAAAATCAACCAAAACCCATTTCAGATAACTTAAAATAGTAGCACTAGTAACAGGGGCTCAAGAATTGTAGATGCATATGCAAAGCGTAGAGCTCGCTTACTTCACCGAGCAAGAGATTGTGGCGTTTCTGAGAGGTGTGTAGGGTCGAAACGATCTGCGACGAAGATATGAGAGATGGGTCGATGAGAGTGAGAGCTGGGACGAGCTGAGACGCGTGGTTTTGGCGCATGAAGATGCTGATAGCTCTGCCACCACAGCCATGGCAGCAGAGAATGCAGAGAATATAAAACAAAAAGTCGTAAAAACAGAACAGAGGAAGAAAGGAAGAAAATTGTGTGTAAAAAGAGAAGAACTCTCTATTTAAAAGAAGAAATTGAAAGTCTAGTTGAGAGATAAGAGAGTAAAAGAATAAGTTGGTGTAGAAGAAACGGTAGAATAGTAGTGAGGAGGCAGAGAAGAAGAGGAGAGGAGAGGATTGTTTGAAATATTAGTATAAGGCCATGCAAATGACACATGTAAAGAGTATGTGATCCAAAAATCTATTTGTGTGAATTCAGCTAAGACTTACAGTTACAAATTTATCTTCTTTGCAGTTGATGGTTTTTTACTTTGTGTATACAACTTCTCTCCTGTTTGTGGGGTTGGATTCTGCCATGTGAATCTTCAGGTACCCCGCATGTGACGTAGGGTAAGAATCTTGTACTAGTCAATATATTTTAGATTTTTCATTAAAAAATTAATTAAAAAGAAAATAAATAGAATAGTAATGTCAAATGGGTCATAATCATAAGTCCCATTATTACTATTATATACTTGTAGCAATAATAATTGCTAGATTGACATCCAGAAGTAAAATTGCTATTTAGTTAATAATACTGTTGTTACTGCTGCTAGAGATCTTGCCGTGTAGAAACACCAACGTCCAACAACCCAGGTTGAAGGGAAGGCTGAAGGCCATGGAGGAGAACAAGAAGGTCTGGTACTCAGCTATATGTCAAGTACCCTCCAATCCAACTTTGTTGAATTTTACCTCCCTAATTATTTTTAATGCTAATATATCATATAGATGTTGAAGTATATATTTTAATTGTATGGCTTGCATCGCATCCCAGTTTTGAAATTCTTATCTGTTGTCTGCTTCTGGTTGTTGGGTCAATTTCTGGATGCATTGATCCAAAGTGTATCTAGTAAAAAATATATTAAGTTCATTTTTTTAGAAAAAAATATAAATATAAAAAATGCATGTGACAGTTTATCTTTCGAGATCAGGTCCGAGGGGATTTTGCTACGTTACAGTTGTTGTTATATTTTGTAAAAATCGTAAATACATCGCAAAAGTCGTAAAGGAATGAATAAAAATTGTATGTAAAAAAATCGTAAATGAAAACATATAAAAATTATAAATACGATTTTTTTCACTCGCTCACGATTTTTAGATATATGTTTACGATTTTTACATACTACAGTAAAGCTGTTGTATGAGAACAGCAATTGTACTATAATATGACTCAATCCATGACCTAAATTAATACAACGTGCAGATTTTTCAGAAATTTTTAGTAGTCTCTTCGACTAGTTAAATGTGGATAGTCGATCCTAAATTGCAAATTTCTTTGAGCTATACAATATTTAATTTATTGTGTGTAAAGCAAAGAAGAGAACTTCATTAATTAATTAATCATTTGACTTGCCTTCACCAATAATTCCTTCGACCCCTTGCAAGGTTAGTTGAAACTTGAAAGGCCCGAAAGAATGTAAAGTACACCCAACTTCGAATCAAAATCCATTAAGAAAAATTATAAATATGAATGTACTATCCAACTCCAATAGTTTAAGGCATTCCTTTTTATGATGTAACGAATATTGTTTTATGAAACATAAATATCACTTTTAATCAAAGTCTATTGTTTTGGGTTCAAAAATTTATTATTTTTTTTCTTTGTTTCTTTCAACTCATGGATAATACCTTCGTTCTTTAAGGTAATTTCAATAGTACTTTCATATTTCGGTGTGAGTGAAAAAATTATTTATTAAAAACAATCTTTATGAATAATGACTTTCAAACACTTCCTACACATCTTTATTATGTGACTGTTTATTTTTTAGTCTTCCATCATCGCATTCGTAGAATGAGTCAACAGATTTTTTTTTTTTTTTCTTGAAGATTATCCATCCCCAATACTTAACAACATTATCATCATATTATGCAAAATTAAGTACTTTTTATAAAATAAAAAACTTTTATTCTTTTGCTCAATAATATACAAATATTTTTCTTCTATTCCATTGTCAGTTTCCTAAATTTAGTCAACGAAGAATGATAAGAACACAATTTAAGATAAGAATTGGATGGTGAAAAACAGACTCTTTGGAATGTTGGTGAGAATTTAAAGAAACATATAAACAAAAACATAAGGCCAAGCCATGTCTCAGTCGCTTATTGGCTTTAGCTGCCGCTTCAACCCTTCGCACATTATTTTCTCGAATATTCACCTAACTTTTGTTCATAATTATGTGTAAACCAGCTATTGGTCGAAACTGATAAAAGCAAGTAAAGCCGAAGCAGAAGTGCTACGTTGTACACATATCTCTGATTCTGTTTCGTTGATACAAGAATTTTGACAAACGCTGATAGTAACGTGACATAAATCGATCGATGAAGAACTAAGTTTAGTAACTATTATGCCCTCAAATGAACAACAGAAGTATTTAATCAAACCTAATCACATTCAAACTTCCACAAGCATGTTCTATCCTCCTAATTCTTTTTTAAATGATCCAGAACCAATCAAGAATTAATTTAACTTTAAATCTCAGGTCAAAGCAACTTATCGTGGTGCTCATGAAGCAAATTATACAATTTGAGCAAGAATTGATTTACTTAGCTAGTCTTCAAGCATCCAAAATAACAATGAGCACTAAGTGGTGTCTGAAATGTCATATCAGCATTCGAACCTCCTCTTCCCTTGCATTAGCTCGCAATTGATTGCTCGTGAATCTAAACTTCCACTCTTTTTACGGTTGCTTTGGTCAACTGCTCACGATCAATGACTTACAAATCCAAACATCCACTCCTCTTGTGATTGCTCCAAATCAATTGCTTATAAGTCTTTCCACGAGACATGCTCCTACCACAACCAAATTAGAGTTAAAGTGCACCAGATTTTGCGCCGATGCTAACCCTACGATCAAGTCAGTATGGGGTTAGCTTTTAGGTGAAAAATGTCATATAAAAGAAGAAAAAAGTGGAAAAATGTATAGAGAGAGTTAAGATCTTTTTCAAAGGATTTCAATCCTTTATCCATCAATTTTACCTCTATATAAACAAGACATGTAATTCACATCTTTAATCTTTAGCATCAATCTTTGATACATGGCTTCATCTCAAAGCACATAGCTTTTACCTTTATTCTTGACCATCGACCTCTAAAATTTCATCCAGCTGCACCTAAAATTTCATTCACAGATGTCATCCCGTCATTGAATAATTATTATGTCATCTATAATCCAGTTGTCAATTGTCAGGTGGCACTAGAGCAGTTACACGACCCATAATTTTCGAAGGCGATTACTTGATCCATAATTTTTTAAGGCAGTTAAAATCACACCAATATCATGACTATCAATGGTGCTTAGAACATTTTAGTAAAAAGAGATGTTAGTGCTCAAAATTCCCAAACACAAACTTCATCCACCCTTTTCTTTTTATGAACCATCATTTAAAACACAATATACTATGAGCATTTGTGTGCCTTACCTTCCCACCAGATTACTCAATATATATTTCTTATGAGCAGTTTTATAAGGCACATAAGATCTTTCATTATTGAATAATTTATATCCATAACACTTAACCCCCTAATCTTTTAAGTCTAAAGCATGAGAACTTTAAGACTATATATAATAAGTAAAAAATTGATATATCCATAACATGATTGTATAATATATCGTAATTATCAAACATTCCTATCATTTCAAGCTAGCTAGCTAGAAAATAACTTTATTTGAAATCAAGTTACAAGAAGAAAAAAATCAACAAGTATTCCCAACATTATGCATTCTTTTATAAAGGGGGCGGCAGCAGTATATATATGACACATTACCAACAATGCAGAAATATATATGTATAGTATAAATGAGAAAGGGACGTCCATGTCTTATTCTTAGTATACGCAAGGCATCAAACCTGAATCTTCTTATTATAAGATACCCTCATGACTTGGTCTCATCGTCCTTGCCGGCTACTACCCACAAAATGCTACACTTTCTCTATCCTTAATCAGCGTAATTAACGATGTTAATCCCCACTTTAAGACATACATAAACCCCACTTAAACATACCTTTATATATCTCAAATTCTACAGATCTCATTCCATGCCACGCAGGTATATGCTACAAGCTAGTTCTGTCTTTTGCTCAAAAGCTTGAAAGTATCAAGATGGAAGAAGAAACTGGAGAGTCTCGGGAGCAAAAGCAATTCAGCAAGAGTGGTTTTGATTCGAGGAGTGGAATCTATCATTCACTTCTACAACTTGGAGAAGATCATAGAGTTCCCACAAGGACTGACCTTGACACAACCTCATTTGTGTTGTCACAGTTTCCACATCCACACCATGCCGAGTCACGCGTTGCACTTATTGACTCGGCGACGAACCGCCAAGTCACTTATGGACAACTCGGCCGATCAATTCGTGCACTCGCTTCGGGGCTTTACCATGCACTTGGAGTTCGTAAAGGTGATGTTGTGTTGGTAGTATCGCCAAATTCGGTGTTGTATCCAACCATATGTTTGGCGACAATGTCCCTGGGAGCGATACTTTCTCCTGCTAACCCGATAAACACCGAATCGGAAATACTTAAACAAGTACGTGACTCGGGTGCCAAGCTGATCATCTCGGCTCCTGAAGAGCTGCACAAGTTGGCACGAGTTGAAGTTCCTATAATTACAACTTCTCGTGATCAATCTGATAACGGCTCAGTTTCTGTAGAAGATTTGATCGAATGTTGTGACCCAGTACAGATGCCAGAAACCCCGTTGAGTCAGCTCGATACTGCTGCAATTCTTTACTCGTCAGGCACAACTGGAACGAGCAAAGGAGTAATATTAACTCATGGAAACTTTATAGCAGTCATGGTTCTGATGAAATGGACAGTGGATGCCACACAGTCACAAAACGACGTATATTTGTGCTTTATACCGATGTTTCATATCTACGGGCTAGCATTTTTTGGTTTGGGGTTGTTCTGCGCGGGAGTTACTACCGTTATAATGCAAAAATTTGACTTACAAGCCATGCTTGATGCCATTCCAGCTCACAAAGTGAACAACATTCCTGCAGTGCCACCAGTGATACTCGGTTTGGTGAAATACAGCAAACGTGGTAGTGACTTGTCGTCACTAAGAAGGGTTGGCTCAGGGGCAGCACCCTTGAGCAAGGAACTGAGTGATGCGTTCAGGGAGAAGTTTCCCTGGGTGGAGCTCAGGCAAGGATATGGGCTCACGGAAAGCTGCGGAGCCACTAGTTTCTTTGTGTCGGATGATCAGGCAAAGGCTCGATCGGGGTCGTGCGGGATGTTGCTGCCAAGTTTTTGTGCCAAGATTGTGGATGTCGAGACGGGTTTGGGTTTGCCACCTTGTAGAAAAGGAGAGCTGTGGCTTAAGAGTCCTACTATTATGCAAGGATACTTGAGGAATGAAGAGGCAACCGCTGCAACGATTAGTGAAGATGGGTGGTTGATGACGGGTGATCTTGGTTACTTTGATGAAAATGGATTTCTTTATATCGTTGATAGGATAAAGGAGCTTATCAAACATAATGGATATCAGGTATATAAATATATCTATTTAACATTATTTTAACATCAATGCTAACTTAAATTTTAGACATGTTAGAATAAATTAAGACAAATTCATAAGATAAAGAGTCTTATTATCATGTTTAGTGCTCCCTATCAGCACTTTAAAAGCCATATAATTTATTGAAGACTTTTTTAGTTTTTGTCGCCTCAAGTGTTTGATGATTACTTTAGAAGTCACAGGAGTTGAATATCTTGATATGTATGCAGGTGGCTCCAGCAGAACTAGAAGCAGTACTTCTAAGTCATCGAAGTATTCTTGATGCAGCTGTTATACCGTCAGTCTCCTTAACTAGCAACAGCTATCTCTTCCCTCCCTGATCCCCCCTGTCTCTCTGGCTAACTAATATTAACTTTGCAGGCTTGAAGATGAAGAAGCAGGGCAGATACCAATGGCATATGTGGTGAGAGCAGGTGGTTCTGAGCTCACAGAAGACCAAGTCATTCAATTTGTAGCCGGCCAGGTTGGTCTTCCTCGATTGTTTAACTTTTTTAACTTCGTGGATATATGTGCAGCTTGCAATCTGCAACGCAAGTTTACTTTAACTTTCCTCAATTTAAATTTCAGGTGGCTCCTTACAAGAAAGTAAGAAAAGTGGCTTTTATTAATGCTATCCCAAAGTCAGCTGCAGGCAAAATCTTGAGGAAACAGCTCGTTTCGCTAAGCCACCGACCAGTTATCGCCAAATTGTAGTTTCTTTTCTTGTGCCCAGTTGTAGCTCGGGTCTTTAAAGAGCAAACTGAGACCATTAAGAAATAAATTTGCTTAGCGTTAAAGAGTCCGAAAATCAGCTGTCAAAGAAGACCAGGATGAAGTAAAATTTTCGACATAAGGGTCCTTTTCCTTTCTTTGGTAATGACGGAAGAATAAATTTACTAGTTTATAAAACAATGAAAAAATATGATATTTTAGAATGTATAAAGATTCAGAGCCCACTCGTGTGTTAGTCCGTTCCTAATCAATCGATGACAAGTTGTTTAAATGAAATGCAACTGTGGTAAACTCTTGGGTATAGATTTGACTGCAAAAACTGGTAACGATTCCTTGCCAAGAATTCTATGATTGGCCCAACTCAATGGTACAAAAGCAAACAAGATAATGAGCGCCAAAATGACCATTTTACAGTAGGGTTTGAAGTTAATATTATTGTTACACATCAAGTAATGGAAATGGAAAATAAATTAATCAAAAGCAATCGAGAAAAAGATCGAGTTGAGTATAATATCATTTTAAACCTGCCTTCTAAAGGAATTCCTACTGGTCAAAAAGTAGGCAAAAAATTTTAGAGTTTTGCCCTAATGCGTGCAGATAAGGAAAAGACCACCATTGTGAATTCCATTGTAGCTTAAGATCGTATATTTTTCTGTAGATATGGAGAGATTTCTTCTACCAGTCTGAAATTTCAATTTGAAGTCGAATTCTATGGGCCCCCAGCAATCCATCGCCAAACACCACCAGAATTTTGCTTCTCAACAGCCGTAGCAAGCTCCATTTCCTGTTCTAGTGCCGACTTCTGACTCCTAAGTATTTGCACTTCATTTTCTATGGTCTGCAATGATTCCAGCATCTTCTGTAGCTCAGCAATTTGTGCCTGCAGATCACCATTGTTGAAAAATTTAGCCACTACCTATATGATTAGATTCAACAAACGACATTTTGATTCTAATTTTGACTTAGTTAACCACGAAAAGACGGAAAAAAAAAGGTTAAATATAAAGCCAGTTAAAAGAAGATAAGGGGAGACCTCCAGTTTAAAGCATCTTGATCTCTCAGTTACCAGTTGACCTTGGACAGAATTGAGTTCCTGCAAGAAAACAACAGAAAAAAATAATGAATCTTCAGTGGATGACACACAATCACCTTTTTTAGGTATTGTCATCAACTTAGTAAACGAAATGCCATTGAGTCATCCAGAACATACCTTGGACAATTCACCGTGAGTACCATTAACTTCATCAATCTCTTCTCTGATCCTAGAATTTTCATCTCTGGCTTCTGTGAGTGCCAATTCCAACACTTTTTTCTCTTCTTTGATTGCATCAATATCCATAGTGACATCTTGTTGAGAAAGATTGTTTCCAATTCCAGTTGACTTTAGATTTAGTGTTTGAGGGAAATCCAATTTTTCAGATTTGGCCAAGGCATATGCAGCAGTAACAGATGCAGCAGCAGCTGCTGCTGCTGGTGACTGAAAAATTTTAGGGCGAGATATGTCTCTTGGTTTGAGCCGCATGACAAAAACCTACATAAAAGGACAGACATCGAGATCATATAAATCTTACAAAAATGACCATGACACCAGTTCATTTAAATATAAACCAAGCTGTCATCATACAACATACCTCATTATTATATTTCCCGTTGTAACCACCAAATGCAACCAGATGCTTCTCTCCATCAATTAATGCCGAGCAAACACTAAGCCCCTGCTTTTAATTTTATATTCAGACATCACAAATGTCACAGATGTTAAATTTAAAATCCTAAAATACCAGAGAGAAAACCTTCATATAACAAATAGTAGTGAAAATAATTTATGGAATCCGGTCCAGAGTCTAGTAAGAGGCTAAGCTGTCATATCAGGTGTAGAAGCAGAACACATGACCAGATAGAGCAGCTTGTAGTCACTAATATACGGAAAACCTGCTTCAGCTTTGAGTTAACCTCTTATGTTTCATTCATGGTCTATCATGAACTGTCCTGCACTCACTGTCTGGTTTCAATATGCCAATATGAATTATTTAAACCCATTGTAATCTAGTGTATTGAAATCAGTGATTATAGAAACCAGCAGGTCCAGCACTGTCATGAAAAGAAAAAGTTCCCCTCTCAAACCTTTCACCATTCAAAATGTTCTAGATTTTTAATTAATCTCAAAAAAATAAAAAATAAAAGTAAATTTCTCACTATGGCTAGAAAAGCAATAAAAATTAGACATGGGCACAGAATAATGACCTCGCTAGCAAGGGGATCCCTTTGCTTTACTTTTGTCAACACCAACCAAGCTAGCTTGGTCATATTTAGCACAATGGTTTCAGGACAACCTGTAAGCAAAACTTAAGTTATTCATCCATGAAAAGTATCATCATGCAAAAGAACGTTTAGACAGTACAAATGCTAAGACAATTAGATCAAGGACTTAATACGTACCATTGCTGTTATCTCCACCACCAACAATATACCAGTTTTCATCAATGGTTATACCAGCATGACCAGCCCTAGCAGTCACTAGATCACCCTGTGTTTGTGGTTGAGACCACTCATTCTGCAAACATGAAAATGTCAACAAGATGCATACAGGTGGTTGAGACCATGACAAAACTCAACTTACAAACTTCTTTAACAGTATTGAAAAATGGTTAGGACAAATCAGCTGCCAATATTAGTACCTCAAGATAAGGTGAATGCCAGAGCAAATATGATGAAGAGGCAGAAGAAAGTGGGGGAAATGGCAAATACTTACACTGAGCAAGTCCAGTACATGAAGATCGTTGAAGAAGATTGAATGTGAACAACCGCCAAATACTAGGAGGTACCGTTCTGCATGGAGTGCAGCAGTGTGATCATATCTGGGAGCTGGAGATGTCTGCCTATCAAAACAAAAGAAAATGATGCAGAACACTTCTGAAAGCACGCAACAGCTGAGTGTAAAAGAACAATAGATTCTTACGCAGCCTCAACTGCCTCCCAAGTCATTGTCGCCAGATCAAGAACATGTATATCATTTAGTAATTTCCTGCTCCTGTCTTCTCCACCAAAAATAATCAATTTAGAACCAACCAATGTCACAGAATGTCCCCCACGAGCTACCTGGAATATAATCCAGATGCACGCCAACAAAAATTATATTAATAAAGAAACATCATATAAAATCCGACAAGTACATAAATTACCTGATCCTTATTGATTAAATAAATAACATAAGTTTTGATAATGAGAGAAAGAAAGAGAGGATAAACAGTAAAATATATTTACAAAGTGAGTAGTCTAAGGACATAAGTAAAATTTAGCCATCAGTAAATGCAGCTAGTTACCGGAGCTTTTCCTGAGGTCTCCACAACACCACAGAGGTTTGTTTCGGGATCAATGAACCACACTACAGGAAGTCAATTAACACCAAATAAGGACTCTAAACCAACTAGTTACAGCATAAAATGAAAAGTGCAAAAGAATCACACGCCTACTTAACTAGAAACAAATAGCTCTAACAGAAACTAACCTGTCATGCGAGCAGAAGATTTCTTGGAGTGCCCACCAAGGATTAAGAGTTTGTTCCCCCATTTAATCTACCAAGTGCAATCAAAGGTCTAACTAATTACCAAAAGGCATTGCTGGATTGCTTAATTTAAAAGCTAGAAGTCAGACAAAATACACAACAGGTGTTCTTGTATGTGGTGAATGAGCGTGTTGCCTACATAACTTCTTACCATACTGTGATCTGATATAGGTGGCAGAACTTCCTGAGATCCATTTTCTTCAGCATTTACATCAGTTTTGAGTTTTAAATTTGCCCATGTTAAACTCCTTAGATCAAAAGCCTGCAATAATTTCCCGATATTACATGAACATAAACAAAGAATTGTAACATGCATACACAGATCAGCATCTTGAATACCTGAACATCAGACAGGTACCGTCCATTACGACTACCTCCAACAATGTAAAGTTTCTCATCAACCACTGCAGCAGCATGCTAAAGTGAAAATGTATATAGCATATAAGTATCAAACTCATAAATGATTAGCAAAAACTAAACAAGGAGTCCAATACCCTAAAAGTAAAGAACAAGAATGTGTGAGGAGTAACAACAAAATCGATTTCCTTCATTGTAGAAGTTGAATTGATATCTAAAATAAAAATTACCTTGTATCTAGCTGATGGTCTTGGCCCCGACACCGGGACTGCTACCCACCGCTCATAGGCTAATTCTGAAAACCAATTATCGTAATCCATCTCTTAATTGCCTCGGCTCGTGAATCTGCCGAGCACTCAAGTCATTGAATAACGTTAAGAGAGTTAAAGTAAGATTCAACATGAGACGTTGCCACTCTGGATGTAACAATCCAAAGGGGAAATGCCAGCCATTGGATCCATTCAATCCAGTGGCTGAAAATATCAGGCGTTGGATCCAATCAGCCTCCGTGCTGGCTGGGAGACCAAGTTCCATTTAATTTGATTCTACTTTTACGGATTCATTTCAAAATCTTTTGAGTTATCAGTTGAGATTTTCCAAGCAACCAAATTATAAAACGAATTTTGACTAAGTTTATTTCTAAATTCTACGAAATTGACCGTTGAAGCAATCATCATTAGAGATCCAAATCGATACTTCAAACTTGCACAAGCAACATTGAACGAAAGCTAACCTTCGGCTACGCAATACAGAAGTAAGCGAAGTTAAAAAAAAAAAAAAAAAAAAAAACTTACGGGAAGTTGAAGTTGAGATTTTGAGGAGAAATGACAAGTGTTGACGTGGAAAGAAGATGGAGATTCGGATCTGAAGGAAATGCGGTCAGATCCGACGGTGCTGACTCTCCGGCGAACGGAGGAATCGTACACCAGCCTAGAGATCTCAGTCCCAGAGCCTCTTCGTACAGACAAAATCGTAAAGCTCGAACTCGTCGTTTGCTTCCCCCTTTTTACACACTTCTCGGTACCCTACCTGTCAGCTTTTTATTATTCTTTTCTTTTTTGTTTTATTTCAATTTTTATTCTATCTTCATATATTAATATAATACAAAAGACCTTTCTTATTACAAAAAATAAAGAAAAATATTTTTTATTGGGATATTTTACCATGACCCGCGTGTAAGCTCAAAATACAGAATTGTCCATCACATTTCATTTCGGAATGAGGTGACGATAAGGTCATTTGAATATTTTTTTGAAATGGAGAGACAAATCTTGCCTTTAAGCCTTATCTGAGGATCATAATGAAATATTTTTTTTTATATATAAATAAACTCTGGTCTTATAAGATTGCAAGGAAACATTTTTTCTTCCACTTTAGCTTGCTATATCGGCATAATTAAGAAAGACTATGGATTCACGATTCCTTGAATCCTTAAATATTATGAATATGTTCATATTTCTAGATGTTATATTAATTTTTGATAGTTGTTTTAATTTAAAATTTAAATAGTTAATTCTATGTATATGTTTGATAAAGGGAGAGATTTGGAATGATTTTTAATTTCAGCAATTTGACGATGATATTAAATTTCGTTATGGTTATACATGTCTATAATTGGTATGAATAGCAATGCCTTCGTAAACTATAGTTTAAAAGTTTTAGATATAGGAATTGCTTTGTCTATTAATTTTAAAAAGAGTAGTGCTAATTAGTCTCTACTGTTTTCCTCAGCAGCCCTGTTCCCCGTATTCCCAATTTTTTAAAGAGTAATGTTACTCTTACAAACTACTTATACAAACTCACACGTACAAATTGACATGATATAATGTGATTTGATAAATAAATACAGTGATTTGATAAATATATATTAATAATAAATGACATTAATTAATATAGGTGATATGACGATCATATAGGGATATCACATCAGTTTGTATGTGTGAATTTGTATAAATAATTTGTACGAGTAATATTACTCTTTTTTTAAATGATAAATTTGTAATAAAAAGATAAATGGAAGGGAAACATGTACTTTAAGCAACATAATCGCCATAAATATTGGATATCTCCAGCTTTTTGCTGCCTCCACGCCTCGACCGTCTCGTTTATGAATTTTCACCATCTCTTCAATGAATTTTGCCATCCCTTCCAACTTTTATAATCAACCAAAAATTTGTAAAACTACCTCTTTAATGTTGCAGAAACTGATTTGTAGGAAATTGAGAAAATGATGAAGGAAATTTAATAGAATTCTTATCCTGTTGACATATGTGGTTTTATTGCATTCCTGCTGCTGGTTTAAGATTCACAATATAAGACTTTTTTTATTGAATACAAACAGAGTTTCAAATGTATTAAGAGTTCAATAATGGTTTATTGAGTTTAAATTTATTATTTATTTAAGTAATTATAAGTCACTACAAAATCACTTTTCTCTCCATTGAGGTTTCACAAATAGACAATACTTCACAAAATCTTTGGATAATCAAAAGTATTTTTTGCAATCCATCCTCTATTAGCTAAATATCTGCAATTTTTTTTTTCACCGATAAAAGGTGTAATACTAGAGTTATTAAAATATTGTTTCATGCAATTATAAATTTACCCCTATTCAAATAAAATATGGGGGTTGTTCTAATATAGATAGATAAGGACCGAATAGAATTACTGTGTCAAAAATTAAATTTTAAAATCCGCAAAAAAGTTTACAATTCGAGGGAATATAGTCCTAGAGGGTTAAAGGGACAAATCATGCAAACCCAAAATTTTTAGATAATAAAACGTGGACAGTGCACATGGAAGCCCAATAAATGAGTTATATTTGTTAAACTAAGTCCAATAAGGTTAAGGTATCTAAACACGGGCATCAATTTGTGTGCAGATGCTTTTCAAATTGTTGGACATGGAATTAGCGATAGGCTCCTCGGGAAAGCCTAATTTTTATGTTTACCGTTAATTTAAAAAGAGTTGTTTTTTTTAAATCTCACATTCTAGTTCAGGAACCCTATTTCTAAAATGACCACATTAAAAATTAAATATTATTATTATTTTCTCATTGAATCCCAAAAAATTTTCAATTATTTTACAAAAGGAGATTGTCCCCCATCTCCCATTTCTTCTTATTCAAAGAGAAAATAATAATAATAACCATAATCATAATTATTGATGCACGATTTCCAAATGACCGGAAAGCAGGTTAGAGCTTGAATTGTACGTCAGGTCCAATCCTAAGAACAAAGAAAAATAGTCAGGGTGCCGGCGGTGGTGCCGGCGAAAACCCTCTAACGTTCAAGTCAGTTTCTGGCACACTGGAATTTTCTAGGAGAATTTTTTAGATAGAAAAGCTCTCAAAAGCAAAGAAAATTTAGAGAGAGAAAGAGTTTAGAAAAGTGTGCATCGCTTGAGTAAAAATTTGAAGGGTTTATGTAGATATTAAGAAGAGTCATTGTGGGACCCAGATAATAGGCCTAAAAAACGGGCTTCAGTAATGGGCTTACTGTATTAGATTTCGATTATTAAACCAACTAGTTAACCTAGTGAAGCACCTAGTCAACCTAGTAATAAATTTGCAACCCAACAAGCCTCTAGTTCCACTTCTACTTCCATAACTCAAATGTCAAAATAGATTATCATTGTCACAATAGAATATTAAGTGCTTTATCAGATCATCTCTATGATGTTTATGAAACTATCAAAAATACCTCAGAATTGTGGAATACTCTTGAAGTCGTTTATAAGATAAAAGACACTAGTTTAGATAGATTTGCTGTTTCAAATTTTAATCTCTATAAAATGGTGGATTCTAAACCTATTAGAGATCAAATTTATGAGTTCCAAGAATTTTTGAGAAGAGTTGAGAAAAATGGTACTACTCTTAGTGAAGATTTTAAGGTGTCATGTTTAATAGAAAAGTTACCTCCTAGTTGGTCCGATTTTTTCAAATTTTTAAGATATAGACAAGGAACTCTTCCATGACACAAGTGATTAACTCACTTATAATTGAAGAAAACAATAGAGTTGGTACTATTAATTAAATTAAAAGTACTAAAGTAAACCTACTTGAAAACACAAGGAATTTCAAGAACAATAAGAGAAATGGTTTTCAACCTAGGAAAAGGAGCTTTAAGAATAAGAATAATCAACATAATAGGTCTAAGAATTCTGAAGGCAAAGGGGATCGGATTTGCTATGTTTGTGGAAGGTCTAATCATGTGGCAAAGGATTTTTATTACAAGAGGACAAAAGCCTACAAATCTAAGCCTAAGCAACATCATAAAGATCAAAAGGATCAAGTGTCTTAGAAGACGGAAGTCCAAGTAAACCAAATGAACCTCTCATTAGGTATAATAATCCTAATTCTTTGAGTGTCAACTTTACTCATAAAAATAATGAATAGTGGTTAGATTCAGACGCGAATATTCATGTTAATTTGTTCTGATAGAAGTTATCTTAAAAATTATCAGAACTCAAGTAGAGGAAGTGTGACTCTAGACAATAATACTACCGCACAAGTACTTGGGATTGGAGATATTGAATTGAAGATAACCTCTAGTAAGACTTTAATTCTCAAGGAAGTGCGTTATATTCCTAAAGTGAGAAGAAATATTGTCAGTAGGTATTCTTTAGTTCAACAAGGGTACAAACTTGTTTTAGAGTCCAATAGAGTTGTGATCTCTAAAAATAATGTATTTGTGGGTAAAGATTATGTTTGTGATGGTTTATTTAAGTTGAATAATTTTTCAAGATGTAATAAAGTTTTCAAAGTTTTTAATATTGAAATTTCTAATATTTGGCATAGAAGCCTTGGACATGTATCTTTAAAGAAAATTAAAATAATGATGGATCTTGACTTAATGCTTAAAGCTATAATTGATTTTAAACACAAATGGGAGATTTGTGTTCAAGTTAAACAACCTAGGAAGCCTTATAAGTCAGTTGAGAGGACAATCCAAGTTTTAGAACTTATACATAGTGATGTTTATGATTCTAATCGATCACCTACTAGGGGAGAAAATAGATACTTTATAACATTTATTGATGATTGTTCTAAGTATTGTTATGTATACTTGATTAAAACTAAGGATGAGGTATTCGATAAATTTAAGTGCTTTAAGTACTTTTTGTGAAGAAAATGGTATTATTCATGAGTTAAATCACCTTACTCACCACAATCTAATAGGGTTGCTGAGAGGAAGAATAGAACTTTGATGGATATGGTAAATTCTATGTTGTTAAGTTCTGGTTTACCAAAGAATTTGTGGGGGGAAGCAATATTATCCACATGTTTTATATTGAATAGAATAACGATTAAGGACTTAGAGAAAACTCCTCATGAAATTTGGAAAAGAAGAGTTCCTAATATTAAAATCCTTAAAATATGGGGGTGTTTAGCTAAGGTTGGTATACATAAGCCTAAGAGAAAGAAAATAAGACCAAAAATAATAGATGCAGTTTTTATTGAATATGCCCCAAATAATAGTGCAAATAAATTTTTAGTTGTAAATTCTGAAGTTAGTGGAATCTCTAATAACACAATCATAGAAGCTAGAGAAGCTACTTATTTTGAAGATATTTTTCTTTTTAGAACTAAAGTTCAAAAAACCATGTACAATCCATCTACTTCAATTGATAATGAGAAAACAGTTACTAATTTTTCGATTGATGAATCACAAGTTGAACCTTAGAGGAGTAAAAGACCTAGAAAAGATAAAAATTTTGCAGATGAATTTTATACTTACTTGGTGGAAGAAGATCCTAGTTCTTATGAAGAAGCTAAAATTTCCGTTGATATAACTTTTTGAAAGGAAGCTATAAATAGTGAATTTGAATATATAATTTAAAACAACACTTATGTTTTAGTAGATCTTTCACCTGGGAACAAAGCAATAGATTGTAAATAGGTCTTTAGAAAAAAGTTAAAATCGGATGGTTCTATAGATAAGTATAAGGCAAGGCTAGTAGTAAAAGGATTTACAAAAAGAGAAGGAATAAACTTTTTTGATACTTACTCACCAGTCTCTAGTATTACAATAATTAGGATTTTGATAGTTTTAGCATCTATATCACGTTTTTAAAGGGGGATTTAGATGAAGAAATTTATATGAAACAACCTGAAGGTTTTATAATGAAAGGACAAGAACATAAAATTTGTAGGTTAGTTAAGTCTTTTATGGCATTAGAAGTTTGATGAAGTAGTTTTAAGTTATGGATTTATGATTAATTAACATGATAAGTGTGCATATTATAAAGAGATTAATGGAGCACACGTTATTTTGAGTTTGTATGTAGATGATATTTTGATTTTTTATCGAACTTGGAGATAATAAATGATATAAAATCCTATTTATCTAGAAACTTTGATATGAAAGTGGGTGAAGCAAATGTGATTCTAGGCATGAGAATAAAGATGACTTCTAAGGGTATTACTCTATATCAAAAAAAAATTCCATTGAGAAAATGTTAAAGAAGTTTGGATACTTTGATTTTAAGTTGGCATCTACTCCTTATAATCATAAGATTAAGTTAAAGAAGAATCAAAGAGAACCATTGTGTAACCACCCAGTTCCCTGTAGGGTCCCGGGACCTCCACCACAAAGGCTCCCAAAGTTCATCATGAGTACCATTCAAGCTAATGGTGACAGACCGGTGGCCCAGTTGAGACAAAACCTTGAGAGTGGTATCAGAGCCAGGCCCAAAGAGGACAATACGTTGAGTGCAATTGCAGGACCTTACGGGGAACTTGGTTGTTCCAGATTGTCTCAATTAAGGTATTATTAAATTATAAGATCTTTGTTATATATAGCAAGCAAAACTAGGCCTGATATATCATATGCAGTGGGTAGACTTAGTAAGTATACTCATAATCCTAGGGAAGAGTATTGGCTTGCTTTAGAAAGAGTGTTTAAATATCTTAAAGGAACAATTGATTTCTCTTTATGCTAGAAAGGATTTTCAAATGTTATCGAAGGATATAGTGATGCTAATTGGATTACAGATAATGTAGATGTTAAATCCATAAGTGGTTATATATTTCTTTTAGGAGGAGCAGTTATATATTAGGGCTTGAAAAAACAAACCTTGATTTCTAGAAGTACTATAGAGTCTGAACTCATAGCTCTAGACACTACTTGTAAAGAAGCTGAATGGATCAAGAGTCTTTTCATGGAAATGCCTTTGGTGGTTAGAAATATATCGTCTGTTCCTATACAATGTAATTGTAAATCAGTTATAAATTTGGTGAAGCAAACTCACACCAACAAAAAGATAAGCAGATATATAAGAGTGAGATACAAGTCTATGAAACGTCTTTTAGGCAATGCCATTGTAACTTTGGAGTATATTAAGTCTGAGTTAAATATTAATGATCAGTTAACTAAATGACTTTCCTTGAAAGCTACTAAAGAATTGTCAAGAGGGATGAGTCTAAGCTCATAAGGGAGTCACCTAGAAAGATAACCCAACCTCTGTGATTGGAGATCCTATAAAGGAGGTTCAATGGGTAGAAATAATCTATATTACGTGACTTATTAAGCACTACTATTATAGAGATATCTTCGAGAAGGTATACTCCAGTTCATCCCTAAGACAAAAGTGTTTCATATGTGATATTAAAGAAATATATATTTACCTTGAATAAGTCCAAGACAAGCATTCTCTTGCATAGTATAGGTCACATATATCTTTGGAGGACTTACCTAGGTGAGAGTCATCGTGAGGCCGCAACTGTGAAGATTGAGCTGTTTTCTAAAAACTCTCACGAAAATCAAGATTGAGCGCATGACCTTTAATAGCACTAACTCGCAAAAACCAAGTCTTTGTCGATATTATGCGTGTGATAGTTTGAAGTTTAGTCAAGGAACCGAGTTCAAGACATAGTTCACTCAGGTACATCAAATAGATGCTGTCAACACCGAGTTCAAGACATCGGGTGCCATGATATAATGCAGTATAACAAATCAGCAAACGTTATGTGCCCCACCTCAACTCGTGTAACCAACATGCAACCTTTTCCTCGCTCATTTCCATTGCCCAAGTTTGATAATTTCATCGTTCGGGTCTGGTCAACATCAGCACCTATCTTTAGCTTTTATGCACTTACTTGATTTCTTTGTTTATTTTACTCTTTCTGGGCTTTTACATTTTGGGTTTGGGTCGGCATAGGCTGCACATATTTGATCCCCGCATTTATGTATGTTGATGGAGTTATTCCAATTTTATAGCTTATTAACCCCCATTTTTAAATTCATTTAATTAAAATTTTTATATTATTATTTTTTAATAAACCCCATTTAATTCTCAAATTACTCTTCTATTGTATAAGTGACTTTTTCTCTACAATCTACAAGATAGCGCAATTTTCTCACCTCAATCAAAATAAACAAGATTGCTTTGATTTTTCTTTTTATTTCTCATTTGGATTTCTCATCAAGATTCAATCTATTTGACGATTCCTGGATTTTGTTCTTCTTCATATGAGACAAGTAAGAGAAACAAGCAAAGCAAACAGTTATACTTTCATTGCACTGTTGAGATTGAAATAAGTTATTGAGGAGATAGATATTATTCGTGAGGTGAAGTTACGAAAAGGAATTTCTTACTTTTCTATTATAGTCTTAATTTCCCGTTATTGTAGCCGCTTGAAGCATTAAAAAATCAATTTTTTTTTTCTTTTTGGCATTTGGTTCACTCTTCTTAAGTTGGATTCTCGTACTTTTCAAATTCAAATCTCTTAACCAGCTGATGGCAACATTGATTTTTTGTTCGAGTTCGAAGAAAAGAGAGATAACCACATGAAACAAAATATTATGAATTTGTGAAACAAAAAAAAATGAAAACTTCAATAAACTTCCTTGACTGAAAAAATAATAATAGAAATTCATTAAATAGAGATAAATATATAAGATTTTAAATAGTGTTTATCCAAATTAAGATTTTGCGTTTAAAAGAATTAAAATTTATAACATAGTAAATATTACATACATACAATTATTTTTTTTTTTGTCCTCGTTAATAAGTTCATTTTAGGATAAATCTAATAAAAAACAAAGTAAAAAATAAGGGTTGACGAGTTAGACTGTGCGAACACAATAGAACTACTCATGTTGATGATCCATTTAATAACAGTTTAATCTAAAGAGACAGACTCCAACGTTGCCGTTTAAGAGACAAGAAGTTCAATTCCTCGTTTATATACGCGACTTTGTTGATGAAATTGTCAAAATAAAACTGTTTAGGTGATCACATATGTAATTAATATGGTGGAACTCAATTACACGATAACTCTCTAATATCATATATAATAACTATTTTTTAAATAATATTACAAGTGCAAGATTGTTTAGAGGATCTTGTTAGATTAGAAAAACAATAAAGGTTACTTGATTAGGATGGATTAATATTGAACCGGAGGCTTTAAAATAAAGTGTAAGATTTAAACACAACTCAAGAATAACTGGAAATTCTATAAAGAGAGGAATTGAATAGGGTCGGGTTCAAAAGGTCAGAATCAATTTTCAAATTTCAATTCCAAGTATTCCTTCAATTCTCTCCAATTATATATAATTTGTTATGATATGAGATCCCCAGTCGCTTCCGTGCATCAAAGCAGGTTTAAGTGGGACAATAGGCATTCACTTAGTAGGCGCGTTTTAAATCCGAAGTTCAGGAACAAAACCGTGAGGCCCTGTAATGACAAAGTGGAGAATATATACTAGTCATTTATATCAGGTTAACAACACAACGGTGTGCCAACATAATTAATATGTTTTCATGGCCATTTTATGTCTATTGTGAAACTAATCATTTTTTATATCTAAATTAACAATAGTATCTAAACTTGACCTTGGACTTGAAGACTATTAATTCGTATATAGAATGATAAATCTTTCTAATTGAATAAAGAACTATTTGGTGGTGGTACTAAAACCGAGACATTTAATTTTTTTAATTAAAATCCCATATTATCAAATATAAATAATTTTCACACGTCACGTGATGATGTCAACAACACTAACCCAGAAAATTGTTTTTTTGTTTAAATTTTGAATACATCTAAATCAAATTAAAATCTGAATATAAAAATTCTGAATGATGTATTTGCTTTTTTATTTTAATATCTGTATTGAAATATCTGACAACTAATAATTTTATACATAGATCCATATTTATATATATTATTTTCACTTGTGATTTTATTTATATAATAAAAATATTTGCATACCATATTTTATTATAAATTTAATTTATTTAAACGTGGATAATTCGATAAAAAAGTAATCTTTTTGGTCATAAAATAATTTTAAAAATATGTAGAGAATCATAATATAAATTAGAAATAAATAATAATGTTTCAAAATTAAAAATAGGTTGTGTACAAATTAGTCACAAATAAATTTTATAAGAGCATTTAAGAGAATTAGAGTAAATGATTCAAACATTTGCATTCAAATAAAAGTTAAAATTTTTAGTTTTTTTATTTAAATGAAAATATTTTATATTAAGTTTTCAGTCAAAAGTAAACATCATGAAAAGATATAAAGTCTGAGAATAAATTAAATTCAGACTTTAGATTAAAAAAAATAAATCATAAGTAATTTGTTCTTGATTCTAGTTTATTTTGATTGATTTAATATCCATCACACGGTCGGAGACTGAAGACACTAACATCAAATCATACCTTAATTTCGTGGAAGCCACTTTGTGTCAATTGAAAGGTCGCCGAAACAATTATAACAAGTATGAATTATTCGTTTGAAAACTCTTAAATTGGGCAAAGAGATGGAAGATGATAAACTTTGATTATTGTTAAATACAACTAATTTTCACACTTCACAGATTGATGTACCATTACTACACAATTAGTTTACATTCTAGTGTATCAATTTATTCAGTATCCACTATATGCATATATAACCTGGAGACATTAACCTCAAATCATATGCCTTAACTTCGCCTGGAACAAACCTATCAATATTGATACATTAATGACACTCTTTTCAAACGTTATCCGAAAGCTCATCCTAAATGATATGTTTATAGAAGTGATGACGATCATATCACTTATCATATCATTCTATTATCCATTTAATTAAAGCATCATATTACTTGAACATATCATTTAGATGAAATTTAGGATAATTTTTAAAAAGTGTATCATTACTTTTGTTTTGTTTTCATGGAAAGGCCACGAAACAAACTAAGTGGAACTATTTATAAGAAAAATATTCTTAGAATGAGCAAACATATGGAAGTGATTTGGTAAAATTTGATTATGTAATTCACATTACTAAACATAAATGCTTTTCAAACTTCACAGGATGATGTTATCAATGCCATGTAATTATTTTCAGACTTCACTGGCTGATGTGAACAAAACCATGTAATTAGTTCTAGATTCTAGGGTATGGATTTATCAATATCCACTCTATATACAGGTGGGAGACACTAACATCAAATCATACCTTAATTTCTTAGAAGAAACCTATCAATATAGCCACTGTGTCCCTCGAAAGACCAAGAAACAATTATACCAAGTATGAATTATTCGTAAGAAAAATCTTAAAACGGGCAAAGAGATCGATCGAAGTAGGTAAAATTGTACTCATTGTATAACCCACTAATCAAACTGCACACCATAATGCTCCCTAATAATTACTATCCACTGCTACCTTAACTAGTTAAAGGCATCTATTGCTAATTAAATTGTTAATTATTAACTTTGTCACCTAGTTTAGTTATGACTGCTCTGATACTATGTTAAGTTTGTAGCTTTTCTAAAAGCTTAAGTTTACAAATGTGGGTTTAACATCAATACTTTAAACCATCTAATACAAATAGAAGTTTACCAAACTCATTATCTACTATTACATTTCAAAGCGATTAATGAAGTTGAATGTTTATTAGTCTTCAATGGGCTTTGTAGTTTATTGGGTATCTTATGATGGTAAGCTTGAAATATGCAAACCATTATGCTCATTTTACTTTAATTAAGAGTTTGGTCGAGTACTTAGAACTTACAAGAAGAACTGATTTGCATTCGAACTAATCAATAAGTTAGCTTTTGTAAATATATACTCCTTAATTTGAATATATAGAATAATACCATATTCATACCCTAAAAGATGTAATACTTATGAATTTGATTATCAAGTTTATGAAGGTTTTTCGAGAAATGGTTGAGGTCATAAGAGGGCTATAAGGAGAAGGCATGATTATTATCATTCATTATGGTCAAATAAAGATTAGCAAGTGCAAACCAGGCAATTATTGATCACAGTTGTACTTTATAGCAGGCCGTCACATGTCCCTAGCCTGAAGAAGATATGATAATTGGGTACAGCCATGATTGAAAGAAAGTGCAAGCAAAGCAAGCATGCAATGCTAATGGCCAAAAGCAAATAAGTAGAAAGTAGAGATGACAGTTGTGGAGCTACGCTTACATTTGAAGAAAGTAGACAACTCCACTAGCATGACATTCATCAAGATTGTGACAGGAAATTTGGGTAGGTGAGATAGCCTGATAGTGGGATTAATTCATTTTGTATTAGCTATCCCCAAAGTAAATCATTATTAAATAGCTAGCTAGATTTAATAATCCATGCATGCACCTCAATTTTATATTAAGATTGTGTCATGTGCCAAAGAGTAACCGAGTATTGTTGTCATTATTTTTTATTAAGAAAAAATTGGAACTCTTATGGCTAATATTGGAATGTTATTTTGAGAATATATAATATACGCTAGATAATAAATAATTAAATTTATTACTTACAAATTAAAATTCATAGCAAATATTTCTCATAGAAGTAGGAGTCACTTATAATTAATTTGAAGAATGCCAAAGATAATGCGATTATAAGAAAGATAATGCTTTTCTGGTAAATGCAACTTTGAAACATATAGTATATATGAACACGCACTCCATGATTACTTATAAAACTTTTCCCCCATATTTGACTATCTCGTATGATGCTTAAATATAAAAATAACTGATCCACCAAATTGAAATTCCATTTGGTAACATTAAACGTGGAGGGAAGAAACAAATTGCTTGTTGAGAGGACAAATGGTACACAATATCACCACACAAGAGCTAGTAGTAGACTAGTAGTGCATCTATCTCATAATGAACTCAAAGTGGAGTTGATCTCGAAATATGAACAGAATGATCGCAAAGTGGGAATGCATGCATCGGAATCTCACTGGTCCCATTTGGTGACAATTAAAGTTTATACTATAAGCAAGGACTCTTCACTTGCTCAAGTCAAAAGTGGGAGAGAGTAATAATTTTATTCTGCGCAGAGAGATTAGATGAGGATGAAGACAAGGTACTAGAAGTCAGCTCCACCACCATGCCGTCACACCACCACCAACACCACTAACACAATCCTCAACCGACAAACATTCATCACATTGATATTGTCAATATATAATTTATACTCGAAACGATAAAGTGAAACGAAGCTACTAGAATATCAGCAAACTTTGAATAGAGCCAAAAAGGTGATTAACCCCATTAAACTCCTATATATAGGGACCCTACCTTCGCGTATTTTTACTCACCAAGAAGTGCTTTGCTTCTCTTGTACCAAGTGATTACGTACTAGAGAGTACCACGTGATAGCTAGTTGAGTTGTGATCTTGTAAACCTAAAAGAGATTTGAGTGTTTAAGAGCTTGGAATAATAGAAAATGGCAATCGCTTATCGAGTGATGGGTGCTGCATTCTTGGTTCTTCTCCTTGTAGATATCTCCTTTGCTGCTAGACAGTTAAGTTTTACGGGTCAAGGAGGAGGTGGTGGCGGTGGACAAGGAGGAGGAGGAGGAGGTGGAGGTGGGACTGGGGGTTCTGGCTATGGGTCAGGTTATGGGTATGGGAGAGGGTCTGGCTATGGTAGTGCTCAAGGTTATGGTAGTAATGGAGGAGGTGGTGGAGGTCATGGGGGTGGTGGAGGAGGAGGAGGTGGTAAGTCAGGCTCGGGTAGTGGATATGGGTCCGGAGGTGGGTATGGGTCTGGATACGGGTCTGGAAGTGGGGGTGGAGTTGGTGGAGGTGGTGGAGGTGGCAGAGGAGGAGGAGGTGGTGGAGGTGGAGGCTTGGGAAATGGAAGTGGGTATGGTTCAGGGTATGGAAGTGGGAGTGGGTATGGTTCAGGGTATGGAAGTGGAGGAGGTAAGGGAGGAGGTGGCGGTGGAGGTGGAGGAGGTGGAGGTGGAGGTGGAGGCGGTGGAGGCAATGGTTCTGGTTATGGCAGCGGGTCAGGATATGGAGAGGGCTACGGTGGTGGTGGAGGCGACAGCGAGTGGCCATGAACGTGAAGTTTGGTTTGATTTAGGAAGCTACGTCCATGCATGCATTATTCAATCATTAGGTAGGATTTGTAAGGTCTGAAATAAAATTGCAGCGCTTCCACTTTCATGCGTGGTGGTGAACGTTGCACTTGCATACATAAGAGCATGTCACCTGTCTTAGCAAGGTTTTGAAAACCGTACCACATATGTGTCAGTGTAATTTACTTGTTTTTGTTGAATAAAACACGTGCGTAACTACAACTTTATTATATTGTTACAATTTACATGAACATGAATAAAGTTGGCTCAAAGGGTCAATCTTAACATAATAAAACGCACGAAGGACAAAGCCCGCAAGAAAAAAACCAACTTTAATAATACTATCTTGCTACTTTCGGCCTTTGCATGAATTGTGCGAAATCATAAACCGGTTGTTAGCAAGCATTCTCTTGCTTTGGAATTTTCTTCCCAAATATAATTTATATTACAGATTTTGCTATCATTGATATATAATTAAAAAATAAGGAGTTTGGATCTTTTAATTTTAACTTTTGATTCAAAACTAGCTAAAAATCTTGTATTATAAGTCGTGTCCAATACTAGACGCTTGAGACATGAGCATGAAAATAAAGATATAACAAGCGAGTTAACGATTAACGAAAGGGAATTTTTAAATCACGGAAGCAAATCGTCATTTGACCAATTACAATAATCAAGCAAAGGCGTTGCAACCCTCAGGAAATCTACTCAAGTAGATAGATTGCACAGCTGAATTAAACAGGGTTTAGACTCCACAAAGCAGTAACATAGGCCGCCATGTGCAACTTCCTTTCAAACTGAGTCCGCTGACCCGAGACCACCAGGGCTTGCGTCAAACAACCTGCATTAAACAACCTTAATACAATTGTAGAAATAAAATAGTTAAAGGTAAGTGTTTTAAGTTATCGAATCATCACATAATCACAAGGATAACATAGCAAACTTGATTCAGGAAGCAACCGATGTCTTGTCTTTAAAAATATCGTAACAATCATCCTCATAAAAGAGACAACATTTAACAAGAAAAACCTCATAATTAACGCGTTTAGCATCCTACAAAAACATGGACTTATCACTAACTATTTTAGAAGTTACAACTCAATAAGAAACAAATGAAGCTAAACCCTAATATTCAGCAAGCAATGATGGCCTATTTAATCAAACTTTGTTATATTGAGATATAAGCTGTATATTCGGAAGAATCCTATAAGAAGCTCTGCCCTCAATTAAAAAAATTCCCGTTCTTCTTTCTACTCGCATCACCTTTCTCCGATTTCTCACCAACACATTTGTGAGAAAAACGAATTGACAAGTTTTTAGATCATCAAACATTTAAAGTTATAAGCAGGTCCGCAAGAGAATCTCAACAAGAAATCGGTTGCAATACTCGAAAACTAATCCATCAACCTCTCAGAAGCATATGCTACCTTCTGCATTATCATGGACTCAGCTGCACGGATTGCTCTCTGTGACCCTGAGATTGTGACTTTCCTACAAACCAAGTACAAGCCAGCAAAGACTTAGAAGAGTTTTCAACCAAGAATCTAACACGGGGTTCACAAACTCGTTGTTCACTTCTATACCTATCTGTTGTCCCAGACATGAAATCGCCTCTATCTGATACTTTGATCCTGGCCCCACTGACCTGAAAAATTTAAGTGCTCCACTTTAATACATATGCACTACTATCAGATAAGTGATAAAATTTCCATTCACAAACCTGACTAATTTCCATTATATTCCTTCCACCACGACCAACAACAAGCCCAATATGCTCATCTGGCACACCAATTGTCACTGAGTTACTGCGATCCTCCTGAAAATTTATAAAAAAAAAAAAAAAGGCCTTGGGTCAATCAAACTCAACAAACTCAAATACATTTTCCTCAGAGCATCAGTTATCAAAAGAGCACATACGACATGAATTGAAAAGGAAATATCTGATGGACTTGCTAAGATTATATGAACAGAAACAGCACAACAAATTCATATGGTAACAGGTAACCTTTTTGGTTAACATAGCAAATCTTAAAAAAATCAAAGGACGAATTCGGATATCTTTTTACATTAATGGCAGAGGAGTCATAATAAGAAAAAAATTGTTATGCTAGCACAAATTGTGACACAAACAAATCTTCCAAGACATTTATAGATAGGGCTCATGAGTGTTCTCCTTAAGCATCTATAAAAATTCTTCAATTAACTTCTTTAAAAACTTTTGCCTCTCACCACTGAACAGCTATAAGCATTAGTTGTATACAGACAAACTAAAAACTAATTAATAGCTTCGATTGAGCGATTGACAGAGTAAATAACATCGGTCACCATTAAGATTCAAGCACTACAGAAGGGAATGAACCTTGTTGTTTTGAAACTTTCTACCAACCACATTTGGTCCATAGCCTACTGCATTGTGTGCCATTGCTGCTACAGGGGGCACGTGGGTATACGGAATACCATGAAAACCCGAGAAGAAAACACCTAAACATTAAAAGAATAATTAAGTTTCACCATATAACTCGGACATAAAATACAAACTTCATTAACCAAAAATAACATAATTTCAGCAACCAGCAGGTGCATACATTAATTACCTAAAATTCGTCATGATACCATAACAAAGTTACCACATGTAAAATTTAAGATAAAGGTAAGATGAAGAAGTACCAAGCATGCATTAATCCAAAAGCATTAATGAGCCATAGGAACCATATGATATTTACAAATAGTATACAGAAAATACATGCAGATGGTGTAAAAATAAGACTCAGCATTGAATAAGTTAATTGAAAGACACACCTGCATATGAAAAGGGAACACTCATTGTCTGTGCATAATGAGTGTCTTCCATTAGCTTAGACAGAATCAATTCAATTGCCCGCATCTGCTCGTCAAGGGTACCAGTCAGCGTCACTAATCGATCATTTAAACCATAGTAATTATGGTCCAGAGGAGATATTTTAATGCCAGCTTGGGAGTCATCGATAAATGACCTGCACAAGAACAAGCCAAGACATTAGCAATTGCTATTTTGCTTGCAGATATATGTTTATATATGTGACCATTTATTATTCCCTCTGATTTACACTAAAACACATAGACAAGGAACCATTTTCAGGCTTTTAAAATCCAACATCAGGATAGGATTGGAAAGATTACCGATAAGATTTAATGGAAAAAAAAGACACAACAACCCTGAATTAGGAGTCAGCTGTCATAGGCTGATAGACCGAGGAGGCTATAGGGCAACAGGTCTGGGCCATCAGCAAAGATTTATATGAATTTAGCAAAAATAAGTGAACTTGCTTGTGGCAAAACTCCAGGGCTCTCTAGGGAACCAAGTTGTTAGAAAAAACATCTCAGGAAATATATATAGGTCTTCCAGATTAAAAATTAGTTGTCAATTTTATACTAAAAATTATTAACAATTATAAAATCAGAAAATACAAGTAGCAGTCTTCATACTTTATAATTGCACCTCCCTTGCCAATTATGCTACCACAGGAGCTATTTGGAACAATTAGTCTCACTTTTGTTTTTGGTCCAATATCATCACCATCTTCATTATGAAGCTGCTAAGAAAACAACTATATTAATAACAGAAAAGGATAGATTTTATATAAATCCAAAGGTCATAAAAATACCTCACTCAGCAATTTATCAAGAATAAGTTCCATAGCCTTAAGAGTTTCATCAATTGTTCCAGAAACCATAATAATCCTATCAGTTGTTCCAGGAAAAAATTCATGACTGCGTGACAACTGGATTCTTGCTCCAGATTGTGACTGAAAATCAGTAATTGTGGAGCCACCCTTTCCAATGACAGCACCAGCTAAGGGATTTGATACAAGAAACCTAATATAAGTCGGCTTCTCTGCAGGGTCTGGCAGAATCAACCACAGTGAGTATATAATCAGTAAAAAAATTAACTTGCATACTTTGTGTCATCATTTACACTATTATAGCAACAGGAAACCCCAAAAAAAAGTAGAAAGTAATCAGTAGTCAACTACTGAACAATAGATAAATTTGAAGTCCTCGTGTGGCATGAACCCCAAAGATGGCATTAGATAGCATGTAATAACCAACACCGAAAATAGATTGATGAAGTGTCTGCAACTTTTGGTAGTCTTAGAAAAGCAAACTTAAACATTAAGGCCGTGTTTGATGTGATGTATAGGGAAGCATAGGATAGCACAACTTCTATTTCCTATGTTTGGAGCCACAACTGCATGGCATAGCAAAGCATAGCATGTGGGGCGCATAAGCACCACGTTATTTCCACCAAAGATAACCCACCTCTACCACGGGGTTTAAGTTGTATAAGGGAGGAGAAAGGCAAATGGATTATTTATATTTGTTGGATGCAGTTTCCCAAATATATTTTAATATATTATATAATTTATACTATTTAAATAAATAAATAAAATATTTAAATTAATTAAAATTTTAAAATTAGTTATTAATGACTTAACATTTAAAATAATTAAATAATTAATTAGATATAAATAAATTTATAAAAATATTTTAAGATAAATAAACAAAATAATAATTTTAAATTAATATTTATTATATATATAACTTATATTCATTTTAAATAATTGATCCTATTGTAATTTATGTTTATCAAATATTTTATCAAACATAGTATTGTATAACATTTATATGACACAGTGACAAACCAAACACAGTATTCAATCCCATACAGTACATTTCAATACAATGCTATCTGATATAATTACAATTATACAATCCTATATGTTTCATCAAACGCACCCAAATGGGTAAAAAATTCAACAGGAATTCAGAGCAATAGCTCAAGTCTTTATCTTCCTGGTCTAACCCAAGTTGGAAAAGCACCATTTAATATTGAAGGAATAGAAATACCAGATGCACTCTTAGAGTAAATTTATCAGCACTTGCACTTAACTACATATAGCATACATGATAAAGTATAAAAATGATGATAAAACACTTCGAAACTAGTTTAACATACATCTTGTGTGTCATACAGAATTTTTATTGAATAGTTTTTTATGCAGCTTCATAGTTTTTCCTCTAGTTGACATATATGTCTAATATGCATGTAAATGTGATTTCTATTTCTAATTTTACAATTAAATACATCTTCAGTTTCTTTAATTGCTAATAATGGATCTTAGATGGGGTTATGATAAAATGCAAGACTAAACGAAGATAACACAAAAATATGTACATAACACAACACAGGAAGAAAAAGGATATGGAAAAATATATCTATCCACGATAGAATGAAATGATGAAACCACTCTTTATGTCACCAAAAAAGAAAAATCAAATCCGTCACTATTCTATAAAAGTTGATCAATGCTTGTCACAATCCCATCAAAACCAAGATACTTAACAACACCAACGAAAAACCCAGAGCATTATTAAATCCTCTGAATTGACATGTGAGGAGAATGAAACTAGTTCAGGTTGGAGATAGGGAAATTCCCTAGAAGGCCACTACTCACCAGTTTTGCTTGAATCTTTTCCATTTTAAACACTACACCATTAGGTTACAGGTCATATGAGTTTCCTCCTATCACTCACCATGAGATTGGGGAGATAAAAATTTCAACCAAAAAAAAAAAAAAAGATGGAGTTATAGTGGAATTTAGAATGCCACAAAAAGCATAACAATTTGCAAACCCGAAAACATGGGATGACCAGAACCCTAAATCATCTAAAGACCTACATTTGTAGCAGCTAGTTTGGACAATAAGAGATGATAGCAACTGTCTCCATACATGCGAAAGCACAATTCCACCAAACTGTCTAACAAAAATTTTAAAAAAATGATGCACCTGCCTCCTACTTTCAGCTACAATGCTTTATTATCTTGCCACTAGCAAAGTACAAAGCAAATCACTGGAAGGACCACTCATTGGTCAGTTTCAATCAATTACAATTCACACACATTTCTCATTACGACTAACTGCATTTTCAGTATCCAAACAGAATCCAAGACTCAAAACTCACCCGTCATCTCCCTTTCGCAGGATAATGCCAAAATTAGGGTTTCAGTTTCAAATTAAAAACATTTAAAAACAAAAAAAAAAAACAAATTCAGAAATAGGCTCTGAATCTAAAATGCACTGTCACACGACAACACGAGATTTAGAAAGGAAACGCTCAACATTTCTCGAAAAATAACAAGAGAAAAGATCGGATCAGAAACCTGAAGTAAGCGACTTGGGCGGTGCTGGAGTTCTCTTCCCCGGCGCCTCCGGTGACGACACGTAGGACGACTCAGTCGACTCCATTCTTCCTAAACCACAAATCAATTGACAAAAAGACTCACATTATCAATCAAAACAGCTATAAATATTTGGAATTAAAAAAATAAAAATAAAAATAAAAAGAGAAAGTGGGAGAGATTTGTACTTTGTTCAATCCCTTGTATTGAGCTGTCAAGTTGAATAGGAGAGTTGAGTTTTAATCCAATATAATAATAAAAATAAACAAATAAAAAATTAAAATAAAATTGACTTTGGTTTCTAATTTGTATTTGTTTTGTTTGGGTGGAAATGAAATGAGGTTAGGGATTGAGATTGGGATTGGGGCTGTGCTGTGGTGCGTTGTGTTGTGAGCTATGTGTCTGTCTGTGTGATACCTACCATCTATCTATCCATCTTTTCGGTTTCAGTTTTGGTTTTGGCTCTCTTCAAGTGTCGGTTTGTTTGTTTTGATTAAGCGTGAAAACCGCATCTTTGTATTTTATTATTGATATTTCTTCAGATTCTCCTTACTTTTGAAACACGTAATTACTGTAAGTAATCCACCGGGCATCATCCCTCTCCCTCATTCCACACGTGCTCCATACTTGTTCACTTCTCTACTGGCATTTTCATTTTTTTTAAATAAAAGATAAAATTACATGTTAATCTTTTTTTTAATATTTACAATTTTTTTTGTGAAATAAATTAATAAGTTATGTATTTTGGGCCAAATTTATTAGAGTGTACCTTATAAATTAAATGGAATAAATGATGACAAAGATTAATAATTTCAACAAGATTAGTATAATTATGAATTTATAATAGGAATTAATTAGTTATTGTAGTGATGATGATTATTGTTGTTGTTAGGTGAAGAAAAACTAAAAATGGTAATCATGGTAATGACCGAAAATTCTTACGATTACTGATTGGCAATAATATAATATCCACCATTTTAATGTCCATCGTCAAAGCTTGGTACTAATCTAATGGTAATCCTATCGTCAATTTCAAGATTGTAGGCCAAAATGTGGAGATCCGGCCCATTCCAGATTGAGTCGGACCTGAGCTGGGCAAATATAAGAAAATCCGACCCATTTGACAACTCAACCCAAGTTATCTCTCTGGCGCTCGCTTCTTGCTGGAATAGCAGCCATAACCAACCCATTCACTCCAGCAAGCAGCGAACATTCCACTTCCAGCGTTTTCTTCCTCTTCCAGACAAGAAAAACTAAACTGAAACCAACACAGAGAGAGAGTAGAAAAGAAAGAAAATCTAATGGCACTGAGCTCCTTTTCACCTTGTAGTATAAGTTCAAGACCCATTTCATTTCCTTGCAGCAAAACTTCTACCAACTCACTTAACTTCAAAACAGTTCTGTTGTACTTCGCCACGGCAAAGTCGCCATTTCGCGTTTCCGCCGTGACCTCCTCCCCAAAAGCCCGGTTCGTTGCCCGGCGCAAAGAGTCCGTTTCGGTTCGCCAGCTGCATCGGCCTCTAAGTAATGTTAGCAATTTGGAATTCATAATCATGAGTTACTGTTATGTTTATTCAAATGTTTTGTTGGTAAATTTCATTGCTTTCCCTGAAATTTCTGTCTATTTTTCGTACGAGGGTCTGTTTGTCACTGGCGAAACCTTGGGGCATAGGATGACACTTTGATATATTGTCGTGTTATTGAATGTGTATGTATTTGATGGTTGGTGGATGCAGTTGAGTACATGAGCTTGCCGGCGAGCCAGTACTCCGTGTTGGATGCGGAGAGGATAGAGAGAGTTGACGATAACACCTTCAGGTGTTATGTGTACAGATTCAAGTTCTTTGCGTTTGAGGTTTGCCCTGTTTTGCTTGTTAGAGTTGAAGAGCAGCCCAATGGGTGTTGCATTAAGCTTTTGTCCTGCAAGGTTAGTTTTGTACTTTTCTTTTCTTTTTTTTTTTTAACTACAATTTTCCCTACTCATGTTGTTTCTCTTTGCTTGCTAAGAAAATTTAATCTTTAACAAGTTATTTGGATTATTATTCGTGACTGTGTTATGATGTGTCCCTGTTGCTATGCTGTCAGCTTGAGGGCTCACCGATTGTGGTTGCTCAGAATGACAAGTTTGATGGTAAGCAAAGCATGAGCTTTAATATCATAATAGAAGAATTTAGTGGAACGATTTTAGTTTCTTTGTTTTATAATTGTTCTGATGAATGTTAAACACTTACATTATGAAACTAAAAGTGTTTGATACTCAAACTTGTTTGATGAGACAATCTTACTCTATGGATTTAGATTAGTTTTTATCTGCTTGCTGTTTGATACCTTCGACAGTTAAGAAATTTGTCGAGCTGATTCAAAAAGTTTTACCAACTTGTATTTATTTTTTTCATTCTGTTGACTTCCAGCTTTCATATATGTATTTACAGTGAATCACTCTTTGATGGAGACAAGTTGGCTAGATCTTCTCTTGTTACTGTAATTAGTTTTGGAACCATAGTGCTCTAGGTGGAAAATAGAAATCATTCATAAACGTATGACCTCTTACTAGTAGAAGGGATTACATATAATGAAATCTTTGGAGTGGTTATATTCATTCTCTTTTGTGCTTCGGCTTTGGTCTGGAGGACTCTTATATAATGATCATTGTACCTAATGATTGGAAAGATGCTATAGGAGGTTTATCCTAGTTGCATGTGGTGTGGTCAATGATCTAGCCAACTTCGGCTTTGAATATTTTTTATTTTACCTTAAAACTAAGAAAATCATAATAAAAGAAGTTATTTACTCTCAGAAAACCATAATCAGACTTAGTCTTTTAGTTCCAAGTTTATCATGCAATGCCTGTTTCATGATTATTTTGATACTGATTTGGTATGGCAATGCAGCTTCTATGGTAAACCAAATATCATGTGATAGCAACAACAGCAACTCAGATGTACAACAACTAACTTCTGATGCAATGATCGAGGTAAATCTCACTATTTGATCTCTTTAGTTGTAGCATAAGGATTAGTCAATGACCAAATATTCTGAATATTATTGTTGGCTTTGTTGTCTTTAATTCAGGTTACCATTGAGATTCCTTTCGCATTTAAAGCACTTCCTGTGCAAGCTATAGAATCAACTGGGACCCAAGTCCTCGAGCAAATACTTAAACTCATGCTTCCACGCTTTATGGCACAGGTTTGTGAAAATCTCTGTTGCATTTGCTGTCAAAAATTTACTCCTCTTGGAATTTTATGTCTCCTGTTGAATTGAATTCTGGTTTTCTGTCCTGATACATCTACTACTTGCCATGGTTTCTCCAGCTTGTAAAAGACTATCAGGCATGGGCTACAGGCGATACCTCAAGGCAGCCCCTTGGAACCGGAGAGATTTAAGATTGCAAAGAACATGATTTCCTGCCACTGTTTCAGAATCTGTAAGCTTTACATTAGCCATTGCAAGTTTATATTGTATAATAGGCACTGAGATTCATGTGCACTCTAGGTACACTATTTTGTCCATAACGTAGATTGAATATTCATAGAGAATAGCAATTACTTCTAAAGAAATTATTTCTGCCCATTTGGTTGCTTAGATTGTTAATCGTTCCCCCTTCTTCAGGGTAGCTCTTCGCAGGCTTGGTTCTGTTGCAGACCTTATATTTCCAAGTTTCCAAAAGCTGTAATTTAGGAATTAGTTTCAGAGCAGATGTAAATTTGAATTTTATGTGCAATTATGATCCTGTTGTAAAATAAAATTGTTTTGAATTTTCAGGATTGAACAAAATTCAGTAATTCACGTTGCATCATAATTATTCAGTCATCTTATTATTGTAAACATTTAATAAAAGTTCCCAAGTAATATTCAGCCATCAGAAAATTTGTTAATTTATTTCACTGTCACTTCACTATTAGAGGAACCACTTAGGCACAGATCTTCCATTTTCTTATAAATCCACAACTCCAAATCCTTAGGAAATATATTGCAGAGAATAGTCAAATGAATCTCAATTTACCACTGCATTGCGATATCTAAATGAGTAGAAACACCGGAGTCTGAATAATAGAGGTTGAACAAGTGAGGCATGTGAGCCATGAAGCAGATGACATTATTCGTTTCAGACAGGAAACTCCCTTGTGGCTTATCTATGCTTTTCCATAAACTAGCCTTGTTCAATTGAGCAAAACCATGCTTAATACATTGCTCTTCGTTATCTTTGCTAGAGTATATAAGAGAACATACCATTCTTGATTTGAGAATGAGAAACGGCCCATGAAAATGAAGAGGTTCAATTGAGCAAACCCATTAAACTGGAAGAGATAAAGTTGAAGAAGATACTTAACATACGAAAAATAAAATTTGAAGGGCCTTGTTTCCATTATATTTAACATTGTTTTTGCTGACAGTGCCAGTAGACACTTCATCTTTTAAAAAAAATGTATTTTGACAATTTCTAAAGTTAACGTGGTTTTTTTATTTTTATTTATCCAATTTGAATTTGTTCTAGGCGCATGTTAAAATTTAAGAACTTGTGTATATCTTTTACAATATTTATTTAACTATCTCGAAGTTTATATTTGATTACAAAACTCATTGAATAGGATAAATAATTAAAATTATTTATAACTTTTGAGATAATTCAATTGATACAAAATTTTGGGGTCTTATATATGTGCCCTTATTCATACGTTAGAGACTATCCTATAAAAATAATATAAGAATGTGTGGTTCTATTCAACTTTTATTTTTTAATTCAACATCCTTGACAATTTTACAATAATAGAAATCATTAAAGAATGCAATAAATTTCTAAATATACATACTTCTTTTTATATTCTCTCAGTTTCACTTAAAATAACTCGATTTCTAAAGGTATGGTTATAAAAATGGAGTAACTTGATTTTCAAATGTATAGTTTAATAGTTGTGAATATGGATTAAATCATTGACTTAGAATCTGTAGGTGAGAGGAAGTTTCCCTTTGTTAGTACCTGTATATAGTCGAAAGAGGAACTTCGGCTCTGTTCTGTTATGAATCTAAATCCTATTTTCTGTGTTCCACATTTTTTAATGTAATTTATATTCAATCTCAATCATATATCTCTTTTAAAATTTAAAATAATTTAAAATTAATCAAATATTTTTAAATTTAATTAAAAATAAAAATATTAAATTCATAAAAAAATAAACGACCTTTTTAACCGTTGAAGACTACATTGAAAGCACCTAAAAAAAAAGTAGCGGGCTATTCATTGCCGGTGAGCCTCGCTATTTTGTTGGGACAACCAGAGAATATAGACTTATATTTCCTTCCTGCTGTCGGCGGGCTAATGGTGGATTTTTGTTAACTTAATTTAACAGAAAGGCTGTCAAACATTAATGGATGCGTCAGGCAAAGATGTTCCTCGGTTGGGCTTTTCTCTTGATCATGGGATCAAGCAGCAGAAGAACGTTAGCCGGTTGGGTGGACGTGGATCTCCTTGCAGACATGTAAAATTACGACTACGGGATGGTCTAATATGAAATCATAAAGTATAAATATGAATACGTTACAAATACATATTAATATTATAGTATATTATAATAACAAAAATATAATATAAAATAAAAATTAAATTAGATTGAATTTAAAAGTTTGACATGATAGACTGTGTTGACATGAAGCACGATTAAATCGTGTCAAACATGAAACACGAATATACATGAATTAACACAGTTCTTTTAATTTATTTAATAAAATAAGTCTATTTTAAATTAAAAAAATAAATAATTTTATTTAAATAAATATATTAAGAGATCAAGTTGTTTTATTATAATATTGTAAGAATTAAAAGTCAAGTTTATTTTATTTTATTTTCTTACTTTCTATTTATCTCTACTTTTCTATATTCTTAGTTTAGTACACTTCTATTTTTCTACTATTTTACTGCTTCCCATAAATTTTTATCTCTTTTAAACTATCTCATAAAATGAACTATTTTCAATCAAAAAAAAAATTATACAAAATTAGTCTTAATTGTAATGATGAAATTCTCATGCTATATTTGAATAATTGTATTTTTAGTTCAAATTATTAATAAAGAATTCGAATTTTTTTTTAAGAAATTGACCAGTATATCTATATTTGTTTAAATAAATTTTAATATTTTTACTTTTAACGGAGCAAATTAAATAATTTTTAACTAAAGATAGTAATAATTAATAAAAATAGTTTTAAATTGTTATTTATAAATTCTTAAAATATTTATGTTATTAAAAAAATCAATTTGATTTTAAAGATAAACCTATTTTTCTTAAAAGAGATATTTATATCTCTCAAATGAGGGGTTAGTTAGTCTTTTTAAGATACACATATACCTTTTTAATAAAAATTTAAAGTTAAAAAATAAAAAAATTTTGCACATATTTTTGTCTCATATGGGCTAAGTATCAAAGGCACGGCCATTGTCACGACACAATCCATTTGAGCTACGTCATATGGACCTACTGGTCCTCTAAAATTTGTTAGTGTTAGACATGATATTGAACTAAATATTACTTGTGTTAGACCAAATATGATACGAATAGTATTATGAGTCCAAAATTTTTGGACTGTGCCAACATGGCATGGTATGTTTTATGTGTCTAATCTCCTTAGAAATTATTGAATTAACCTGCTAATTATATTATGCTAACGTTAATGAAACATCTGCTTTGGGGGAGTTTTGTATCAAAATCATGAGGAAAATCAATCTATGATAGTCTAATGTGGGAAAATGATCACTTACTAGGTGAAACATTACACTCTTAAATTTGTATATATGTGTTAAGCTTCTTACTTACAGGGTTGGTGCTAGATATATTGTATGATCTATTTCTCCCATTTTTTTATTCGGTATTCAAAGGACAAGTGCTTGAAATCCGGAATTTTTTTCAATAATTTGATTAAGATGTTGATCTCCATTGTAAGGTCGAAAATTCATGATTCAGTACAAGAAATCTTTTTAATTGATAATAGGAAGAAAATTTTAAAAATAAAGTAAATGTTTCCGTATTTAGAATTTGGTTTAGCTAATTTTATAATTTTAATTTGGAATAAAATTATCTAAAATAAAAATAAAAATAATTAGAGATTGATGAATTTAAAGGCGGGGCTGAATAGAACTATCTATAAGGAGTTCTATGTAATATTTTAAGGGTTAAAAACTAAATATGTTTTCTTTTATGAATTCAATATTTTTGTTTTCAATTGAATTTAGGAATATATGATTAATTTTAAATTATTTTAAATTTGTAAAAAAATATGTGATTGAGATTGAATGTAAATTATATTAAAAAATATATCATAAAAGAATAAGATTTAAATTCATAAAAAGAACGGTATAAGAGTCCTCGTCCAAGCACCTATTGCCCTCGGATTCAGTCCGCCGTTGGAGACCTTTCACGATTTGAAATACTAAAAATATTTACAAAAATGAATAAAAATGGATTTGTGTTATATAGAATTAGATATTTTTCACCCTTTCATCGTCACCAAAAACTTGTCATTATTTTATTGGGGGAAGGCGTGGTGAAAGGCGGTGTATTCTACTATAAATATCCTCCTTTTCGAAACTTGTTGGCAGCTTGGTGGTCAGACGTGAAGACGCTTCTTATTTACTCGGAGTCCCTGTCGGTCTCGCCTCTGCTCTTCCTCCCCTGTGCTATTTATTTACTTTTCCTTGCTATTTCTTTTAGCTCCTTTCTCACCCCAGTTGCAGTTCACTAACAAACCCGTAAACATTTTTATATTTTTATTTTTTGTCTCTTCCCTCTTTTTTTGGTTCGCGCCAGTTGTCTTCCTGCACTCTTTCTTCATGCGTCTTCTTCGATCCGGTTCCTCTTTCTCTCTCTTTATGCCAATTTCTTCTCTCATTTAGTTGCTCTACAAGTCGATTTCTACTCCGACGATTTTCGGTCAACATATTTCTTCTCTTTCGACTTCTCTCTCTTCGAGCGGATTTCATCTCCTCCATGGGTAAACAAGTATAAACTCTAAAGCACTCGCCTCGAGAACGTCCGACACATCTGTTGCTTGGCTCTAGTTCCACGTGACCTTCTGGATAAGCACCAAATTTGGAATCCGTGGGGCAGCTTAGCATGGGGAAAAGGAGTGCTTATCTCTATGACTTGGAAATTAATTTTGAAACCCTTATTTGAAAAAAAAAAGGTTTTCGGAATCGAATCCCTAAATTTATCCAAACTAGGGTTTCAAATTTATAAACGGACGGTGGTGGTGGATTCTGGTGTTGTGTGATGGCGATAGTGGAAACGGATGGTAGTCGTAGTGGATTTTTGCATGTGCGATTGTTAAAGGGTGTCAACATGGGCGGCTTACAGGCACGGATTTCTGTTCCTACTTTTGTGTTTTTTTTTTTTTTTAAATTTTTGAGCGTTGAAATTTGATAATTATTAATTTTTTAGCTCCATTTTTTTTTATTACTTGCTTTTGTGTTGCGCATTGTAATCAAGTAGTGGACAGTGTCTACATATATAGGCTTCTTATCTTTGATCCTAACCTGCATTTTTGACATGTCAGCACCTTTAGGGATATTCGTTTCTATTCTTATAAATTTCTTCTTTTCTTTGAAATGCAAAAGCTTCCAATCATATTAATTTAGACTTTAGTTTTGGTATCTTTTATTTTGAATTTATGTTACTGCTTTCAGTGTATTGTGTACTCCTATATTCAATTTCACAAGTACATTTCAATATTCAGTTTTATGGCGAACATCTATCTTTTAGTTATTTATTTGGTTCTGCTCTTTATAGTCGTGGACAATGTTGGCATAAGGCTAATCACTGGTATTAAGTGGGGTTTTAGAGGGGGAGGTGGGAATAAGTCTCTGATTCTAGCCTGGCTTTGATTTATAATTTTACCAGTGAAGGTCTTAATTGATACATGCCTCAGTCTTATATTTGAGCAAATTCTATTTCTTTTTTTTAATTAATTTTTTATTTTCTCTATTTATTTTTGTTATTTGTTTTATCAATTTCTTTTTTCTTTTATCTTTATTTAAACATTTTTATCTTCTTTTTAAGGATGGTTAATTTAGCAAGATTTAATTTGGTTACCAGTTTTACTTTTTGTAGTGAACTTTCTACATTTTTTTTGTTATTTTATTGCTTATTGTGATTGGGATAAAATCGACAAAGGCTACTCACTTGTATTAAGCGGGGTCTCAGAGAAAGTGGACGTATTCTAGCCTGCCTTTATGTTGAAATTTGACCTCTGAAAAGCCTTAATCAATAAATGCCTTAGTCTTTTGAGCGTATTCTATTTCTCCTTTTTTGTGTGTTTTTCTTTCATTATTTGTATTTTTAATTTTTTGTTTCTTTTCTGTTTATTTTTTAATTGTTTTATCAATTTCTTGTTTTCTTTTTCTTTATGGAAACATTTTCATCTTATATTTTTAAGGTTCTTAAAAGCTTTCAACAAAACAACCGATTTAGCAGAGATTAAATTTGGTTTCCATTACATGTCCCGACCTGTCTGGTAATCAGATTTTATGCATCTTAGGCATCTGTTTTAATATCTTTTATTTCGATATTAATTTTTTTAGTTTTTATACTGACTGCGTTTTCTTAGACTTTTTAAGCACCTATTAAATGGATCTGCAAGATCTTTCAATAGAAAGATACCTGCACTCTGCATTGATAGAGATGTGTCAACGTCCTTTGGGGACAACATTCAATTTACTTATATTTTTGCATATTTAGTTTTGTTTTGAACTTTCTGCTTTTATTTATTTATTGTTTGTATTGCTCAACTGTGATCGAGTGGATAAGATTGACAAAGGCTAATCACTTGTATTAAGTGGGGTCTCAGAGAAGGAGGAGATATACTGATCTGCCTTTATTTTATAACTTGACCTGTGAAGGCCTTAATCAGCACTTGCCTCAGTCTTATTACATATATGACCATATGGCTATTGCTTTTTTTTTTTTTTTTTGGTTATTTGTTTTGTCAATTTCTTAATTTACTTATCTTTTTTCAGACATTGTTCTTATCTTCTATTTTATGGTTTCTAAAATCTTTAACAATATTAATTTCACAAGATTCATTTTGGATTCTATTACATGTTGTTCTACCTGTATGGTAATGGAATCTTATGAATTTTAGAGTTTTGATTAGGGCTACTTTTTTTTTGAATTTTGATAATATTTTGTTTTCATCTTATATTTTTGTAATGAATGTGTCTTCTTAGAAGTTTGAGGACATCTATTATTTGGGTCTTAAAGAAAGTGATCTTTTAGTAGAAGGATACCTTCCTCCTTTCAACAATGATAAAGATGTGTCAGTGCCTCTTGAAGATGTTATTCAGTTCACTATTATTTTTCAATATTTAGCCTTTACAGTGAACTTTCATATTTTTGGGTTTTTTTTCCTTCTTTTTTTGTTGCTTATTGTAATCAAGGAGATAGTATCTACATGGCTTTTGACTTGTATCAAGTAGGGTGTCAAAGGAAGGCTGGAGATAAGTCTTTGATTCTAATTTGCCTGTGTTTTATAATTTGAAGGCCTTTGTTGATACATGCCTCCATTTTTATATATGAGCATGTTCTATTTCTTGTTTTTCGTGTTGGTTTGTTTTTTGTTTTGCTAATTTTTTATTTTCTTTTATTCTTTATTGCAACATTGTTCTCATTCTCTATCTGGAGGTTTCCAAAAACTTTCAAAGTAATTAATTTAGCCAGATTCAATTTGAATTATTATATTTCGTTTTGACTGTCTAGTAATGAGTTCTTATGCATTTTAGACTTTTGTTTTGGTATCTTTTATTGTCAATTTTTATGATCAACTAATTGATTGATGTTTTATATTGAATGAGTCGTTTTAGACATTTTAGCACGTCTTTAAATTGGGTCAAAAGAAAGTAATCTTAAAGTAGAAGGATACCTTCCTTTCTACATTGATAGAGAGATGTGTCAAAATCTTCCAAAGACATTATACAATTTACTAGAATTTTTCAATATTTAGTTTTTATGTTGAACTTCCATTACTTTTTGTCATTAATTTGTGTCCATTGCAATAATATGGATTCCTCATAGGCTCTTTATCCCTTGTAATAAGTAGGATTTCAGAGGGAGGTGCGAAATGACATTGTCTTTGGTTCTAAAGTACATTTGTTTTATTATTTTACATCTGAAAGGCTTTCACACTCAATCGATACATGCCTCAATTTTATAATGAGCATATTTTATTCCTTCCTTTCATCTTGTTTTATTATTTGTTTTATCATGGTAATTTCTTATTTTCTTTATCTTTATTGAAAGGGTTTCTAAAAGCTTTTCAAAATAATTAGTTACAAGATTCAACTCGGATTCCATCACATGTGCTGACCTTTCATTTTGAATTTTTATATTCTTGATTTCATCATTTTTGTCGGTTTTATATTAAATATCTTAGACATTTAAGCATGTCTATTAATACATCTATGAATTTGGGTCTGAAGAAAGTGATCTTATAGTAGAAGGAAACCTTTCGTTCTACATTTATAGAGATGTGTCTCAGTGTTTTTTGAAGGCATTATCCAATTTGCTAGTATTTTTCATTATTTATTTTGTTGTTGAACTTCCATTATTTTTAGGTTATTTGTTTTGTTTTGTTTATTGTACTCACGTGGAAATTTCATCTTCATAGGCTTTTATCAATTGTATCGGGTGAGATTTCAGAGGTAGGTGGGAATGAGTCCATAATTTTACTTGTGAAGGCTTCATAACATTTACAGTCATCTTAATTTGATTCTTTATATGGTTGTTAGCAAATACCAAATTATATTCCTTGGTTCGGTTCTGAGTAATGACCATCATCTTAGGCATAAAATAATGTGTTGATCGTTGACGTTATAAATTTATAATTACAAAGCTCGTCATTGCAGACAGAATATTTTGTATTGCATTTTTCCACTCCTAAACCTCTTGAAGTTGATTGGAAAATTGAATTTTCTGCTATCTTGATATATGCATCTACTCTTTTATCTATGTTGCAATTGAGCTGTGAACCATCATGTTATGTTGTCTGGATGTTGATGCTTCACTTGCTTTTGGACTCGAATCTAGAATTTACAATCCCTGAAGCCCATTGGATGTCATTAGTCTTGATAGTTTGTCCTTTTTTCTCTTCAGGGTTGCTAATTTTTAAATTTCTAGTACTATTCCTTTTATTCTGGCAGGTGCTTTGTCCCTTAAAATGGACAAAGAAATTTTAATTTTGCCTTTGTCTGCCTAGTATCAAAACCCTTGGATATATTATGGGTAGAGTTGAATTACAGATTAATTTGTTCGAGGACAATACTCGTTGCATTTACTTTAGCAAGGTAAATTCATGTTCATAGTCTTGGATATAGAAGTTTTACTATGTTGCCTTGAATAGGGCTGTATGGATAATTGATCAATATGTTCCTTAACAAATTAGTCAACTTGGTAATATAAGCAATATATCTGTTGCTTCGACTATTGGTGCCTATTGTGCTTTTGAAATCAACTGGTATTCGTCCCAATAAATAGCTGTTCTGGTCCTTGTTGCTTTTGAATGTGGTTTCTTGTGGTAATGATGAAATTTTTGCTTACGCAAAAGCATACTGTGATGTCAACAATCCGTGGTTACCATTGTATATAGAATTTGATTAAGTACCATGTCATTCTAGTAATAGCTGCAGTTTCAACTTGCCAGATCATCAATCATTTGTCCACTGCTGAAATTAACTGTGTAGCACACTTCTATGTGGGAACAATTATTTTCTTTTATAATATATTTTTTTGTCTCTAGCGCTTATATATGGGTGGCATTTTGAAAATAATTGAAGAACCCCTTTTCCTTGTCATTTTTGTTTTATTTTGTACAATGTCTGGAGATATCAGTTCAAATGCATAAGTACTTTGAACTACTTGATAGAATCTAAGGTATCGTTGCAAAGAAATAGTCACTAGCTGTAATTTAAAACGAAGGAATACAAAAGAATGTTAAAGTGTTGTGTTTGTTTTTTGAATTTTGTGTTTTTGTTTTTAAAATTTGGTAAGAATATGTGGTTTAGTTTTGAATTTTTTGAATTCTGAAAATAAAATGTGATTAGTATTAATTAAAGTACATTGGTGAAGTTGCATTTTAAGAAAATGTTTTAGATATGAGAACAAAAAGCTTTCAAGAGGCAAAGACTTTGTTTTCCTTTCCAAAAAACTATTTTCTAGAAAGGCATATTTATCAATATATTTTAAATGAACATTAACCACAAATTACTCTCAAAGTTCAAAAAAATCTAAAATAAATCACTATTCTTATCAAATTTTAAAAACAAAAATATAAAATGCCAAAACAAACACTGTTAACTTTTTAAGGAGACTAGCTCCAATTTCTCTCTACTAGTGACCCGCCTTTTCTCTCTCCCCTCCGCACTTTATTCCCTTTCCATAATATAATGGAATTTAACAAACTTTTTAATTGTCCAATTGCACAGTTTGTCCCCTTAACTTCCTTTCTTGGCATGTGTGGCATGTGTAAAATGTATGGGCTGCTTATCAGTAATATTGTTGGATGAAATGTTGTTAGTGGCTATGAGTTGTTCTTGAGTAAATGGATATTTGAAGAAAATCAGTTTGGAGAACTGTGTCTTGTGACTGTGTTGCCTTTGTTTATCTACCATTAGCACCCATAATAGGTGTTTTCAAAGTTTTAAGAAGTTCGACAACAAATCAAGAAAATACATAGAAGGAAGAATTTTGCTGTGTTTTTTGTTTTATCAATGAATTCTTTATAACGGTTTTGTTGGCTTTGCTTTGAGGTTATGGGATGATATTTAAACAGGATTGAGGATTGCTTCTAGGTTTAATGTTGTGGTACTACTTTTGGCTATTACTTGCCAATTGCCATCATTTACCAACAATCATCTGGAATTGTTACTTTTTCAAGAATTGATAGTTAGACCAGGCTATAGTCTCTAGTTCATTTCTTCATAGAGGCCGTTGGTTAGCATGTTTGACGTCTATCTTGTGGTAATTCATTGCCTCCAGTAGTTCAATTTGTAAGCATTCATAATACGTACTTAATTTTAGTATGATTTATCTTATATGGCCTAACTCTTAGGCTTATGGATGACTATGGATTAACATATATACTTTCTATTTGTTAGTGTATGCTATCATTTACATTAATCTGAAGTTTATGTTTTATATGGTTGATAGCAAATGCCAATTATATTCCTTGGTTCAGTTCTGAATGATGACTCTTGTCATCTCTAGGGTTAAATAACTATTTTGTACTATGGTTGTTGAGTTTTGATATTACAAAGTTATAATTATGAAATTCTTCAATGCTGACAGGATATAAGATTTTGTATAGCATTTATCCACCCCTAATTCTCCAATAATTTATTTATTGTTCAATAAGTGCCTAAACCTTTTAAAAGTTGATTTTAGAACTGGCTTCTCTCCTAGCTTCATATGTGCATCAACTCTTAATTATGTCCTAGTCAAATTTTAGTTTGGATATTGATGCTTCACTTGCTTCTGGATTTTGGAGCCCAAAACTTACCGTCCCAGAAACCCCACGGATGTGATTTCTCTTGACATTCTATCCTTTTTCTCCTTATGATTGTTAATTGTTAAAATCACTATTATTTTGTCAGGTTTTTGTTTGCCTTTTACTTGTTTTGTGTCAAAACCCTTAGAATCGAAGGTCATGGTTGTCACGCTCATCCATATGGATAGTTGAATCGCAGATTAATTTGTTTGACTGTCCTCATTGCATTTGTTTTGTTGTAGCAAGGTAAATTCATGTTTATCTTTGATATAGAGATTACTTGGCTATTTTGTCTCACAACCCCAAATCAATCTGCTGTGTGTTCTTGTTCTTGTATGAGACACCCTCTTCTGCATTATCTAGTTCTCAAGGTTACCAAACCTTAGCCACACTAAGTGGTTAAAGCAATAAAGGTACAATATACAGCCATTTCAGATAATTTGGATTTGGGAACTGGATTGGTGCAGCCTTCCTGTTGAAGACATGGTACTATAGCTTGTGTTTCTTCATTCATGTTAATATTCAGCCCAATCCTTAGGTTATATTGCGAATTAGAATATTTTGAGGACACAATTCATTACTCCCTTCTCTTACTATTTTCTCTGCGTTGCTACTGCCTTTCTTAGCATTCTCTTTCCTTGCTGCCTACAAGAGGCACTCATAGCATCGATTTTGAAGCTTTTCTAGGAGGTAAGTTTGGTCGCATGGTCCGGTCAATCTCGACCCTGCCTACTTGGCGAAGTTAGAGGTCCTTCCATGTGGGGTGGAAACGTTTCAGTTGCTAAGGGGCCGTATGGTTTTTTATTTGTAATGTTTTGTTTGTTTATGCTGTTTTCATACGAGAGTTTATGAGAGAATGTAAAGTAATTGTTTACTTGTATGTTTTCACTTGAAAACATAAAAAATACATAACCAAAGTGTGTTATTTATAATGTACCATTTTTTTATGAACATGAAGACTTTTTTTCTTTCTTCTTTTAACTTTTTTACTTTTACATAATTTGTTTTTTCTTTTTTTGTTATAAATAATTTTTATAATTTAATTTAAATAATTTTATTAATTAAATATTATATTTAAATAATTAAATGATATTTGAAATTAAAAAATAGTTTTTAACTTTTTATTCAATTGTCATTCGATTTTACATAAAAACACACAATATACATAATGAAATATATTTTTACCCAATTTAATTTTTTGTAATAAATGTCAATATATCTTTTATTTATATATTTAACTAAAAATTTTAGAAATAAAAATACACATAAGCAAACGGGATTGTGCGCTTTTATATGGTATCATCTAAGGTGAAGGGTTTACCGTTAAACTAAGGAGCAGTTTGTTTTCTTTCACTTATCATTTAACACTTAAAGTGTTTAGATTTAAATCTTAAAATTTTTGTTTGTTTTTCTATTTAGCATTTATTTTAAGCGATAAATCACTTAATTGAAAAAGTGAAAATTTATCATTTTTTTAATCACTATTGTTTAAATGAGGTATTAAAAATTTTATGTCATAAATATCTACACATATTAAAATAATATAATTTTATCAAATTTTTTAATCATTATTGTTTAAATGAGGTGTTAAAAATTTCATTCTATAAATATTTATGCATATTAAAATAATATAAATTTTACCAAATTTCTATTTATGAATATTATTTTAATTTATTAAAAGGTACAATTTTGATATGTTTGTGATTGTTTTAGTATTTATTATCAATTTGTTATATTATTTATTACTATATTTATAATTACCATATTAAAATATGATACATATTTTTTATTATTGGTAAACTTTTATTTCTTTCTATTAATATTTCAAATTAATTAGCTAATAATATGTTGAATAATAACTATTGAAAAATTTGATATCATTATAAATAGCGAGTTTTAAAATAGACAACATATTTGGTAGAATTTTATTACATATTATAGGGACAGTTTTATTAAAACTTCAAAAGTTATTTATTTGATTGCTAAGGACATTTTATTTTATTTAATAGTGTAAATTTAAAGTAAAAAATTAATATTTAATATTGTCAGTTAAAAGATTATATTAGTTTTTTTTCCTTTTAAGTTTATGAAATGGTAAACACTTTAATTAATAAAATTATTCTTTTATGATTCAAAATATGGTCCTCAAAATGAAATGGATAAAATATTACTCTTACAATTTTTTTATACAAATTGATATGGCTTAAACTTGATCTAATCAAAGGAATGAATTTTAAAAATTGATAATATTAACGATATAGTAGTTATACAATAATATCATATGAGTTTATATAATATAATATTAACTATTTAAATGAAAAAGAATTTTTATTTAATTTTAGTTAATAATTATTTTTTAAAGATTGGAAGAAATATAATATTAATTATTTAAATAAAAAATAATTTTGATTTAATTTTTAAATGATTGTATAAATATAAATATAAACATTTTACATTTTAACAAGAATAAAAAAATTACATTAAAGTAAAATATTCTTTTACCATTTTTTTTAAGTTGTATCTAAAACAGCAAACACACATCCTATTAAGTTGTGTAAATTAAATTCTAAAAAATGTTTAGATCTAAAAAGTATTAAGTGGTTAAAATAAACACAATCTAAGTTAACCTGTGCCCTCAAGTGGGGATAATAAACGGCCTTCGTGGAGGCGGGGACAGCCGGATAAGTCCTTCAGGCTTCAAGAAAATTTACCTGGTCTTATTTAAAAGGAATAATTCTAATTTGCCCCTGAGGTTAGGCCTAAAAAAAATTGAGGACCTCAGTTTTCTGAAATCTAAGATTGTCCCCTGAGGTTACTGTAGTACCGTTAGATTTAACGGAAAATGCATTAAATCGTTAGATTTAACGGAAAATGTTACTGCTTATTAGCATTAAGTTACTATTTAATATATTTTCCGTTAAATTTAACGGTGCTACAGTAACCTCAGAGGGCAATCTTAGATTTCAAAAAATTAAGGTCCTCAATTTCTTTAAACCTAACCTCAGTGAGCAAATTAAAAAAATCCCTATTTAAAACAAACAAACACGGTTTCTAAACTTGTCTCAACTTTCTGCGGTACAACTTGAGCAGGTTCGGGTGTCGGGCTTGTATATCGGAACCGATATTCTTAGGTCCAATGAAATATTTAACTGGATTTTAAAAGTGGGCCAAACTAGGTCCATGGTCTAGGCACCTGTAATTTCTGATATTTCGTCTAACGGCTAGTTCCTGTGCAACGGCTATTTCTTGTCAGGCGGCTCTTTTTCGTTTGTAAGCATTCTTTCATAGTAGTACCAAAACCTTATTGCCGGCGTCTCTTACGAGTGAGATATTTTCTCCATTATAAAATATGTGATATCAAAATTCTGTAGTTGATATATGATGATTAATAGGTTAAACTTTCTAGGTAAATTCAGTAAAATTTAAAGTGTAAGTTATGGAGTATATTTAGTATTCACTCGTATACAAAGTAATTAAATATGATAATGACCCATCTAGTTATTTTGTGTTGTAATTGGTTCTATAAATAGCAATGGGAAAAAAATGGCTCGATTTCTATGCTTGATATCTTAAAACAACCGTAAATGAGTTCAATTGATTGAATGAAGGAGTTTACTTTCAAAATATGTTTTGTTCTACACTTAAACTTGAATCACTTGTTATATGTCGGTGGTTTTAAATTAAAAGTAAAAATAGAAAACACTCTTGTTTTTCAGAAACAAGTTTATAGTATATACAGATTACCTCTACCAATGCTAACACAGAAACGCTGCCTTGACTTTAAAAACAAAAATGGAAAAAGAAATAGAAAAATAAAAAGTAGAACAGAAACCTAGCTGTAGAACAATTGTAGCGAAATGATTGAAGGATTGATACAAGTCCATCTTGTAGGGCATGCGTATCCAAGAAAATCTCGAGTGTTTCCCTTTTCACAAGAAAATGCCAAAACAAAATTGAATAAGACAACCGGACGTCTCCAATTAGCCAAATAAAGTAGCATATCAAGATGAAATATAAATTTTTCTTTTTTTTCTCCCATTTCAATTTTAATTAATTTATAAGCATAATTTTAAGTGGTCGATATCGCCTTTTTTTGGGCCTTTATTCAGTGTCGTTCTGAAACCTGCCGCTATGTACGGTCATTCAAAATAAATTTTCCTAAGGTCCCTTAGTATATTCTTTTATGAGTTTTTTCTTTTTTTATTATAATTTTTTTTTTGTGAAAATTATTTATGCGTTGTCCTTGGTTTTTGAATTCAGAGTTAACCCAGGATTATTTTAGGGAAATATAATGAAGAAGAACTTCATCTTCATATTATATTTATACTGTCTATTACCAAGAAGAAAATGAAAATGACATTGTAATGACAGAAAAAATGAATCGTCAATTAACTAATTAACCAATGAAATATAGATAATGGTATACAAAAAATGAACCGTCAATTTTCAATTGAAGACTAAATATTTTAACGTTTACCCTAATGTGGTGGAATTCAATTAGACCATCTATAGAAACGATAAAGTAGATGAATCAGAGGGCGAAGTTTTACCTTATTAAATGAAAATAAACAGAATAAAATAAAAAAAAAATTTCCCAAATTAAGAAGAATAAGAACGTCACATGCTTACTATAAATGGGTATTTGGTCATACTACAATTACTGAAATATAAAACGAAGAGCTTTTTAAGTTACTCAATTACCATTTGTCAGCTGTAAGAAAAATACACAAGATTTGTAATGAATTAATTATTTTGCTAACTAAATCTCCATATTTTTTAGTGGAAATTAAAAGTAAAAAATGAGTAATATTGTTCTTATAAAGTAATTATACAAATTTACGGATACAAACCGATCATGATATGATTGGATGAATAAATACTCACAACTAATTAATGATATTAACTAAGATGGGTGATATGGTGATCATGCAACATCAGTTTATATAGATAAGTTTGTATAACTAATTAATAGAAGTAGTATTACTCATTAAAAATAAAGTTAATCCAAAAAAATGGTACCATCATTGGGTTATTGATTTGGAAGAGTTCCTTAAAATTTTAATTTTTATCCAAAATTTTTCCCTTTTTTTAAGTCTTACCAAAATATGATTTTGATTTGACAAACCTAAATAAACCCAGTAAAACAATTAATCATATTAAGATACCAAAATGCTATCTACATCAATATTATGAGGAATAAAACAAACCCTTGGATACAAAGTAATGTGGCATAAAATTGATCGGAAGAGCAAGCAAAAACCAATAATCTAATTAAACTATGACATTATCCATAAATTATCTAATGTACATTAGTACATAGATCATTTGATTTAATATTCATCCAATAATTCTCAAAAGTCAATAATGTTATCGATTCAATCAATATCGAAACTAAATGGGGAACCCTTTCATGTAGTAGTGATTCGATAGGTGACATATTCCTTTGATATGAACTAGACATCAACAAACCCCAAATGATATCTGCTGTATGATGCATGGACCCAATGCCATATACTGCTCTCATTTTCAATTGTTTGAAGAACTCTTATCAAGAACTTAGGATTCTAATCTTCTACCAATGTGATTTGTTTCCCAGCCAGCCCACAAACTCTGACCAAATTCATATCTTCCATTGATGGGACTCAGAATTTTCTTGGCTTCTTGGGCATGGAGTTTTGCAGAAACCCTAGCTAGAGGAATGATATGGAGGATGAATAGCAGACAACGTGCATGGAGATGGAAGATTGAATGACATATAACCTAACACTACTACACCGTTTTGGCCATCCCCATGTCCTTGTCTCGGTACTTATTGGATCCTTATATATAATTCTCCTTGCTTTACGGCTCCTGCCCTTATCCTACCACGTAATCCCACATGCACTTTTTTGGGTTATTCGTGATATTGACTATTGAGGGTTGTTCATTTTTATTCATTGGATATTTTATTTATCGATCGGTTAATCTATTGTGATATCAACATATGTATATGCTATTTATAATGAATCCTACATATAATTGCAAAGGTAGAAGTATAGAAAAATGAATAACCAAATCCAAATGAATGAGCCAAATTTTAAACAATGATGATGATAGATGGTACAAATTTAAACATATCTTCAGTTTTATATGATCGATCACTCGCATAAAAGTTTTCTTAAGAAAACTCAAAATTTTTAACTTATTTTATGCATAATTAAGTGATGACTACTGACTACACCGCACCATGATATAATATGTGTCAGTCACAATCTTATAAAAGCGAAATCAATTAAGGATTAATTAATTGTTAAAAAGAGACAATTACATATAATAGATAATTACAGAACCCACATGAGTATCCTAAATAAGCTAGCTTATTAATTTTACAGTAGATCAAGCCAATGGTTTACATGTTAGTCATGATCAGGTCAGGTGAAACTTTTTCTATTAAATAATTGTATATAAAGATGATCTTTGAAATGAAATCATATGGTGTACGTTCAGACATAGGCTTATCCAATAAATAAATGAATAATTTTTATGGTAAACGTCAAGTGAGTGAGGCCAAGGCAATAGGGTTGTACATTGTCTAGGGAAGTGTTAAAAGAAATAAAAAATAAAAAGTAAGGAAAAGGAGACTGGAGGCAGGGAGTGTGTCGCCATGCAATTGCCTGCAGGTGTTTGAACGCGGGCTCCAAAGAACATTCCTCTCTTGTCACCTTATGGGTTCTTTACGTGAGAGGGAAGCTGCCTTCTGCATGGTGCCAAATTGGAAGACGACAACCAATAGCTTCCTTGCTAGCTAGCTGGCTGCCTTAATTGCTTCTGCTCAGGATTAATTATCAGATCAGAAAGAGCTGTATATCCCTGCATGCAGGCCATGGGCAGTCCATTTCCATTTCCTTAGTAAGTACATATATACTTTCAAGGAAATTAAATTAATTAATTCACCTCTTGATAGAGTTAATTTTGTTAAAAAATCGAGAGAAAATGATAATACCTTCGAATTCACTTTTCATCTCATACAAGGTAAAACACGATTACAATTAATGAAATGAGCCCTTTTGTTGGTAAGAAAAGAAAATTCAAGGATGACTCGTTCAACAATATTATATTTATTATATATTGAAATTAATGAAGTTCAAAGGACGACTATAGATAAATTCTTTCTCCATAATGTTACACATACAAAATCTTTATACAAAGTTTATTCACGAAATTGATATATCATCAAATGAATAAAATTATTGATATAAAAAGTTAACGTAATAAATACTGAATTATGTGTCATTGAATACAATGGTGAATCCTTGATATTTTATTGCAGGGAGCACAGTTAATATCTTAATATTTATAATTTATTTGATAAACTTTAATAATATGATAAAATTTAGAAAAATAAAATAAAAAAGAATACACCCAAATGAGCGACATTATGACTATAATGATTCAAAATTGTAAATAGTTAATTTTCTTTAAATTTGATCGCAACTTAAAATAGCTTTTCTTTTGAAATATCTCTCTATAAATATTCAAAAAAATACTTTATAACATGCATTACTTTTTATCCAAAAAAAATACAAACTAATGAAATAAAATAAAAAGTCTCTAACAAATAATTTTTTTAAAATATATTACTATTTTTTAAATCTAATTGATGCAAATAAATAAAAATAAAGAGAAAGACATAAAATATAATATATTATTTTATTTAACATTATAAGAAAAAGGTGGTCATTATTACCATCCACTAAAATTATCAAATTTTTACTCTTTTAGCAGCAATTGATTGAGTTTTTTTCTTAAACTATAAAAAATATTTATATAAAGTAAAACATATAATTTATGTAAAATTAAATAAATAAAAATATAAAACTATTTTATTTATGAATCATCTTATAACAGTTAATTAAAATATAATATTAACTTATATTATTGTATGCCTCAAGTAGCTCAAATAGTTAAGAAAAAGAAAAGAGAATTGTAAAACTTGATTACCCCAATCACCCACCCCTTTCCTATCCCCCCTCCCGGGGAGAGGGTTTGTCGGTCCGTCACCGATTGAATAAGTGGTATCATATCAACTTTATAACAAATATATAATTTTATAAGTATAATATTACTTATTATTTCTACAACACTGATGATTTAAAACTTAAACTAGCCACATTTAGAGTCAAATAGTTACTCAATTCTTATTCAAGCATGCTCGAGAAAAAAGGTGATGACCAAATATTCAACACCTTAAGTAGTAGTGTAATGATTAAGTAAAATTAAGTTGAGGCTAATTTCATAAGTAAAACAACTTTTGAATCCGAGTCATTAGCAATCAAATAGAAAGTTCAAACCCTTCAATCAATGGGCCCATTACAAAAATAATTATGTTTTACTTGAAGATGATTATATATGTTCATGCTTTCGAGTTTTGAACCCATGTGCCTTTCAATGCAATTAATATAATGGTTTAATTAATTACTTCCAACTTTAGTTTCCATTAATTAAGATTATTAACAATTTTCCTATCTTTCTTGACTTTAAAAGAAAGCAATAAGTTTTCAAAGAATCTTGTTCTCCAATCACTAAAGCAGTTTTAATTATAGTTTAACATGCTTTAGACTTCTCTTTCCATTTCAATTAATATGCTGTAACTCAATTCAAAGAAACATGGAATCGTATAAGAATTTTATTAGTGAACCCAATTTAATGTATTTATTCACTTTTTTTTATAAGGTTTTCTAACATTAAATATAAAAGTATCTATCAATCCATGCATTGCAATAATTAATTAATGTGTTGTTTTAATTAAAAACGTTTAATTTAAATTTAAAATTATAAGTAACTTGTATTCTTAAAGCTATATATACATATATATATATAGTTTCACTATACATAGAAAAGAGTAAGTTCACTGAGCTACTGTGGCAGAGAAGGTGGTCACATGGGTTTCATAATTTTCAATTAGAAATTAGGCAGAAGAAAAAGCAGGGAAAAAGTTGCATTGAATACACAATTGGAAATCTAACAGAGCACTTTCCTGTCCATTATAGCCTTTATTTGTTATATAATTAAGTTGGAGATCTATATAATTCCCACCTCCCAATATATTATTTTTTTATATGTAAATAACCGAGATAATAACTCAAAATTCCCAAAAAAAAAAAAAGGTTACTCGGTTGGATCCATTAAATATAATTAAATTCCAGTCCTTTACTTTCAGTGTTGAGAGTCTTTTAACTTTTATTAACTATTAAATATGCAATAATTTATTCAAATTCAGACTGTTACAGGAATTTGGTTCTGGGCCATGGCCAACGAATTAGTGCCTTTTATTATTTTTATTTTTATTATTATTTTTGTAAGTATATGGACAATCTTGGGACCACTCTGCTTGATTTTGTATTACAACAATTGAATCTTGCATTATCTGTAGTCTATCATAACTCATAAAAAAATGTCAAATAACTCTAAATCTGATCTAACCAAAATTAAAAATTGATGTCATAAAAAATCTCTTGCTAAACCAAAACAGTTCATAGAAATCATTTGGTTAACTCCACACTTAATTGCCATTTCTTCCAAGTCAACAGTAGATAAGCTTTTGCTTTCTAATAAGGAATATTTTTCTCTCCAGAAACCTGTAGGTGGGTGGTGTGCACCAAGCAAAGCAAAGACCAACAATCCTGTAAAAAAAATTTTCCCAAAATCTATACATGTATCAGCATCATTGAAAAAGGCAACCTAGCTAGCATATCTCAATGATTCATTCAACTACAAGTGATTCCATTGCTGAAGAGTAAGACAAGGCCCTGATTTCCCTCGTACCATTTCCAGATCACCCTCAATTTCTTCTGTTGCCCTTCGCCCAAAACTAAAGCTTTTCTTTTCCTTTCTATCTCAATTTTATTCTTTTCTTCCTTTCTACACTCTCAACTCAAGTGCTTTTGCTTTTCAGCTTGCTGCTTTTACTCTTTTCTACTTGCATTATTCTATGGATAACGTTACAATACTCACTTGTTAACATTTTCAGAGATACCCGTTTATTCTATTCTTCGATTACAATTCAATAGTCAAGATGTTTTAGATTAAAAAAAAAATTGTAGTGAATTCCTTACATATTATAAGGTTAATTTGCTAATATGGTTACCACATTTGTCCACTAATTAAGATAGTAATCCAGCTATTATCAGACAATTATTATTATTCGATTATAAACCTGAATACCCACTAGGCTATTAATTGATAATATATTAATATTTATCGCCGGTTGCGCATTTTAGAGAGTTAAAACATTTTGTATCAGTGATTGTCAAATCTGGTTGTCAAGAAATTCGTCTCTTGATCGATTTGAGCCTCATTTTTATAATGGATGAAAGTTTAACGTGTCATTCATTGAAGGTATTAATATTAGTGCTCGATAATGTAGTTACAATTAATTATTGCGATACAATGCTCTAATAATATTATAAAATTGATGATGCCATAGTGCTAGAGGTACGTTTCTTCTCTAAAATGAAAAGTAGGTTTGGGGGTGTTTGATTTATGATATATAAAACTAGTTTTTTGAAAATTATACATTATATTTCTCTTTTACTATTTAAAGAGTAGTTGGCGAATCAAAATCAATAGTATTTGGTCTCTTCATGTACATTAAATTATCTTTAAAATAATACAAAAATTGTAAATATTTTGGTAAGACAATAGAACTCTTCCAATAAATTTTTTTAAATATATTAATTTATATATTCAATTAAGAATGAGCCTTATGACTAGGGTGTGTACTTTTTCAAACAAAGTTTAGCGTTTAGAAATATTCTTGATTTATCTTAATTAGTTTGGCTTTACAAAAACGTAGTCATAATCCCTCGTGTGCTTCATTTCCGTTTCTTCTATTTTCTCGTATAGAAATCGAGAAATAGGTGGAGGGAAGCATTCAATTTATTATTCACTTATTTTCCAATAATCAACGGTAGCCACAATGCCACATCACCTTTATTCTTTAATCCAAAGTGTCACAAACAATCGTTTTCATAAAAGCTATCGATATTAAAGTTATACTAATAAAATTTGTTTATTAAGTTAGTACATAAAGTTAACGTAATATTATTGTTCAATTTCATATCACAAAAGTGTATTTTATTATATTGACTTTATATATAGACTTTGTAAGTATAATATTACGGTTAATATATAATAAGTAATTGATTTCAAAATTACTATTTTTTCACATATAAAATGAAGGGATATTTTTATCACTATACTTAAAATTAAAATGAATAATAAATAACGAAAAACAAAATTACAAGCCCAAATTTTATATACCTGGCTCTTAGTTTTTTATTATATTTTTAATTGTAAAATTATTAATATCCTTAGATTTCACCCAAATTGGAAACATGTTTTTCAACTGTAGTTTGGTTTCATAGTGGTTACGATAGTGACAAATTGCCAAAATTTGAAAACCGTAAATTGACTTAATTTCTTTTTTATCTTATTTATAAAATTGATGAAAATGTTCTCAACCGATCTTAACCACCTTCGTATTTCCCCATTAGATTATATATACCAATGAAATTCGCCAATGGATTAAAACTTTTATTTTTTTTTATTTGATATAAAATAACATGACAGGCTAGCTAGATGTACACTGTTGCTTGGACATTAGACAATAACAAATCTTTTTAATTTAAAATTAGTTGACAAACGTGATATATAAAATCGTACAACAAAATTAATACTTTGACTAAAATTTTTCATCTGTAATTTGTTTTATGAACAAAAGGCCAATCATCACAACAACACAGCTTAGATTAGATTATGCTTTGGATGCTAATCTATCCATGATTCTATGTCCATCTACATCCCATTTCACAATTAAATTATGTGGAAACTTTTTCAACCCTAAATTTATAATGTATTTTGGGCCTCTATTTTACTTAATATGACTAGATATGGTATGTAATATGATGCCAAATGTATGGATCAAATTGGATGATCATCATAATTAGGATAAGAAAGCTTCTAAGACATTGGCCCCCCCGTCTCTCTCTAATAAATGTAATTGTCACATCATGAATCCTCTGATCAACTCGCTTGTATCATTTTCCTCAGCCACGCTATACACATATAACGAATTTAATAGAGAACAACCCCATGGACTATAACAAGCTTTAAAAAAAAAAAAAAACTTACAATTCGATACTTGAAATAAAAAAAGAAAAAAAAAGAAAAAGGTAAACTACCAACTGGTATAATTAAATGCATGAAGTGGGTTATGAAAAATTGAATTTGATAAATAATGAAATTGATAAAAATAATATTTAGATTATATTAAGTTAAAAAAAATCTTAAATGTCGTTATAACATGTATATACACATGGATTATGTTCGATTCTTGACACAACAATCCTTAACAGACCTATCACATGACGTGGCTACTTTTTTTTTTTTATTTGTGTGTGCATGTATATTTATAGTTATTGTAATTTTTTCATTTTAATTTTTAAGATGTGAAGCGCAATAAAATAACTTCTTAGCTAATCGAATGTTAAAGTAAAATTGAAAAAACAGTTATTTGTTTTTTTTTAATTTCTAAATATGACTAGAATTATTAATTTTTTAAAAATGAAGAAGGAAAAAATTGATGACGTGTAAGTCCATGGTCGATCGGCGCTTCTCTCTCCTTAACGTCCTTTAGATCCGCGGTCTTTTCTTTCCTTCATAATAACAAAAACAGTAAAATTAAAAAAATAAAAATAAAAAGTGAAAATTACAAAAAGAAATAAAAAAACTCTCTCTCTCTCTCTCTCTCTCCCTGTTTCTCTCTCTATATGTGAATAATAATTTATAAATTCTGGCATACTTCTCATCTCGGATCTCTCTCTCTCTCTCTTTCTCTTTCTCTCTCTTATTTCTGTGCTTGTTGTTTGGTTTGCTGAACCAAATTGGTCTTTTTATTTTCTACACTTGACATTTTTGTTTCTCTATTATGCAAACAAACCCTAGCCTTCTCTTCTTTTTCTTTCCTTTTCTTTCATTTTCTCTTTCACTTTTACACGAAACAAACATACACTGCTCCTGACGGTACGTTTCTATTTCTATTTCCGCCCTTTTTATTTATTTCTTTGGTTTTTCATCCCTACAATTCTAAATTCAATCCATTTTCTTTCGCAACTCTCTGTATTTATCTTATTCTCTGTATTTATCTTATTCTAGGTGTCACGTGAGGTTAAATTTGTATTTTTTTTTTTTAATTTATTGCGCGTGATCAGGGCAAAATATGTTTGTGTTGTGAAACTAGGGATTGTGAATATGTTAAGAGATTGATTTGGGGACGCTTGTAGATATGATGTTATTGTTTATTTGGGATGGGGGATTGAAATGTGTGTTGCGTGGGTTGATGAAGGGTTTGTGAGCGACGCGTTGTCTTGGAGGTAGACAGAAGCCTGGTGAGAAATGACTGATTTTCAACAATTACAACAAAAGCCTGAATCCGGGGATGATGTTTGTGGGGAATTTGAACGTGGGTTGGAAGAATTGATGCGTGGCCACTTGGATGATTGTATGTCATTTGCATCATGTAGTTCTACACGGAATAATGATGATGAAGATGATGAAGGGGATCAGCTAGTTAGGAGGAGGAGAAGGTCGGACCGTGAGGGTGATGACTTGGCCGAGTCATCTGCTGCCAGGAGGCGGCATTCTCGGATTTTGAGTAGGTGGGCTGCAAGGCAAGCTCAGGAGATGATAACTACGATTGAGAGGAGGAATCGTGAGTCTGAATTGATGGCTCTTGCGGGTTTGCACACGGTTTCAATGCTTGACTCTTCATTTTTGAGGGAGTCTCAGTCTCCTACTTCAAGGCGGCAGGGCAATGTGGAGAGGCCGAGCACTCAGGCGTCAGGTATTTTGCAAATGTGGAGGGAATTGGAGGATGAACATCTGTTGAATAGGGCGCGTGAGAGAGTGAGGGTAAGGTTGAGGCAGCAAAGGAGTGTTGAGTCTAATACAAATGTGTCAAGTACCAATATGTCAGAGGGCCATGGAAGTGAGAATCAGGGGAGTTTGGAGGACGCAAGTGAAAGTGAGAATGAGTATGTGAGTTGGTCACATGATCAGATGGAGTCACAAAATGAGCGTGGGGACAATAATGGGTCTAGTAGGGAGCAGTCTCCTGATCTTGGCGATGTTGAGAGGGAGAGGGTGAGGCAAATTGTTCGTGGATGGATGGAGAGTGGCCTTGGTGATCCCTCGTCTAATGCTGCTCAAAGGAGCGGTAGTCCAAGAGCTGAGTGGCTTGGTGAAACAGAGCGGGAAAGGGTTAGAATTGTTAGGGAGTGGGTGCAAATGACAAGTCAGCAACGCGGAGCTCGTGGAGCCCGGAGAGAAGATCAGTCAGCTGGAACTGTTGCTCAAGCTGATCAAATTCGCGAAGGGTTGGCTGCTGACCATGATGAGGGGCAACCAGAGCATATTCGCAGGGACATGCTAAGGTTGCGTGGAAGACAAGCCTTAATTGACTTGCTTGTGAGGATTGAGAGGGAAAGGCAGAGGGAGCTTCAGGGTTTGTTGGAGCATCGGGCTGTTTCGGATTTTGCTCATCGCAACCGCATTCAGGTTAGTTGGCTATCATGACAATGGGTTTGTTCTTTTTTTTTTTTCCTCATATTTTAGTGTAATATTTTCTGATTTTCTTTCTTTTTATGGATTTTTGCTGGTATAGTAGCTAGTCTTAGATTTTGAATCTCAGTAAGAATAATATTCTTGATTTTTTGCCCCTTATATTAATATGGTTATGCACTGCTTTAACTTGAGTTTCCTTTTACATTGGAAAGTTTAGGCAACCTTAAGTTGGTTTATGGTTTGTTTGTGGCTGGACTTTCATTATATTCTAATCTTCCCAGAAATCTTGTAATGTTGGTGTGAGTTTCTCCTCTACTAAAGGTTTTATATAGTTCCTTCTTTCACTTAGAATATTTCTTTTAATCGTTTTTAATCCTTCATACTACCATGTGAATGGCCTGGAGATAGTGGTGATCAATCACCTGGGCCTAGCATGGAATTGCATTTGGTGGTTAAAATCTTTTCTTGCATGGCCCATTAATCCTTTTCTCATTTTTCCAGTCATTACTCAGAGGTAGATTTTTGCGAAACAATGAAAGACCAGTTGAAGAAGAGAGGCCACCCTCGATGGCTGCTAGTGAACTAATTCAATTAAGGCAACGACACACAGTATCTGGTTTAAGGTATGCTCGATCTTGATCTCAAGCCTTAAGGATGTTATTGTTTCTCATTGTCTGATTGAAGCACTTAAGCATTATGTTTTCTGGAAAGACATTTATATTGGGTGCTTTTTTATCTTTGCAATTGGTACATTCTTACTTCAGGGTGATCTTAGTGAAGGTTTTTTTTTTTTTGTATTCAATTTTTAGTAATTTTGTAGAGATAATCTACCAGTATTATAAGGATTAAGAACATTATGTTATATTTCTATTGGTGTATATTCCTAGTCTTGATATAGCTGCCATAGTTTTACATGGTGAGCTAGCTTAGAGTATCAGACAGCTGTGATACTGAGACATGATTTTATTACTCATAATATTAGCATAATTTCTAACCCATTTATTAATATACTAATATCATAATAAATTCCTTTCTCATGTAGGGAAGGCTTCCGGTCCAGATTAGAAAATATTGTGCGTGGTCAAGCAAGCAGCAATTCTGATAGCACATCTAACAATAATACCAATGACTCTAGAAATGATCGTACTCAAACAAACATTTCACAGGATTCCCACCTTGAAACCAATGAGCATTTACAATCAAGGAGTCAGGCAAGTGACAGCCGCCGGTTGCCTGATCAAACAGGCAGCTTTGAAAGCAACACAGCTGTTGGCAATATAAATTGGGCAGAAACAGCTAATCAAGGAGGGAATTGGGAAGAACAAATTACTGATGATGATAGACGAAACCGAGAACTGTCATCATACACTCGGTTTGATGAATCGAGAAATAGAAATGAAGCAGAGATGGGTACAAACTGGCAACAAAGTCCAGTTAATGATTGGCCTCAGGAAACTCCTGGAAATGTGGATACTGAAGGTGGTCATCTGCAAGAAGCACAGCAGGTTTGGCATGAAAATGGGGCCAGAGTAACCGTTGATAGCTGGTCAGAAGGGCCTTCTGATCCTCCAAGAGCTCGTCGGGCTATACCTGTTAGAAGATTAACCAGATTTCATCCGCCTGACGATGATAATGTGTATAGCATGGAGCTTAGAGAACTTTTGAGCAGGTTACTTGAATTTTATAGTGTGCCTTTTTATTTTTTTTATTTGTTTATGGTAGAGTTTTGGTGTTAAGCCATGTAGAACTTCCTTAATAATTTGTATTGACGTGTTCTTTCCTGTTTTACAGGAGAAGTGTTTCTAATCTTCTTCGTAGTGGCTTCCGTGAAAGCTTAGACCACTTAATACAGTCTTATGTGGAAAGGCAAGGTCGTGCTCCCATTGACTGGGATTTGCACAGAAATTTGCCAACACCAACTCCCTCTTCCCCAGAGAGGGATCAGGAGCAGCAGAGGGATGAACAAAATGAGGATCAGCATGATGCCATTAATAGACCTTCATTGGTGCTGCCATCTCCACCAGTGCCACCGCCACAGCCACTGTGGCACCAGGATTTACATCATACTAGCTGGTCTCGTCACAGCATGCACCGTTCAGAAATTGTGAGTTGTTTATTATTAAATTTTAATTTTTTATTTCATTGTCATAATTTTTTGGCGCCTCTCTTAGTTTCATGCGAATCATTATATTTTCTTTTCATATGGTGTTGTAATACAATAGGGATAGAGGAAAGCACTGGAGCTTTCAAAACTCAAGGTCTTTCTTTTGTTTTATGAAGCATTTGAAAGTATGAAAATTTCTCCAGAACTTGTGTGTCAGTGAAAAAATTTGAAGCAATGGTACTGCCTTCTTCCTATAGCAATATGGGTATTATCTGGACTTACTACCAACATGATCCCTAGACAAGCTTACAAGACTCTGTAATGCTAATGAAGGATGTCTTAGGGCCACCAACATAGGATATTAGATTCCTTTAGTTTCTTGATTACCAAGGTTTTTTCTGTGTATTGAAATAAGAAAAAAGAAAAAGAGAGAGACATGTCCAACTGATGATGAACGAGGATGGGAAGTGGCTGAGGTTTTCTAATTTCTCTTGATGTGCTGATCTTATTAACTATTTGTTGCCAAATTGTCAGTGTCAGTGCCCATGTCCATTATCTTGTATTCTTTATGCATTTCTTCTTACCTTGGATCTGAATGTGTGGAGTGGAAACTAATTTGGAGCAGGAATGGGAGATGATTAATGATTTGAGAGCAGACATGGCAAGGCTTCAGCAAGGTATGAGCCACATGCAGAGGATGTTAGAAGCCTGCATGGATATGCAGCTAGAGTTGCAGCGCTCTGTGAGACAGGAAGTGTCGGCTGCCCTTAATCGATCAGCTGATGAAAAAGGTTTGTGTACACTTTTTCTGAAATCATCATTGTTCAACTTTTTCTCAGAACATCGATTTATAACATGCAGTTTGGTTCTATGTTGACAAAAAGCTCCCTTAAAACTTGTGTTACATTCTTGTATTCTATACTGCAGGTTTTTATTATTTGATGTTTTTTCTCTAATCATGTACTTCTTGTTGCAGGGATGGTTGCAGAGACATCAGAAGATGGATCTAAATGGGGTCATGTGAGGAAAGGGACATGCTGTGTTTGTTGTGATAGCCATATTGATTCTCTATTGTACAGGTATGTGTGCTAGTATTTTTGACATTTTTATTTTTGGACAGAGAAACTTAAGGAAAGAACCTGACTTCTATACTTATTATGTGGTGGAAAAATTTTCTAAAACTGTTGGCAGATGTGGGCACATGTGCACTTGCTCAAAATGTGCAAACGAGTTGGTCCGCGGTGGAGGGAAGTGCCCATTGTGTCGAGCACCAATTGTTGAAGTAATCCGAGCATACTCAATACTGTAAAGACAAGTGAAAGAAATAATCCCAAAAAAAAAAAAAAGAAGAAGAAGAGGGAAGAATAAGAAATTAATAGAATGAGTGGTGAGGTCAAAAGAGAGCCCATGTCAATTCCTGTACATGAATGAGAAGTTCGTAGGGCTCTCATTTGTAGAGTGTTCATTCTTCAGTTGTTGCCGCTGTTTTTCTGATTATATGTGGAACATTACACGGTGTATAATTGGAATAACAAATGGCATCGCCAATTCTTCATTCTTGCGTAAATAAAAATTTAAAAATATTCTTTACATTTCTACCAAGGAGAGAAATGACCAAATTTATGCGTTTCTTTTACGGATAATTTTGCAAGAAAAGGTCTTATGGGGGTTATTGGATGGATAGCCATGCCACAATGCACCGTATCGTTGTTGCAGAGTCTCCATTTTCCAATACCTCTTTTAAATTTTAATTCCTTTTTAATCTTAATGAAATTCTGAATAAAGAACCATCAATATCCTCTTAAAATAATTAAGAGGTAAATCTCATTGGTCATTCACAATGTTTTAACGATTATAGGCAAATTTATCCACTCTGTTAGAATAGATAGAAATATCTTCTATACAATCATGATATTCATAAAAATTAATGTTTCAATCATGATATGTTCTATAATGTTCTCATTATAATTGTGGTTAAATTATAATGTTTAATTAATCATTGCTAAGTGGTATATGTCTTTTAACTTTTTATAAAAGGCTTTCCGCAATTTCAGAATACAAGGTCAGAGTAGACTATGGTTGGATTCGAAATCAGCATACGGTTCAAAAGAAAGAAAAAAAAAAAATCTTTGAATGAACCGGTATTTCAAATTAGGTAACATTAGGTATATAACTTAATTTACACAATCTGATATGACACAAATTTATTGAATATAGATAAAAATAAAAAATAAATTAAATAAATTTTAATAAATAAAGTGGCACTCACACATCTAATAATTTTTTATTAAATCAGATTATATAGATTGAGTTATACCATTTGATTATAAACCTATTGTCATTCGTTCAGAACATTCATCAATTATTATTACGTTTGATATTTTAAAAATTGAATACTGTAGTAGGATTATATTTAATGTATGTATGAATGATGTGAGACACCCGTACCAACTGAAGACTTCCGTTCCTAATATAATCTCTTGTGCGTCTGTAAACATGAGTTGAGAGTCCAGATCTTTAGTGAGTTTCTGAGCTCTGCAACACATCTCACATACCATAGAGGTTATAAAGTAAAAACATTTTGTTTTGTTTTGTTTGTTTGTTTGTTTGTTTTTTTTTTTAAAGATCGGAAAGCGTTAGATAACTCCTTGTACAGTTATCATCCTTATCATTTTCCTATTCCCACAAAAGCAAATAAATACTGCCATTATATAAAAGAATGATATGTCTAGCAATGGCTGACATTATATTTCTTGTTTTTTTGGCACAAAACTTATTAACCCTTCCCCTGATCTGATTTATTGAACAAGAGCCATCTACGTCGCTAAACAATATACATGCTGCCTTTTTTTTTTCTTTTTTCAATGGTGACTACAAGCTAAAAGATATTCGAGGACAAAAATGAGTGGATAAAAAGAATGAAAAAGCTGGGAAAAATCACCGGAAAGCTTGTTCGACTCATGAAAACCATCTCCTTCCATTATTCGCAGTTTTGAGCTTCATCACAAGTTGCTCTCGTTGAGCTTCCACCTCCGCGTATTTCAGGCTCATTTGAAAGTAGCGTTCACGTAGATCTTTCAACTCGGCCTCAAGAGATGATGCTCTCTTTAATCCTTCCTTTTCACCTGTCAACTTCGCGGCAGTATCTGAAGGACTTCTTGGTTCCTTGGACAACAAGCTGAACAAGAAGCGGTTTACAAAATTAGAAATAGTTGTACACATTCGAGTACTATTGGACCCCTGTTATTTTTTTCCAAACATTTGTAATCTGCTAATTAGTGCGGCACTGTAATGCCCTGTTTATTATTAGAACAAATATTATACCAGATCACGGATATTACGATTACAAGTCAAGTTAGTTTCGAGACAAAATCGATACATACTGACAAGGGATCATGTGATACACGTCATTTGCAATTGCTAGTGTTGTCTATGCAAAAGTAAATGGTGGTTTAAAAATCTACAACATATAAATTTGTAACCCACCTTTTAAGCTGTGCTTTATACATCTCATTTGCCTCCAACGCATCAGCTAGTTCATTCTCAAGAGACTGGATCTTTGACAAAAGATCAATCTGTGTAACTTGAGAACTTTCAAAGTCATGTTTGTTATCAACCTGAAACAAAAGGGAGAAAAGGAAGTATTGAAAGACTAGATAAAGAGATGATAACTGTCACAGAGACATAGTTGGCTTATCTTGCAAAACTAGATGAATTCATGTATGGCAATGACACTAACCTGCTGTTGGTTTTGAAGCATCGGTAGATTTTTCTTCTCTTCGCCCTGCCATTTCAAAAGCTGAAATTATGAATATATTTAAGTAAATTTAATGGCAAAAACTAAATTATGATTACAGGAAAAACAGTAAAATTGGTGATACTAACTGTTGATGGAGAATTCAATTTCTCACGGATAGAAGCACTGGTAGGAGAATAACCAGGATGAGAAAGATTTGCAAGAGACTCAAATTGCTTCTGTTTTACTTCTTTATTCTGCTTCAAGTCCTCCTCAAGTGCTTGAGCCCTCCGAAGACACTCTTCCTTCTCCTTCTCAAGATTTTTTATCTTCCTCTGAAATTGGCTATTTTCCCTCCTTATCTGGGCAAGCTCGTTCTTCAGCACAGCTTCCTGAGAACCTAATGCTTGTATTGCAGTTAAATCACCCTCCAGTCGAAGAAGCTTTTCCTGAAGGGCAACCTTCTTAAGTTTGCAGTCCTCTAGCTCTGAAACAGCCTTCTGACTACTGGAGAGTCTCTGCATATATAGGTTTCTCTCAGCCTGAAGTTCCTCATGATCTCCAGATAATATCTGCAATGAAGCTTCCAGTCTTTCATTTTCAAATTTGGCCTCATTTAGTGATTTCTTTAGACTCAGAACTTCATCCTGAAGCAGTGCAGTTTTCTCCAGTTGAATCTTAAGGCTGGTTACTTCGTCTGCTACCTGTAGCTTCTCATATTCAGAAGCTTTGAGTTTTAACTCAAGCCCTCTAATTGTGCTTTTAAGTTTCTCTTCATTGGATTTGACATCTTCCAGCAAATCCAGTAGTTTTTCATGGTCAGCCATCATAACTTCCTGATTCTGCTTCGCAGTGGCAAGCTCACGCGCAAGCTGTTCTGCTCTTTTTTGAGATTCCTTCTTGAAGATATCAAGGTTGCTCTCAGATAATTTTAGTTTCCCTTGGACTTCTTGAAGAGCAGCTTCAAGCACAGCTTTATCTGCACGTAGATGAGACACCTCAAGTACAGCTTCTGAAGCGGTTCTATCCTTTTCATCTTGAGTCGCAGACATCTGCTCAGTGAGGTGTGCAACCTCTCTTTGAAGGTTATCAGCTTCAACTGTCTTCTCCAAGTACATCTGATTTAACAGACTCTCCTCTGTAACAAGTTTCTCTTTATGTTTTTGGTTTTCGTGAAGCAAAGCATCTAGTTCTAGATTAAGGGCCTTCTCCTTTGAAGCGATTTCTTCCAGCATTGAAGAATATTTTTCTTCAAGAGCTTCAACTTTTTTTGATATATCAGAAAAAGCTTTTTCTGATTCTCTAAGTTCAGCTTCCAGGACTGCACAATGCTCATGTAACTTCATTTTTTCCTTTCTTAATTCTGCATTTGCTTTCTGCAGCAAACTGGATTCTTCAATGAGACTTTCAGCTGTAGCTTGTAGCTTTGGATTTGCTAGCTTCAGATATTCACACTCTTCTTGAACTCCTAACCACCTCTTTTGCATGTCCTGGATCTTCTGTTTCATTTCAACCTTTTGTGCATCCATTTCACCTTTCAATCTTTTTATCTCATCCTGGAGATTCAAAGCATGAGATTGTGAATTCTCTAATTCCAAACGAGTTGATTCCCTATCATTGGTTAAATATCTTAGCTGTGCTTCCAAGCCACATATCCGTTCAGATAACTGCACATTTTCTTCTTCTAATTCATGCAAGTGAACTTCCATTTCTTGTTTGCTGCTTTCTAGCTCTGAAGATTTTCTTTCAAGAAGCTCGTTGGCTGATACCTCAGAATTCATTTTGCTATTAAGCACCATCATTTGATTACGCAACTCATCCAAGCGTTTAGAGGTGTTATTTTCTTCTATAAGCATCATTTCAATACGTTCCTCTAACTGGGCTTTTTCTTTCTGCAGATCAATAATCTGAGTTTCTGACTCCCTTTGGTAATGTCTAAGTGCATTGACTTCTTCTCCCTTCAGCAAAATAACAGATTTGAGCTCATCTATCTCAGATATCTTTTCCAACAGTTCCTTACCCGTATCTGTAACTTCAGATTTAAATTCCATATACTCAGTCTTGATTCCCTCAGTGTAAGGGCTTAGAGTATTTTCACGAAAATGAGCACCCTGCAGTTTATTGCAGACTTCTGAATTTGCTCCTGTTGCTCTAACTTCTTCATTGGATTGAAACTCATCATTCTGAACAGTAATTTTCTCCTCAGACAACTTTTCCAGCCGGATAAAGTTGTTCAATATAGCCTTGGCTTGCTCTTTTAGCGTAACCAAATCTGTACTGCTTGAAATATCTGAGTGGTTAGAGTCGGAAGTACACCCAGTATTTGTTGGGGAACAAAGGCTAGATTGTTGCTTATTTAGATTGGCTAAAGAGAGTTGAATCTGCTCATGCAACTCAAAGAGAAATTTAGAAGTTTCGATGAAAGTATCTGATTCAGAAATCTTACACTGTGGACAGACAGCTGCTGAATGGTCTTTAATCTCATTTTCCTTTCTGTGGTAAAGCTCTAGCTGTTCTTGCAGCGCAGCAATCTCAATTTCCTGCTTTTCTGCTTTGGAATGGCATTTACGGAGTTCACCGTCAAGATAACAAGCTTTGTCCTTGAGAGGCTGCAACTGGAGCTCCAGATCATCAGATCTATTTCCAAGATCTACAAATTGAATCTTTAAGTCATCAGTAGAATGTCTTTCACTAAGGGAATCTGTCTTCCTAAGCTCCTCTTGAAGCTTGCACATTTGAGATTTCAGTTTGCTTACTTCAGATTCAGGTGTGAAGACAGAATTGTAATCTGGACAATCATATGATAAAGATTTAGAGGAGGCATCACTTGTCGAAAGATCCTTTTTTGATTCTTTGAGCTTGAATAGAAGTTCCAGGTTTTCCTCCGTTAGTTCGTTGCAGTCCCTCTCAAGTTCTTGCACCTTCTGTTTTAGAATATCAACCTCTTTGATTAGATTGTGACCATCTTCATTTCCAAAATCCATTTTCTCAAGTCTTTGAGCATTTAGAGCTTCAGATAACTTTGCTTCCAGATTGATAATCTTTTCCTCCTTTTCAGCTATTATAGCCCTCCAATCTTCCTTGCAGTCTGTAAGAGCTTGATTTTTTGAGCCTTGTTCCATCTCTATCTCACGGTTTTTTTCCTCCAGAGATCTTTCCAGAAATTGAATGGTACCCTCCAAATTCCTTTGGACTTCTAGTAACTGCTGTAGTTCAAGTTCTAGGTTCCTGTCATCCTCTTGCTCAACATCATTTAAATCTCTTGTTGGATGTTCAACGATACTACCTTCCAGATCTGAATCACAGGAGGTGTCTCTCATCTTCTTTACAACAACCTGCTTATTTACATCTATGACCTTACTATCTTCAAATCCATGGCCACAACTTCCCACTTCAAATTCTGACTTCTTTATAGAGAGATTTTCAATTTCCAATTTCTGTTTTTCTATAGTCTCTTCAAGTTCCTGAAGAATGGAAAGAAGTTCAATGTTTGATTCTTGTGTCTTCTTTAGCTGCATTGCCAAATTAGCATTTGACTCTTTCTGAAACTTTATCTCATCTTCCAATTCCTTCAGCATATTGTCTGTATCTTTGGCCTGAAACTTCAAATTCTCAGTAGCAGTTGGTTGCACCTGTGATTGTTGAACCAAGACCTTCAGCTGTTCAATTTCCTGCTTCAAGACATCACATTTAGCATGTGATTCTGAGACCTCCCCTTCAAGACTTGCCTGACATGTTGATTTTTCCAATGATTCCTTCTGTAACTTCTCCAACTCAGTCATTAACTTGCGAGCATTTTGTTCCCACATCCTAGCTTCAGCACGAAGCTCCTCTATTGTAGCTTCTGCAGCTTCCAGAAGATCCTTGGATGAACCAGCATTCCGAAAAGGTGATGAGGGAGTAGCACGTGGAACTCGATTGAAATCTTCTCTTTGATTTTGAAGATGGCTTGCAGAACTTGAAACCTTTGGATTAAAGGATGACTGATTTGACCGAGATGGATCATTGAAAGAATAGGAACCATAAGGAGAACTACTTTGAGAACCAACTGAATCTTGTCTTCCAATCAGATTATTTGTCACCCCACTTGAATAACTTAGAGGAGAATAATTTTCCCTGCCAAAGGAGCCCTCTACGGAGTCAAAGCTATTGCGAGAAGCTGATGGTGAGAAACTCATGTTCTGCAATTACAAAAAACGAATTCATGAACCACATGAGGGCAAAAAAGGCTAATGAGAATGTTTATGGTGGCAGTTAATGAACATGAAATTTGTATTCACAATAGCGGTGTGGTCTTTGCTCCACTGTTTATATACTTTGAACTATCAAGAAAATAAGAAATTTATGAAACTGCATATACAAATTAAGTGAGCTGCAATCATGGATACACATGGAAAGAACACAGATTTTGATGGTGCAGATGTTTGTTAGAAGAAATGGATTGTTTATGCAACAGCTCAAGTACCTAGCTGTAATAATAATAACCATAAATAAATAAATTACTGCTGAAATATGGGTGAAAAACATTTGACTATGAAAAACATGTTTTACGTAGCTCTCTTAAGCTAATTTCATTTAACACTTAATCACCATTAGACTATTTCTCTCGGGCGGTCAAAAATGGAAGATAGTGCATGTGAGCCACATATTCTTAGCTTTTCAGCTGGGCATATTGTGGCTAGCAAAGAGAAATGAAAAAACATGTATTCAGAGATACATCCTTAAAGTTATTGACATAAAACAATTGGAAATACAGTATGGAGTGCAAACTGTGTCACTAGGAAACTTCAAGCTACTTAAAAGAATCAAGTTCCTAAAGCTAAGTGAATGAAAGCCAGCTTGATTCTGAAAGAGTTGTGGATATGTTTAACCACTCATATGCAACCAAAATGATTCTTGCAGATGAATGTAACCACTCGTTTTTCTTACATCCTATGGCAAAACCTATGCATCAGATTGATGGAACATTTCATGATAATGAAAGCCATCATTGTGAGTCCGTCTGATATCCAAAAATGGGTGAGGAAGAAAAACAACTCTTCAGACCCATGAAAGTATTACTCATAACTTTGAATTACAATGAGTAACAGCAGAGATTACACATAAAACCTCACAAGTAAAAGTGCCTAATTGAAGATTCATCAACATCATAGTACCAGCTAGTATGAAAATTTTTGTAGGGTCCTTAAGTTGCAAACTTGAGATGCAAAAGATCAAACTATAAACTAGATTGGAATTACAGACATTAACATGATGGAAGATATGGTGGCATGCTAGCTTAAATACCAAGCTATAGCAGTAGAGAGCAAGGTGCCATACCCTAATATATGGTTCTCCTGCTTGAGATGTACCATCCAAATGGTTGCTAGACGAAGATCCAACGCTCCTGGTGAATGTACCATCAGAAACATCCGATTTGTTTTCCAACTCATCATAGTCAATGTTCATGTCCTCCATATCTGAATTTGTGTCTTTCAACTGTTCATCCCTTTAAAAGGTGCAGCAACTCTTTCACAACCACAGAACAGAAAGTTAAATTAGTATGAAGTTTCGTATTGAACTGCAAACCTGAGTTTTTCTCTTGGTGTTAGGCACTGAACTTTAAGCTGCAAACCAGGAGAAAAACGTCTGTCAGAGATAGGTTTACTGTCAATAACTTCATGGCCTAAAAATATTGTAATTGTAGTTGACGTATAGCTAAATGTCTCAGCATATATTCCACAAAAGCAAAGAGCATAGAGACAGGACGATAGTTGAAAAAATAAATATATAAAATACAGATTTTTTGGAGGAAAGAAGAACTTTTGGACAAGAGCAGCATGAGTCGTTATGGAGGCGATAACATGCATGTACAAATATTTAAGTCAGGTAACAGGTGCTTATATATTCTATGACGAAGTTATATTAGTACATACTGTATTATAAAAAATTATACTCTTTAAGTTTACTGTACCTACGGTTTAGAAAAGCAAAATTCCATTCATAATCAGTTTTCTGCTGCAAAAGGCTAGTGGCAAGTTTATTTGCGCATCTAGCATTTCCTAGTATTGCTTATGCTGTTAGTGTAATAGGGCGGTTTACTGATGAAGCATGTTAAATGCATACAGTTTCAAGTAGGAGAAAATGGAAATAATTAAAAGCAACTCACTTGTAAGATTGTCCCACTATTACATTTCTTCAGTGGTAATGAAATAGGAACAGAACTTTTTGAAGTCATGTAGCTTGCTAAATTAACAAAAGCCTCTCCAAGGATGCCAGACCTAGATGATCCCTACAGAAGTAATCATTTCAAGTTGATTGTGTCAGTTAATTCCACAAAACTCAATAAATTAAACTTTGCAACAACAAATAACACAAACATCAGACCATTGAAACAACAATTTTAAAGAGGCATTCTTCAACATCCTTTGAAGCATCATCTCGCGGAATCCAAATAGACTCTGAGAACGTCTCAATCCATCTGCAATTTCCATTTCGTACAGACGCTTTCCCTGACTTAGCTACCGTTTTACCTGTCTCTACCGAGATAATGGACACAACAAGTTTGTCCCATCCTTTTGGTACCTACATTTGCGAAATTACAGAACGCATAATTGCTTAAAGATTTACCAACAAAAAATGCGCAGGAAGATGAACTCTAAAACTTAATAATCACTTAATTTTGAAATGTTAAGCGTGTACATCAATTAATTTATTTTTAATGTTATAATATTGATTAAACTTAAAGATCATTTTACTAACAAAGATAGCAACATAATAATAATAACAACAAACAATCTATCTTCCACCATTGCCATTCCGGCTCGAACATTAAGTCAACCTGCGGTCAACGAATTATATACAAAAAGAATAGATGGCGTTTATTCACAATCTAAAAATAAATTTCAAAAACTTAACGTGCAATAAATATGCAAAAAAAATGTTTTCAGATTCAAAAATTGAAGTAAAGGAGAGACAACAATTTCTTTCCGAACAAGCTTTCAGGATTATGAGAAGAAACCGTTTTAGATTTTAAAAAGAGAAAGAGAGAGAGAGAGAGAGAGAGAGAAACGATTTTTTCTTGTTCATATTTGAGCCAGCTTTTCTTTTACGATTATATTTAAAATCTGTTTCCTGAAAACATTTCAACCAGATGTGAATGTGTTAGATGAGAATGACTCCATTGAAGTGATTAACGAACATAATAAACAATGTATGGATGAGAACTGAAAACGAAACGAGAATAGCAATTTGGAAAAAAAAAATTGTACGGAACCTGAAGAGCCTGAAAGTTAGAGAACTTGAAATCGAGTTTGTCTCCGAATTTATCAGACTTGTGTTTGTGTAACCTGAACATTGTGTGTTTCGTTGCTTGCACTTCGCCTGGCAGTTGCGTCGGCTTCTGGATTTCGTGTGGAAATGAAATTGATCAAACCAAAGCCAGAGCTACGGAGGCAGAGGAGCAGTTTCGCATGCTTTAAAGAGAGGGGAGAGAGAGAGAGAGAGCGAGGACTGTGTTTACTTAACAACGGAGAGAGAGAGAAGATGAGAGCGTTAGCTGTTATTTGTTACTTGGTGTTTGCTGAGGTGGTTCTATTATATTGGATATTATTGCTATTTGTTTAATTTTCTTTGTTTTTGCAGTGGTGACCTTTTAATATTGTTTATTTTAACAATGATACTTTTATTTCTATCTTTTCTCATTATTTCCAAACTTTCCTCTCTAAATTAAAGGAAAGCCCATGTTTCTGGTAAAAAGTTAGGTAATGTATAGAACCCATTTTGAATATTGTTTGCTATTCTGAAAATAAACTATACAACTAATCTGAGATTTTTAAATTAAATTCAATTTACGCTCTAAGAACTATAAGAAATCGGTTTAACTAATTTAACGGAAACATTATTATAGACTTTTAAAAGGATTAGTTGCCAATATTTAATATGTTTCCATGCTTATTTAATTGAAAAAACTTATAAATCTGAATTAACTATTCTAATTTAATCTTTTAATTTAAATCTGTAACACAAACTTTTACTCTAACCCATATGTATTTGATTGTTATCACGATTTCGAAGATGAATTTGTGTATGGTGATTGACAATTGTCAATCAAACTCAATCTTTTTGTAACGACCGGACCCCTGGCACGTGGCACTTTGTGGCCCTTTCGCCTTCAAGAGGTGGCCCCCGTGTCAGGCTACAGTCGCACACAGTCCAGTATTGTCCGCTCTGGGTCCACCGACCCTCACGGTTTTATCCTCCGGTACTACCCTGTCTTGGGGAACGGGGCCTTATAGGACACCCTCTATTACCCTCAAGGGATTATTCCCAGGAGCGCCTCCCCCACTCGAACCCAAGACCCATAGGTCATTGGAGTTCAACATAAACTTGCCCGAATGGTACTCATGTTGAACTCCAATGACCTATGGGTCTTGGGTTCGAGTGGGGGAGGCGCTCCTGGGAATAATCCCTTGAGGGTAATAGAGGGTGTCCTATAAGGTCCCGTTCCCCAAGACAGGGTAGTACCGGGGGACAAAACCGTGAGGGTCGGTGGACCCAGAGCGGACAATACTGGACTGTGTGCGACTGTAGCCTGACACAGGGGCCACCTCTTGAAGGCGAAAGGGCCACAAAGTGCCACGTGCCAGGGGTCCGGTCGTTACACTTTTCTTATTTTAAAACTTTTCAGAGTACATATCATGACACAAGGTGAAAAAAAATTATGATGTATATTTTAAAATATAACATTATCATTGATCTAATATACTGTGCCAACAACAATTATAAATTATAATTTTAGGGATAAAAAATAATTTTTTGTTCCATAATGTAAGGTTCGTAATCGATGAAATAAGTGAATTAGATAGTATCATATATTCATTCATTCTAATCCAATTTAGATTCTAATATAAATATTTTACAAACAAGACAACAAAGTTGATATTCCACTGGCACGTACCCCACATCATGGCCCATTGTTTGGATCACTGTTGGATGATTTAGTTGAATATTTAATTTAAGAGACAGAGTGCCAAAACTACAGTGCCACATTAATTAAGCAGCTGCATTCATTGATCTATCGCCAGTGAATTATTTTTGGCTGGTTGAACAACCCACATGCGTGCTTTCTCCCAATTTGTGTTGAGCAGGTGAGCAAAATGAAAAAGCTACTTTGTTTGCAAATGATGACACATGATCACACGTTGCCTCTTTTGGAATCATTTGAATGGAATCGATAGAAAAGAGACCTACATGCCCATTGGCCACCCTAGTATCACATAGGCATATTTAAGAGATTAAAGTTGAATATTGTAGCTTTAAGTACCAAAGATAATGTCAAGAGGGAGAGAAATTAATGGTGGATAAAAGAATGTGATAATGGGTTTATAACAATTTGTGAATTAATAGATGAAGTTGAAGTTTACTTATTATTGTTGAACTAGATGGTTGGTTAATTTGAAGAATGATATTGGCAAACGCAAGAGTAATAATTTCAAAGGTTTAGATGTCAAATAGGTTGTCATTTTTGAAGGATGATTGTTGATTGAGTAATTAAGGGGAAAGCCCTTATTCAAGGCTGTGACGACTTCAATTCAACAACCAGAAGATTGAGCTCAACATCAAAGAAGAATGGAAGGGCGCCCCTTTCTATGTTTTGTGTTGGCGTTATTGAAGATTGTGAGAATAATTTCAGAATTTAAGAAGGGCCCATTTTGATGTTGAAAGCAAAAGAAATTCAATTCCTTGCCTCCTCAAAGCTAACTATATAAAATAGTAATTTTTGTATATTTAATTAATCACTTATCGAATATAAAATAAATCTCTTAGATGTATAAGATATTTGTAAACAATATATTATGGATTTAAGATTTAAGATTAAGATTTCCAAATTTACAGCTTGTCTCGGGGAAGGACACGAAGAAAATACAGTGTAGTTGGGACTTAAAAGGAGGAAACTCTGATATTATAGGAACAAAGTAAATATAAAAAGTATGGGGGTCACAAGTGTGAATACACCATAGATTAGACACCAATATAAATTTTTTCCTAATCACTTTTCGGCGTTTCCGTCGTTAGGATTAACACCTCGGATTGGGTAAATCTAATTACACGCGTTACAGTAGACCAAAGTACAATTCCTTTCTGTAACAGACACGTGAAGATCTCTCATTGGCCACATAACTTAACGTGGACGTAACGGTGAGGACCCACCTTGGACATTGGAATGAAAGAAGCGAGTACCGTAAATTATACACTCGAGCATGTAGCACAGAAACTTAATCAATAAATGGTAATTTCGATTAGTGACATGTGAGTTATTTTAATTTAATCAGATATTAAACCGAAAGAGATGAACAAATTACTGTGTAACGTGAAATTTTTGTCAGCTTATTAATGGACTCAGGAATGTAATGCCAACATCTTTATTCATCTATTTGGCTTACCAAGATTATCCCTCTTAAAATAAATATCTTGATCTCACTTATTGCATTATAGTAAGATACGTACAAGAGGTATATACTAAGATTGATGTAGTATGCTAGTATGTAACAATTTTGAGTTTTTTTGGTTGTCAATACCGAAATTCCAAAAAGAAAATAAAACTAATATAGATGGATTTTGATACTGACCTAATGGTTTGATAGCAGCCAAAGGTGATTTTTCTGATTCTTTCCACAAAGAGGATTAGCAGGCAATGGTGGGAAAGAGTGGCCGCATTGATTGTCATATATTCTTCTATCATTCTCTGCTTCTGCGACTGGGGCTTCTCGTGTCTGACGGAATCAATAATAAATGTTTGCCATGGGACTCCAAATTCCATTACTTTTGTTGGGCCTAGCTTTATATGATGGACAGTACAGACTATGGACCCAAAGCTTAGTTGCATCTTACATGTCCAAATATGGACAAGAAGCCCAAGCCCATTATTTCGGAAGATCCTTGTTTTTATCTTGGAATGATATAATCGCCTCGCCTGTGGCTTCTTCGCGATGAAATCCCAACTTTGGATTTCTCAACATGAATTATTAGAATAATGTAGATTTATAATTTATTACAGTCAATATTTTATATAATTTGAATTGATAAGATATTACTAAATAGATAATTATCATATTATTTAATTTAAAATTATTTATTTATTTTTATTTTTTATCTATGTAATCTAATGATATCTTAACAACTTAATTTATATAAAAAATGATTATAGGTGAATTGTAAATATAATATTACTTGAATTATTAAAGATGTTAATTTGAATGGCTCTAACTAAAGTGTTTCTGCACCATTGCATCCTCCTCAGATCTGAGTGTTAGGTTGGATTTTTAAACTATAGTTGTCCCATTTTTGGTGAATTAGCTCCACTATTGTACCCAAATTTCCATACTTGTGGAGAAAAAATGGGTGCATCCATGCATCTGATGGACTGGAGATTAACCCTTATTTTAATAGTCATTTTAGCTTTACAAGTTAAGAATACACATGAGACGAAGCTCGTGGACCAGTATCCTGGTGGGGAAAAGAGAAGAAATAAATTCAAACTTTCGTACAATTATCTTGCATAGAATTCCTAATACACGTGAGTAGCAGATCGTGCGGGTCAAATTCAAGAGTGATGTGTCGTGTCAAAGTGGAAGTGATGACACATTGAGGGGCAATTGTCAAATCACCTGCGAGGAGAGGAGAGGCGGCAGCTTCCATTTTGTAAGTAGTAACTACTCACAAGAGTCGGCACCACCAAATTCGCTTGTGGTATCCTAAGCCAACTGCACAACGAAATTGCCCGTGGCCCCTGTCACTGGCTTACTGCCCGTGGCTGTGATGATGACCATCGCGTTATACGTTCAAAGTCTTATTTACACTTTCTCAGAGTCAGTAATGTGTTGCTGTCAACTTAATCATTAAATTAGAATAAAAAATTGGCAAATTTTAGTTAAAATTCTATACAATGATTTACTTTGATAAAAAATAAAAATAATAATGTAACTTTTCGGCGTAATAGGAAAAACCTGAGAGCCCACTCTGAAAAATTGGAAGAAACTTGTCTAGTCTTGTTAGATTAAAGAGATACAATTACAAAGAGGTAGATTTGGCCCTTTTTCTTCACTTTTCCTTAATTTTCTTTATGATTTTCATTATTATTTTTATTTTAATTAATTTTCTTTCGGCTATAAAGTAAACAAATACATAACGAAGATGGAGCATGAGAATGAGAGAATTGTGTTTGACGGAACCAAATTAATTATTATTAAAACAACTAAAGCAAGTTTATTTGCTAATTAACAACAGCTTTAGTATTCCAATTTTATTTCTTGGACGGTAGACCATCTTTTTATCCATTTCATCTTCACCTTGCGCTTTTAAAGATGGAGTGCTACAGCTACCTATACCCACTACTTGTAAATAAAACAATGAAATAAAATTCAGTAAAAATATTTATTTTTTAATTTATAATTAAACGAGCACTAACCATTCTTGTAATTTACATATTTTCTAATTTTATATTACATAATTTCTCATGAATTTACAGAAGGTTTCAACAGAACTGAGATGGGGGAGATCATGTAAAGTGAAAGATGTATATGAACTTTTTGATTGAACAGATCAGTTGTATCTAGCTTTTAGTAAACACACAACATGTGAAACTATGAAACCTTCTTTGAGTCTAATCTTTTATACGTTGCTTCTCTCTTTATCTCAATCTCAATCTCTTTCTATATTCGTCGGGAAAGCATACAACTAAATATGCACTTTATTCAGTCAAAATTAATTAAGATGCAAAGTGTATATATAGCTTGTTTTTTAAGCTCTCATGAGTTGTACAATTATGACTAATTAATCCTCCTGATGACCATATGCATCATTATTAAATATTATTCCTTAATCTACTTTTCATCTACTTAATTATTTATTTAATAGTTCTAATAGTATACATCACTTTTTCCCTGATAAGTTAAGGACATCTTTATCAAACTAGTTTACGTACCAATCAATAATTTGTCACTAAAGTATATTATCTATGTAGCTAGCTATATAAGCTATTGAATCGGTTTGCATGGTATCCTCAATTAGTTGATTTATTATAGGTTTCTCCAAATGTTATTACAATTATTATAAGCAGTATTACTTTTATAAACTTTATATACAAATTAATAAGTATTACTTATTTATACATATCATCACTCTTCATTAAATAAATTGATTTTGTATATCCACAACCCAAATCAGCGTATAATACATTAGTTTGTATACAAGGTTTTTTTATATAAAATTGTAAGATTGGTATTATTCAATTATTATTATTATTTTAATTTATGTAGGCTGAATATTAGAATATCACAATTTACAAGGGGAAGAGGATGGTATCTCTTGCTATAAAAAGGGTGAACAATTTCATTAATAGTGAAGATATTAGTTCAGATATGTTGGAGAGAAATTTTTTCCAAGGAAGCTTCTTCAATCTTTTTTCAGGCCCACTTTTGGTTGCATTAATTAATTTGACTCAATCCCAAGCATAATTGTGATATTTGATTTTATGCATTATCGAAATAATTTTCATTCGTGCTTTTTTTTTTATTATATATAGTGCTTCTGATTTATTGTACATTTGGATCGATGCTAATTAAATTACTTTCTTAATTAAAATACTTTGATTGGTTTGGATATATATATAAATCGTGCTTGTGTCCAATTAGTTTGGGTACACATCGAATCAATCAAATTAGCCAGTGTGGCGCATATTTTGTAATAAATACAAGTAAACTCGATAATAATAATAATAATAATAATAATAATCACTCTAGGAGACCTTTTACAATGGCCAATGATTTTCTATACAATAAAATCTTAACATGCAGACAAACAAGAAACATGACAAGTCTCATTTGAGACCCCGAAAACAAGTGTACGTTTATGCTTATCTGCATACAATATTCCAAACCAAACACAAACACATCCATTACCCCACCATGAATGGCAGCTTTCCTCGAGACATTCTGCACAACCATGCATGCATGCATGAAGAATGAATCAAAATTTATTTCATACTCACAATAATACACCAAAATTAATGTCTAATTATAAATAACAACCCAACTTGAAATCCATCAAGACTTTTCTACATATATGTACATTTTTCAAAGTGTGTACCAATGATTTATATATGTAAGATTTTATTAAAAAAGAAATTGTTTACAGACTATGTGACGTAGAGCAAATTGACTCTATCATAACAGGCTAAGGCTATATTGAATAGAGGTTGACAAAATGCTTCTACACTTACTTGTCAGTAAAAATAATCTGAGGGTCAGAAGCCTGAAGCCTGGTAAACTTTTGATGCAAAAAACATAAATATAGTAATAATAAATACAAATCAGCTTCTGTGTTACATGTTAGTATATATGTATGTAGCCATATCGAAAGAGACAAAAGCTCATGAATAGATTTAATATTCAAAAGTCATATATGACATTGCACATTGCCTCATTTTGTGCCCATTAATAGTAGCCACAACTGCACAAGCTGATCTCTCTCTCTCTCTCTCTCTCTCTCCTAATTGTGTTGTGTCTGTCTCTGTCTTCGAGTAACAAAATTCAAGTTTATCAATCCCAAAGCCGTGTCTATTACTCAAGCAAAACATGTCAAACAGATTACTGATCAACCAATCCTAACCAACAACTAATAAGTAATAAAATAATGAACAAGCAAGATCATAATCTTCTTTATTCAAACCAGTGTTTGTAATTATCAACCTCACTGTTATCTCATTAATTTATACAACATACTTTTCATACATATAATAAATTAATTGTGTCTTAGTTTTCTAATCTATGCATTGTCATGAATCTCACTAACCCAGGAAAGATTACTTGGATCAGAAAATCGCAGACACCATCTTCAAGTAATTACAAAGATAGATGGAACAAATTAATTAAATACAAAATAATTATATAATAAATTTCATTATAATTGGAAAAGAAAACCACATGGCTCAGAATTTGCAGAATAATTCAGATCCATGTTGTTTTGATATTGAAGATGGCTTTTTTTTGGCTCTTCTTCAACGTGAAATACAAATGATAGATACAGAGAAATATTCATGACCCTTTTAAGCATTAATTACAATCAATATGCAAATTCAGAGGATCACTAAAAAAGGAAGAAAATAATAAAAATAATAATAATTCAACCAAGCTGGTTGATGAATTCTGTCTCTCTCCTTTTTTTTTTTTTTATTAAGTGAGGATCCTGCAGTTTCTCTTCATAGAAGACCTAATACCTTCAAGCTCGAAACTTGATTGAAAAAACGCTTCTATTTCTTCACGTTTCTCGATCTCGAAGAACTGCAGCTCGGCCAGCTTTCTTTTGCATGAAACTGTTGTTCTCTTTGGCTTCTTTGGCGCTGGTGGACAACAAAGTTTCGCAGGTATCTTGCTCTCCTCAGATGTGGGAGTCCGGCAGCTGCTTTCACTGCTTTCCTCATCGCCCTTTTGCCCAACTACGCAACTTGTATCATCTTCTGTTGTATTAGAAGCCTGTTGCTTCACGATCTCGATAGGAGACAACCGAATTTTCGGCAAATCTTGAAAGAGTTGCAGATCGGTAGACATGGTTAATTGTTTGTTGGAGAAGAAACGAAAGTAATTAGTAGAAAAGGGGAGGTGGGTTTGCAAATTGCGATGTTTATGTAAGGAAAAGGAAGAGAAGGCGTGTGAAAGAAGGTGAGAAAGTGAGAGAAAGAGAAAGAAAGTGAAGGAAAGAGAAGGGTCGTTGGATTCTTTTATTCATCTAGAAGTCCAAGATAAATCATCTTAGGGAAATGACTTGGAGAGCTTGTGGGAATTAAAAGGTTAAAATAACTCAGATGTGAGAGAGAGAGAGAGTAGAAAAGTAGGAAAAATATCAAATGGCTTTTCTGTATACAACTTTCCATTTAAGCACTTGCTGAGTTGGGTTGGGTGGTGAGACTTTTAGCTCTTGATAAGACTTGGTAAACAAACCTTAGCTAGCTCTACACCTAGAGCTATTCTGATGTATAATTTTATTTTTTATTTTTAGCTATAAATTGTCTTTTAATTTCTGAAGATCTATGCTTTGTAATCTGAAACAATTATGGTTTCACGAAATTCATCTGCAACATGTTAAACTCGTAATAATAACTCTTTTACGTTTGAGTACTTACTCATTAATATTAATTATTCATGACCTGAGAATTTTGCCGGAGTTCGTTTATTTCCCTTTTGCCTCTCTACAGCTTGTATCAAATGGAAAGGAAATTCAATTCCTAAACAAAAATGTAAAGTTTAGACAGATTTAGAGCTCATTATTATTTTTCTAAGTTTTCAGAAACAAACAAGCGATGTCAGCATCGTATACCATATTCTCTCTGAATTTATTGTACTTTCTTATACGCATGAATTCTATGCATATGTGTATTGGAATCTCATTCTTCACTATGCGTAAAACAAGAAAGAAAATGTTTCCTGAAAACATGTATTGCCAAACCAACAAAATCGAGAGGGAAAGTCCAAAGATTAATGAGCTAATAAAGTACTGAATCTAGCAAGAAAAACTCACGATCTCATCCCTGATCAAAATGCCAAAACATTACATATATATGAACGTGTGGTTACTAACTAATTACATACATAATATTATTCATGGATCATGATAGATGAACCTTACAAAATATTATATGATTGACAAAATTCAAAACCAAAAATAAAAAAAGAAGGTCTAAAATTGAGGGCTTAAAATTATATTAATTAATTAATTAATTAATTAAGCTCTCCGTTCATTTAACACACTTGCACCTCTTCTTGACGATATTGATCACGCGAGATCTTGCAGCAAGCTCGAAATTCGATCGGAAGTACTCATCAACCTCTTCACGTTTCACGATCTCAAAGAACTGAATTTGATCATCAAGCTCCAACTTTCTCTTGCATGATACAGTGCTCGTCCTTCTCGGCTTCTTCGGCGCCGGTGGACAAATCAAGTCTTTGGGAATCTTGTGCTCATCCGATGTTGGCGTACGACACTCGGGTTGATCTTCCCCACGATCACTGCATCTTGAAGCAGAAACCTTATTATGATCCGTTTCATCAGCAGCAGCCGCGCTGGCTGCTTGATGGGTCTGAAGCAAACTGATCTTAGGAAACTCGTTCAATGATTCTTGTTCACAATTGGGATTTGACATGGCTGCAGCTGCCCGTGGAGCTAGCATTTGCTAGCTGCGGTTGTTGTTGGTGATCAAGAAGGGAAGAAATATATAGCTCAGTCGATTAGAGTGAACATAGAAGGAGATAAGTGAAAGTGGGTGGTATATAAGCAAATAAAGGTGAGAGAGTCGAAGCTGGCGTGCGTGGGAAGATAATAAAGAGCGGAAGTATACGGTAAAACAAGTCGTTGGATTCTTTTATTCTTCTGAATAATCTTGAAAGCAAATGAAGTGAGCCACTGGTCCTGCTTGTTCTGGCAATGAAGCTTGCTTTCCTATTTAACTCTTTTCACTTTTTGGTTTTGGCCATGAATTGGGTTGTTTGGCTTTTAGCTCGGAGCATCGGTAGGTAAGGTAATTTCGCAGCTCAGCGTCAATGGAGTTACTGTAAATTTTGGACGATGAGTGTAACGCCATTAACTTGTTGGATAGATATGGATGTCGAATTTATTATTAGTTTTACATGGACTAAAATTAGTAGTTAAAATTTGTACCGAAGGAGTAGATCATAGTAGTAACAATGTTATCTGCTTAAAGTAACAATATCACCACACTATTTTAGGGATCAGGATTCTCTACTTTCACCTTAACAAAATGCAAATACAAATACAAACACATAATTAGTGATTATTATACTATAAATGAGAGAGGAGAGAGAACATAATAAATCTTAATTACTTAGAATCAATAAAATCTACGTGACTTAAAATCTGTAAAAGTTAATGTGAAGCTAATATGAGAGAGAATCCTAATTCGTATTTTAGACGTCAAAACAGGCATAGGCATAGTGTAGATGGGTGAGGGGGAGGGGTGAGATGTGATGTGAAGATAGTATGAGGACCATACTGGATGGTATATCTAATTGAGAATAGGGTAATAGACACATGGAATAAATAATTCTCCTTTTTCAGAATCTGATTTCATTTAATTCATGTATGACCTTTTACTTTTCCTGAATGACATGTGGAACATGTAACAACGTCTTACTTACGTTCCACCCTTAACCACCCCAAAAGCTGCTCGCCTGCTCCTCTATCTATCCATCTTTCTCTATATATATTCCCCAGAGAATCTTATTTTATATATATATATATATATATATATATATATATATATATATATATTTTATATCTATCTTTCTCTGTCAATTATTCATGAATTTTTGTGTCATAAATTTAACCATCAAGCGTGTATATATATTTTTAACAGCAATGGACCAATTACACCACGACGATGCATTATTCGGTGCCTAAACAATAGATTAAAAAAAGGGGTGTGCATGGGTCGTGTTGTGAACATACTCTCTTGAAATGAAAATATTTTAATTTTATTAATTCATGAATCTAGTAATATATAAATTAATAATCAAAATTTTTGTTGTTATTTGTTGGGTAGCATAGGATACCATGTTAGAGTGTTGAGGACACTTATCTAAAATCTAGCAGATCGCTTTCTTTCACTATTATATAAAAATATATATATATATATGTGAAGAAGCTGGAGAGAAGAGATGGATTGGGTTTACCAAATACCAACTCAATGTCCTCAATTTTAATTATATTGCCAAATGAATCTTTCCACGTGAAGTGTCTCCTCTCCTCGCTGCTTAGCCACCTCCATCCACACATCTTCTAGCTACCTCGCTCGAGCTGCCTCTCCTCCTTTTTTTTTTTTTTTCAATATATATACAAATCTTATCTCCAAGAGTACACAAACCCATATTTTCTTTCAGAAAAAAAAAATTATAAATATTTCTTTTTAACCCAAATGCATGCATGAGATCGACCATCCACATCTTTGATTCAGATTTGATTTAATTTCAGATCTTAAGATTTCAGATCAAATTTTTGAATATCATTCTGATCAAGTTTACGTCTAATTAAATAAATAAATAAATGTGAATGAAAACTAGGGCAATCCATGCATAGTAATAACAGTAGTATTTATCTTCTTATGAGAAGGTTGAAATAATAAAAGAAGGTTAAAGGTCATAAAATAAAGTATTGGGATTGGGAAGTACTTTTCTTATTATTCTCTGGCTTCCATCTCTTAAGGTCATTATTTATCGTTAACCGTGCAATCATTTCATCATAATTTGTGCCAGAAATCTATGCACTCACAAGTCAAGGTAATGATTTATATATTAGAAATATTAAACTTATATAAAAATTAATTAAATTGAGAGAGATGGTAAGTTTTATCTTTTTAAGCTTAAGATAAGCAGACATTCCAGATTAATTACCTGCTTAACCACCACCACTTTATTCCTTGTGTCTCTCTCTCTATGTACCACTCTTGAGCATTTTCGCCTTTTCTTTTCTTCTCTTCTCTGCTTCTTTCCCTCCCTCTTTTCTGTCTTGATAAAGAGTTCATTACAAGCTACCTTGTACATATATATATTACACATCGTCCTTTTACTAAGAAACAAACAATTAATAAAGGTAAGATTAAATAGTTGAGACGCGTATATATCGTGTTATTATTGATCAATACCTATGTTTACACAATGAAATTTTGTTACATATATACTTAATTAATTTTATTTCAATAATATGATGATAGTAACGATTAAGTCGAGAATGAAAAATTGAAAGATGTACAGATGATACGATTGTATTAGATGAATATGCAAACGACGACGTAAGAAAATTATTATTGTTGATTCTTTTGGCAAGATATATTGGAAGTTTACTTTGCCATAATTGCATCTTGGATTCCAACTATTTTATTACTCAATATTCCAGTAAATTAAGGCAGAATTTTATCACATAAAACCAAAAAATGTTTCACATGAGTTGAGTTGCAAAATAAGTGAATATTAAAAATGGATCGAGATTGATTGGTCGCTAAAAAGTATATTGGTAGCTTTTGTTTTTGTTTGTTCACTTGAAATTGGATTGTTCTCACACTCTCTCCAGCTGTATGATTGGATTATTTGTTCTTTTATGAGCATTTCCTTCGTAAACACATATCCAACATTATGGTGATGCAACATGTTCACATGGCCTTCGATGCATCATAATTAACAAAAGACATTTAAGCTAGGTACCATTATATAATATTTAACCATAATATATAATAGCTTTTATTTTGTTCTATGTTTTGACGTGAAACTATATGAGAAGGATTCACATAGAAGATATAAGAAACATAAAACTAGGATGCTAAAAGTTTATATTTGGATGGTTTGGTTGAAAATTAATTCATTTTTAAGAATAAAATTAGATGTATTTCTATAAAACAATTATGGTTAGTATTAATTGAAGGGACATCATCATGATGATCATAATCAATATTTATCTAGAGTTAGGATTAGCATGTGATCGATATAAATATGGAGTCATTTATTAAGGTCGTTGGTGACCCTCTAGGTTGTCAACGTTTGACAAAAACGACAGCATAATAGTTTAAAAAAAAAAATTAATACAATAGCTAACTTAAATAAAATAAAATAAAATCAATACATATTTATGAATAAATGTGTATCGAATTTACTTGAAATTAAACACTAGAGAGTTAAATCTGGGGCTAATAATATAATAGAAATAAAGTCATTCTTTCAGATAAAATTGAAAGTGATGGACGGGAAAATTATCAATAAGTCAAAGTTGCTGATATATACATATTAATTATTCTAAAAGAACATCATGATGAGATTGAGATGATTAATTCCATAAATTATTTGTGAAATGAACACAAACTCAAGAACAATTAATATATAATTTGTGTGAATAACATGGAGAAATTGAGGTTGGTTTAATTAATTAGGCTTTTGAGTAAGAATTAAGGGATGTTGTTATGATTAATTTAGCCAAATTTGTAGAAGTGGGGGCTAGGCTTAATTTCTAGCTTTGTAATTATTAATTATTGCTGGAATTGAGTAAGCCAAAATTGGACCACGTCACAACTGCATTGTCACTTTGACAGCACAGGCTAACCACTTATTCTTCATTTTAGGACCAAAAAAAGTTGTTGTCACAGACTTAGAATCAATAGTTTTCTATTCACCCATTAATGAGTGTGGTAAAGAATAAATATGAAACCAGTGATACATCGAGTCGATTGTCATCCCAATAGGGGTGCATTTGAAAATTTTTGAAACATGTGGTAGTAACCTATTTTAACCAAAATTGTAACCCAAATCCTAATGGAATTGCGTGTTTAGAACTTGAAATGGATTAGGTAGAAGAATTTAATCCCAATAAAGCAAATTACCAACAACAGGTAAAGGCATTCAACCATTTAGGGTTTGTGAAGGATAGATGGATAGCCACTTGGGTGCTTGTATTGCAAACATTTATGTGGTTGGAAACTTCGTAGATGAGAAAAATTTCTATTTTAATATAAACAGATGTAATAGTATGTGAAATTTAATTCGTTTTTTTTTTCTTAAATGTAATTAAAGTATCTGTCTTCAGAATAAATGCACGGTAAGTGAAACCTACTAAAGTTTACTTGAGCAATAACTATACCACCTAAAAGCAATTAAGCAACATTTATTTCTTTTTGTTGAATTAGTGAGCCTTTGCAGATACGTTATATACTTGAAAAACACAATATATATATATATATATATATATATATATATATATATATATATATATTTCATAATTTATAGTTGAAATAGTTGAAATTCGAAAAAACAAATGGAGGAAATGTTATGTAAAATTTTTCTTTTCTAAAAACTTTATCCTAAGGTACTTTTCCGTACTTTCTAGATATACCCATAATAATCCCCCAAGTCAAAATGGGAACTTCTGACTATTTAACTAGAACTTTAGAAGATTTGCCAGACATAATTTCCAAGTAATAAATGTTGATTAATTTACATGAATCCAAGCCTGACTTCTGAGGTTGAAGGCCCCATTTTATAAATTCTATGCTGCATTCGGATTCCTTATGGTTCAATCCAATCTGTCTGACGCCACTTTCAGCAGCTTAGTAAATGTGAAGATATAACTAATTTGCATACAAGACAAAAGCATAAGAATAGACCAACTTGTAGTATGATTTTACGATACAACGAAGTATGAATATAAAAGGATATATATGCATTATTTGGTCAATATCTGATAATCAACCTCAATACTTGAGTGCTGATCTGGGATAATCCAAGCCTTGAAAAGTAACGGAAGCTAACTGGGTAACTCGGTAAGAACTTCCTAAGTTATTCAGATAACTCTATCAGAGCCAACAACTTCCAATGAATGCAAAATTTTGCTTTCAACAGTCAAGTTTGTAGGCAGGTCGGTTTGTAGAGTTGTTATCAACTCATATAGATATTTCTGCTAAAAACTAAAAGACAATTGCTGAACCATCAAGTGACTGACATTTCACTCTGTAAAAGAAGAACTGGTAAGGTGTTGGGAGAATTAGTTTCACTGGGAAAGTAATGTTTCTGGTAGAAACAGGGAGAAAAAAGTTGAATGGAACAGACATCCACATCATTTCATCAATATCAGTGTCATGTAATGTCTTAACAATATCGTATTTATCTTCTTTTTCATCTAATTGGCTAATTAACAACTATCACTGATGGAATTTAAGATAAGCATACAAGTGAGCATATAAATGACATAAAAAGTTTGTCCTAGTCGACAAGAATGCACAAAGGGTGGCATTAGTGCCAGATAAGTAGACGAAACTGAAGGATTATAAAAATAATGATTGACACAGAACTCATTCCTCAGCATTAAAAATAAATAAAGCAGCTTATTACAAGATCCATCCACTCCTAAAACCTCTTTCTCTGTCACAATAACATCTAACAGACTTCATTCCGACCAAAATTTTATGAACGCAGTCACAAATGACTTGAAAAAAGCAACAAGTGGATTTGTTTCGGCAGAATTCCTTGACGTTCCCTCCCATGATTCACTGTCCAACCAGAAAATAAAAACAACAATGATAATGGAAAGATCAGCAAATCTGAAAAAGATACTCAAAAGACAGCAAATTACACAGGATTTCCAAGCCATTCAACAATATACTTACAGATGAATCCTGTCTAATGTTGGCTTGCCTCCTTTCTGGGAATTCCCTCCAAGTTGAACATCAGCAGCATTTTTAGTCACAATTGCATTTCCATTTGGAGTTCTTGATCCAGTGGGAATCTTGCCATTTGAAGCATTTATTTCCTGCAAAAGTAACGACATTAACAATAGTTCCAGGCCAAAATTCTGCAAGCCAACAATTACTGCACTATTCAGCTTGGACAAGTATCCATCTGATTGAAGTGAGCACCAGATAGATTTGACTCTTGATACTAAGTTATTGTCCATGACATGGTTCGAAGTATTGAGCTACACTAACTAAACTGATTTGCCATGATCCAAAAATATGATGCAGTACCAAGGTCTAGAAAAAGTCATGACATGCAACACAGATTGCACATAACTAATGCATATTGCCATTAAATTCTCTGATGTATAAGCAATAATGTCAAATAATATTTTCTCTAATTTAAAAAATAACGAAACTTCAGCTGATTTAGTAAAATAGAAAACATGCCCTTTGTTGGTGACCCTTAGAGTAGCACAGATATGAAGCTCACATACTAGCAAACTAACGCAATTCTGCATGTTACGGACCTTCTAAACATAAGAATTAAAGTCTCTCATACATCTAATACCTTATCACAATGTAGAAGATAAGCTAAGAGCGCGTTTGATTAGGCTTTTTTACTAGCCAAAAGAACTTTTTTAATACCAAAAGCTTTTTTAAAATTTTTTTTGTGTCGTTTGACTGCCACTTAAGAAAATCTTTTGGATAATTAAAAAAGCTGTTTTACGTCTACTAGAAGAAGCCAAAAGTTGAGGTTTTCAGAAAAAAATTTTTTTGAGCTTTTTTAAAATTTTGAAATGTCAAGTATACCCTTATTTAATTTTAAATATTTTACTTTATTATTTCCTTATAACAAAACTTTATTTTGATAATTTAATTATAATAAGTGCTTCTATATTTGTCCCATCAGATAATTAATAACTTTTTGATAAAAAATCTACTTTTAGAAGCTCTACTTCAAAAAAATTTATTTCAATAAGCTCTACTTATAGAAACTGAAACAAACAGACCCTAAATCAAATATGGATGACAATAATACTAAAGTCCAGGTTTGCAGGGTCATCCCTCACAGAAGGGTACCCTCAAGAATGAGCTTCACAAGTTAAAAGACTCGCTCATTTGATTGTCCAAAAATACAAAGCAAAAGGTTTTTAAAAAGCTGACCTTAGTTCCATCAATCCCCCGGCTTTTATCATATATCTCAGATGTTAAGGCATCATTACGGGACACTTCAACCTCAACAACTTTGCCCACGATAGTATCACGCACAGTGTCTTCCACAGTGATAGAGTAATTTGAAATTTTCAATTGTGGGTCAGCAGAGTTTTCTACCAAATGCAGTTCCTTGTTCACCAAATCAGAGTTCATATCCGAGACTAGACCTTGAAGGCTTTTCTCTTTCTCCTCATCCAATAAATCAGATGTCTTTTTGGCATTTGTTTGATCTAATGGAGCACTGCCATTTCCTGGTTCCAAATCTAACTTTTCAATGTCATTCTCCTCCAAAGTTTCAGTTAAATTCTGAACTCTAGATTTTGCATTAGCACAATAAGCAACTCTAGGAAAAGGTCTTATTGGAAATGTCTCTACCACTACTTCTGCTGTTATAGGAGTTACTACAGCAGTAGAAGCTGCAGATTTATCAACTTGTTCCTCTGCTTGCAATGGTTTACTAGTTGCTACCAATACTTCTGCTGTAATAGGAGTTACTACAGCAGTAGAAGCTGCTGATTTATCAACTTGTTCCTCTGCTTGCAATGGTTTACTAGTTGCTACCGATAAGTCTGCTGTAATAGGAGTTTCTACAGCAGTAGAAGCTGCTGATTTATCAACTTGTTCCTCTGCTTGCAATGGCTTACTAGCTTGCAATTCTTCACATGTCTTTTTAGCAGATTCTTCAATTGTCATATCTACCTGGCTAATATTGATGATTCCTTCACTGTCAAACGTTTGATTTTCAACTTTGTGGTAGATCTCATCAGAAATTGAAACTGGTTCTTCACTTCTACCCTTATGATGGTTGGATACAAAATAACTTCTGTTTGATGCTATGTTCAAAGGAGTTTGAGGTCCTTTGGAAATTGAACCTAACGGATATTGTACATCAAACTGACCATTGTTCAGCTCCCCTGAAGTCAACTTAGCAGGACCCAGCACCCTATTTTCTTGGATTATCTCTCGTACAATTTCCCTTACTGTGTAAAAGGACCCACCAACTTCCTTGTGTGTGAGATTCAGTGATGGGAAACTCCCATTGTGTGAACTCTGATACCTGCAAGCAAAAAACTGGGAACTTAAAAAGAAATTTAAATAGTGGAAATCGATAAAATGCCCAAAATTAGGGGGCCTCTTTGAAAAATGACCATATCTTTGAAAATTTACATGTTATGAACTTGTCCGACGTCCGACAGTGTTCAACAGTGTCCGATACTCAACAGAAGGTCAAAGCATGCAAATTTTCGAAACAGAGTCATTTTTACAATATACACTTAAATTTTGGGCATTCTTAAAATTTACCCATTTAAATAAGTTAATAATTGCTAAATCCACGAAATCGCATAATGTGGTCCTTAAGTTTAGGAGATACACACAAATTAAGCCAATGACCACTCAAACTTGTGAATGTACTAGGAGAAAAATAATTAACTGGTTGGAACAAAGCTAAACACAAGAAAATGAAACAAATAGTCATACTTTGTGCCAATATACATCTGTTACGTCAATTCAACCACACTAAGAAGCTACTTCTGTGAAAAAATGCATAAGTCGTCATCGAAACGGTAGTTAAAGACAGTCTTCAAGCCACCTTCTACTTCTAGGCCAAAGGTTTGAAGAAATTAGCCTACAACTTAAAGTAACCTATCACATCATGTTGGTTAGTTTTATCAGCAATTAAAAGCACAAAGGAAAAAATTGCAATTGCTGCTCGGTAAATAAATTGCACAATTTCAGTGAAAAAAGATAAACACTGTGACAGTATGTTTCAGTTTTGTTTATGGGAATACTAGAGGTAGAAGGCTGAGGAAAATCAGTATCAACATTACTACATGTGATTGTCTTCACTACAGCCATATTGGGCATAATAGTAACAAGTTCTAAAATGAAGGGGAACTGTGTCACAATTACTTCTTTATAAAGGATTCAACCATTGTCTTCCTCTCCTCCTTCGAACGCCGAATTCGTGACTTCCTCCCTTCAGACTCATTGGACTTCGCTCGGGCAAACGTTTGCCCAACCCAGCCACCCTTTATAGCATGCATTATATTTGCAAAATTGGCCTGCTACATTTAAGAGAATCAAAGGTAAAAACTAATTCATAAATTCCAGCTATAATTGACTAGTAAGACTAGTAAAACTACTCTACTGCATATTTAACATCCAATAATAAAAATAAGAACCATAATGATGGTAAATAGAGTTGACAAGTCAACTGCCCCAGAACACCATAGCTGAAACTTAATCAAATGACATTTCGAGATTGTTTATACAGAAATCATGCCTTCCAAATACTACAATTTATTAAATTAAAATCTTTTTTAATCCAGAAATAAACCATGCATTACATTTCCAAACTTTAATTCGTCGAAATTGCTCCGTTACCCAGCGGTAACACATCCGCGTTGGTAATTAACGCTATCCCATATCAATGGTGACTGCAACCGGTACCGTAGTGGAACCATTGCTGGTAACATTAGAACACTTGAAAACACCACAATCAAGAAACATACAGAGAGTTAAGAAGAAGAAAAGGCACAACACAAACAAATGACAGAATAAAGCAAGCTGTTAAACCCACGAAACAGAAATGCAATGAATCAATCACTTAAACCGAATTGTAAATATTAGAATGAAATATAAAAAGAAAGTGGCAAGAAATGATGAGGTATGGAGCTTACATAAAAAGAGGAGCCAGGGAGAGTAGAGAGTGAGAGTGTTACCTTAAAATTCGGAGAGAGGGAGAGACGGATGAGGTTTTGAGGGTTTTTTTTGCCTTTTTTAAAACCCTACAAAATGAACATGAACATTATGTGTGCGTGTATATATATATATATATATATATATATATATATATATATTGTCAGAAAAGAATGGAATGTACATGTATTGGTCCAGCTAAAGGCGGGAGCAGTACTGTAATTATTTTAAGACTTCGGTGGTGAAAATGAAAGCCGGATGGAAACGGTAACGAAGGGATAAACGGATTGGATTGGGCTACGCCAAATTTGATGGGTTGGATTTTTGTAGTGTGAATTTCATGGGGTGGGTTAAAAGTGGGATTCCTATATCAATCCATGCAGATACAATTTTAGGGGAATAGTGATTATACAAAATGAAGACCCATTAAATATTATTTCTTAAACATTTAAAATTCATCAATGCTTCACATAAAAGAAAGGGCAGGGCAACGTACAAGGCCACAAACCATCACATTATTCTTTTATCGTATAAGAACTTGCATTCGTTTCTCAACTTCTATCAATTTTAGTAATGAAAGGCTACTTTGAGCTGCAGCAACAACCAGATCAGTGTGCGGCGGCAAATTGTTGGAAAATGTTTTCAGGATTAACTAGAGCTGTAATGTAAGCCTGCAAGTTGTAACCAAACAGGTGACAACAATTTTTCTTGCTAGCCCGTTAAGTCAATAGAGGCCATCAACATGATAAGAAGTATCAATCAACCTTCATATTTTGAAGTTTCTTGTCTGGTAACAATCAGATATAAGCATGTTTCAGAATTTGAAAATATGAATTCAAAAATCAGATCAGAAAGAGTTCCAGCCTATTGCACCGTCATTCTCATCAAAATTGCCTCTAATATTACCGAAAGAATATACAATGATCAAAGAATACATTTCAACTTTGCTAAAATCAGTAAACTTGAATGAGGAAAAGAATCTCAATTAGTGTTTGATATTTTCTCAAAAACTTGGTATCCTTTGTGCCGCTCGAAATGACCAAGTGAGTAAATAAGCCTCAAAACCTCATCTTCCCTTCTGTGCTTAGGAGTTTGTATGTTCTGTAGAAGTGAGAAGAATATAATTTGGTGTCTTGAATTTTTCTGTTAGAGAGAAACGTTTGTCCTGCAAGAGCGTATTCAACTTCCCAGTTGAAAACGATTAGGCTCAGCACCCAGGTCATGAGCAAAGTGTTCAAAAGAATGTAACCGTCTAGGTTCAGGCTATAAGCATCCTATCCTCCAAGTCCCTTCTGCCTGTATCCATTCTTCTGCCGTTCTAATAATTTCTCCTTTGTTTTCCTCTTCTTCTCCATCTTTAGCCTGTACCTTTCTGCTCTTTCCCTTTCATAAACCCCTTGCCAATGCACTTCCCCAGTCAATGGCCACAACCACTTTTGCCTTGGATGGTCATCATCATCCGCAGCCTCTGCTAGATCTTCATCCATACTCTTCAACAATGTTAAGTTAAAATATTTTCCCCAACTAAATCCCTTGCGTTGATCTATAGGATGCTGCTCTTTTAGTGAGCCAGAGAGTGGATCTAAATATACCATCTTTCGTCCACTGTGATAAGCCCAGACATTGACAAGGAGTTCCAGTAGCCGACAATAACAGTGCTTTTTCTGCTATCATTGAAAAGCAAAATGAGATATCTTACAAAGTATCAGAACAAACATCAAAGCAGATGTTATGGGAAACAAACAACTTACCTCAAGCTCAGAGGAACTCAGCAAACACATATTGACTCTGCTAGAATTGGCATGCAATGCATCGAGAGAATCGACAAACATCCTGCAGATTTACAAAACCTTTCCGTTAGGTTCATAATAGACTAATTAGTGCCTAACAGCATTAAACGCAATATCCTGGGGAAGAATGTAACAGAAAAATTACAGTTAAATGAAATATGATATCCCATGTGAATTACCGTGAAAACATCATGAACTCTAGAAAAGAAGGGGTTGGCATCACCCAACTATGCAGGGCAGACCAGTGACCACCATCTCCCGGCATGGGTGGAAGAGCTTCTATGTGTGATGGCAAGTCATACATATGTCGAAAGGCATCTTGAAAAGCAGTTCTGCATGAATTTAAATTAAAATTATTTGTGTTCTAAGCATATCTATCTTGATGTGATTAAAAAGTCTGAACTTCAAAATCTAGTCCCCTCAAGACCTGAAAATTACGACCCTCTGCTTTTAAACTATCTTCTTTTCGGCCACTACAAAGGAATGATCAATGAAAAAGCTAACATCTCATTTACCATGCCGTATTTTCTTTTTGGTCACTAGCAAGAATGATAATGAAGTAGCTACCATCTGGTTTGCCATGTAATATTTTCTTTATAGAACTGACAATTTTAATACTGCCATACGTTTCTACAGATGCATCTGAAATTGATCTAACATCAATTTTCTTCTAACAGCACCTTTAGTCCTAAGTTGAATTAGGGGAAGGAAAAGCCATATAAAGTGCACACAATAGCAGTCATTGGTTGCATGTAGCCATTGATTGAAAAGATATCATGGGAAAACAGCTAGACAAGCGAAGACACAGTAACATACAGAATTGAAGCACAAACCGGAACATCAATAGAAAATACAACACTTTGACCTGTGCATACATAATAACCATTTTCTAGGAAATATATGCAATAATATACCTGCAGTTTCCTCCATTTAGGATGTCACACATGGACCAAAAGGTAAGCAAATCACTACTTTCTGCAACTGCACCATTCATGTCGAGGTGTGCCCAAAAATACATTACATCACCTTTAGTTTCTTGGATTGTTTCTGCCAGAACCTTTTCAGCACTTATGGATAATGAAACCTATTTAGATTAAAATAAAGTTAATGCCTACAGCCCATGAAAAATATCAAAAACTGAAAATATAATGACACCTCTATTGGAAATACCTTCCTACCAGCAGCACGCCATGACTGAAACCCAATCCAAGGTCTCTTGTGAATGTTATCCACCTTATATGCAATAGAAAACATTCCTCCAAACTCACAGAGAATATCCTGATAGTAAGAATCATTCAAAAGAGGCAGCCGACCAGCCGCATCTACATCATCTGATCTTAACCTTCGAGCTGCTGTAGACTGACAGACAGAATAAGGATGATTAAGAAAACCAAAGCAATTCTCCAGACAGGAAAATGGTACAATATATTAAAATACAATGAACATGCAGAAAAGATAATTAATAAATATGGAAAAGCAAACTCACAAGACTTAATCCACGGTACAAAGAGCCATGGTGCAGAAAAGCCCAGGCCCCCGAGCCACTGAATATTTCATAAATGCATACTGGCTGCCCTGTCCTTTCCAGCTCTCCCTCATCCCTTTCATTATCTTCGTACTTAAGTTTGTCAGATTTTCGAGCAGTACGGTATATATCATCCCATGCACCAGAGTCCTTGTCCATTCTTTCTTCAAGCTACAGATCAGAAGATAACTATATGAAAAGCTATCTTTTCAAGAAGCTGACAAGAAAGCTAAGAAAAGAAAATGCAAGGAATTGGGGGGAGTGTGGGAGAACCAAGAAAGCAATATATTTGCAGATACCAACCTGCTCCATCTCTAGTCTCTGGTTTTCTTCAAAGCTTTCTATGTCCCTCAAAACATCCCAATCTATTTCAGTCAGAGAGTCTCGCTCCCCACTCTGATTTTCATTCTCTGATATGTCCATTGACTCCAGGACATAAACAACACTAGAATTCCTATATGAAGCATCTCCCTCATCCATGTTTGCCATATCACCAGCTTCTTCCTGCTCCATTTCTTTACTGAACAAATTCCATTCCCATGAGACCTGCTGAAGTTGAGAAATATGACCTGGCAGCAAAACATCTGATGGAAAATCAAGAACATTCTCCAGAAGCTGTGCATAACCAGTTATGCAATCTGATGCCAGCATATTCTTAGCAAGAAGTCTTCCTGAGGATGCAACAGTTCTAGCAAATTTAGAAAGTCCACCATCTGTTATTAAAAGGGAGAAAGCCCGCATCAAACTCTCAGGATTATGTCTTTGGAAAAAGATCATATGATCACCATCAACAACCTGTACATTCATAACCAGTATACACATGTAAGGAGAAAAAAAAATAAAAAGAAAAAAAACCTGAAACTTTACAATCAAGATACAAGATGATAAACAAATTCCATGGACTCACATATTTTTTCATGATAGGAAAATCAGGTGTGATGACAGGGATTTCAAAAGTCATGGCTCGGATAATCAATGAAGGAAAACCCTGTTCAACTTGGGCAGAACCATAGAGAACAATGTCAGCCATCAGCAACACACTGTTTACATCGGCATTAAGTCCATAATGCCTCAAAGAACCCTGCGGAAGTCCTAGTCGTGAAGCAACTTCCTGTACAATAAGTGCACTGAATCAAATCAATCTTTCAGTTGAACAATAGTTCGATAAAATGAACACTGATAAATAATTATAGGATTGAAGAGTAAGCAATGAAATTTTACAAAAATATCCACGAACCCACCCTCCCCTCCACACCCACCAACCCCAAAACCCACACACCCCGCAACCCCCTCCCCTCCCCTCCCCCTCTCTTTCCCCCCTTTTCAAAACCTCTTTTTCAACATTCAGTTCATCCCTCATAATCAATAACTTACTTTAGAAACAAAATAAAAAAACAACTATTATCATCCTATTAATAAGGTAAACAAGGCTACTCATAAATACATAGGAAAATACAATAAGGTCCTAGCGTGGCACCCATACAGTAATAACATAAACTATGGTGCATCAATCAACAATTTGACTACCTGTAAAGCATCACTATAACCATCAGAGGAATTGCCACATAGAAAAACAAATTTAAATGATCCTCCCACATTATTTCTCCTTGCATATTTGATCAGTAGAGGTCCTATATCGTGCATCGCAACAGCATAATCAAATGATAGCTCATTGAAGAAGAATGAACTTCCAACAACTAGAACAACAATATCATCTTGGAGAAATCCATGTTCCTTCCTTAATTGAAACTTTGCTTGTTTTTTACTGTAGGTTTCTGCAGCCCACACGTCTACCGGTGATCCATTGATCACAAAGAAGTTTCCAGGGTCAAGCACACTATATAACATCTGATACAGGAAGGTTGAGAAACAGAGTAAGAATGTCTAACACAATGGTAACTAAAATCCGAGTCGCGACACGAGGTGGCAGATTTACCGGCAGAGTATAATCTGGAAACACAACAACGTTAGCCCTGCTAAAAGCCCTTTTCCAATCTGAAAGAAGTTTCCCCAATCCCTTTTCCTCATACACTGGTAGACGATTTGCAAGTGTAACTTCTTGGATTATCCACACAAGTGGTATCAAATGAAAAGGCTCCTGCATAAGGCTGCATAGATATAAAATTCACTAATCATAGTATCTCAAACTAAAACAACAGAGTATAAGGAACCTGGAGAGACACTGTGAGAGAGAGAGAGAGAGAGATGTTACGCTAAGCAAAGACACATTAAATGCTCTATAATGTAGTTAACTGGATTTACTTTCTTGTATTAATATATTCCTACATTGCATCTAGTATCATTCAGGGAAACGGAGTATCGTCATTATTAATCATTCACCAGAACTATAATTTTTTTTCAAAGTACATGCTTCAAGATTTTTTTTGGGGAAAAAATAAAAATAAAGAATATAACAATACCAGATATAGTTTACCGGAAGCACCCGAAATAATGCTATGTAAAGTTTGCAATTTCCAGTTGCATTTCACATAAAACATCATGTGCAGAGTAAATGCACATGAGAATCCTAAAACAGAAACTATGTCAAAGTTTTAAAAAATATTAACAAATAACAATTTTTTGGAGAATTTTTAAGAAGTGGATGGGATCCTGTTAGATCTATGCACAAGTAGACCATACATAATCTACCCAGAGTACCACGCAATAAGAGAAATCTTTAAGCATATATGTAGCTGAACAAAGCCACCCACCTGGATATGGCTTCTTTTGCTTCAAGAGAATCAGCAATAACACTTTCAAAACTGTTTAAAAATGCACAGTTTATCAATCAAACATGCCGAGTATACCAATAATCAGTAAAAGTAAATGAAAAAACAAAAGCCGATCACTTTTTAGTATAGAAAGAAAAATTATAATAAAGTAGCCCTCCTATACAACTTAAAAGCAAACGTACTTAGACCAATCAATGTTGCCATATCGTTCTGGACCTAAGATAGAAATCTGAACACCTATTTGCTCCCACATTGAACTTGAATTGCCATTCTCCACAGAGAAAATCTGTCAAATAGACAGGGTAAGGCTCATAATCAAGTATTTCCAACTTCAGCAGTTTGAAAACACTGTTCAAAAGATGAAAGATTGTTCCGCCATCCAAAACTCTGCCTTACTTATTCCCACAATGAATCCACGAATAAATACTACAAAAATTGTCCAAGAGATATCAAAGAAATTATCCACACAAATGCAAAAGGAGACTACCTTGAACACATATCCAAGTCTCTGCAGATTCTTCACCACAGTAATCAGCATCAACGAGAGTGGATCTTTCCTCGTGTTCCCTAAAATCTGCCATTCAACAAGACGGGCACAATTTAGCTAAACCACCCAGATAAGCAGAAATACGATTACGATCACTGAGTAACAATCAACTGATGAATGCAAGATACGGTAGCTCTTAAGTTCAAAAACACAAAAGACACTCTATTCAGTAAACATGCAATACAAGTCCGTTTTCTACTTTCACTTCAAAAGTTAAAAGGCTGTTAACGGCCAGTATCAAATTTCCGTTGTGACTAACCAAAACCGTTTAACTCCGTCGAACCATTTCCATTAAACAAAAACAATAAAAATAACTCAAAAAACACTTACAAGGCCAATCCGCGGCGGCCGAAAACCGATTCTCGGTCTGGAACGCACCGTCTCAAGGCCGTCACCGAGCACAACACGTCTCGGCATGAACAACAGACGACTTCCAAACTTCATCCCCTCTCTAACCGGTCGCGGCCTCTCACTCCCGAACACCGTCGCGATCGAGCTCTGGAGAACCATCGACGCCATCGCGAACGCGAACACCGCGAGAAATATCATAAAATACAGCAAGTACGCACCTCTAAATGGGAAAAACGAGAACACGCCCTTACGGTTGAAGCGGTTAGCGCCGGCGGCGCCAGTACTGTGTCGATTTCGCAGCAAATAGCGGCGGAGCGAGGGCTTCATCTGGTTCTTACTATGGTTGTGGATAGGGTTCCGCTTGAACGGAAAACCGTTGCGGATCGAGCGAAAGATCAGATCGCCGCTGACTTTGTTGTTTTTGTTAGCCATCGCATTTTCGTCGTCGGAATTGGGTGGAAAGGAGCTCTGCCCCATGCCGATCGGATTCGATGAGACTTAATTCTACCTGATTGGATTTAGATTCGAATACGAATTGGAATTTCTCGGGAAAGTGAGAGAAAATTGTTATTAGTTTAAAAATCAGTATTGTTGTTATGTTTGTTTAGTGTGATTCTGTGTTTTGGTTTTAGTTTATTGTTTTTCTAGTTGAAAACTGTGCTTCTGGAAGTGCGAGTGAACTGAATGAATCAAACTGATTGCAAAGTTTGTGAGCTGTGCAGACGGCAATCGCGATAGAAGCGCTTTTCCTCGAAGCGCTTTTTTAATTTTATTTAAAAATTTTCTATTCATTAACTCGTAATCACTTCTTGTTGTAATATGAATTTCGTTTGGAGATGAGATAATGTTGTTGATTTAAAATAAATTATTGTGGATGCCAATAATATATCAAATTTTTAAATTTAAATTAAATCGACTACGCGTTTTTTAGGCTTTCTTAGCATGAAAATGGTCATAAGTTTCATATTTTTGTACAACTTTATTGAAAATGACCCACTTAGAATCCAGCTCACTTGAGAAAGAATATTTCAACAACGTTCCAAAACAGAGTCAATAACTGCGTCGAAACCTTTGAAGAATTTACAAGAATACTTGGGATTATATTCTCTATGGTTTAATTTTATAATTATTTCTATCCAATCTTAAGATGTGGACTCATCAACAACCTTTTGTAGTGTCAGTATTTGATATGGCCTTAACCACATTAATGTGTCAATTTCTTTCACAATTCCTTGTATCATTGCAGTGCCATACCCCCATGCAATCAATTCACAATTAATGTGATTCAGTGTCCATTTAAAAAGCTTTAGCTGAAATGTACGCACCGCAAGCATTAAGCCAATCATGTTTTGGCAGATTTTAAATCTAATCTAGATCTATTCATTTGGGTCAGTTTTAATGATTTTGATATATTGCATGAAATTTACAATGCACTCCAAAACAGAAAGAGTACTATATGTATATTATAATCAAATGATATAAATCTTTAGGTGAGATTATGTTAATGTTTAATTAAACTTAGATATTTCTATTGGGAGTTCACAATCAATTTTAGAAACTTAATATATTTACATAAATTAATTGGTTGGATTGGTGTTCTGAATTGTTCGTTATATTTAGTATTTAACTGGAGCATTTAACGCAACCAAAATATAATTTAACCATAGCTGTAGGCTATATTGGAAAACATGAAGATTTTATTATCCTCTTGCGTAAAATCCAATTAAATTTTGAAAACAAAAATTGATAACAATATATATTAAAATACATTTTTTTATTTTAATTTTAAAGGGCCTTTTGTTGCTTGTTAAGGATACACATTCACACGGAGAATTGATTAAGTTACATTAACCTAGGAACATTCATTTGAATCTCAAGAAACACCAACAGGCCTCATGATATATTTATGATGAATTAATTGTTTTGCCATGTGCGTTGCAGCTCATTTACTGCATGTAATAAATTTGTTTAATCCCAATGTAAACTTCGTCACTTTTAAACGAAAAGGTTATAAGATATTGGTTTTATTGGGGGAAAAAAAAGAGAGAGAGAAAAGGAAATCATATAATTTTAATGGATAAGAAAACCTTAATTTTGTTATTTGCCTAATACTAATAAATAAAAAAAAGGATAATTCTGTTTTATAAATTTGTTATACAAAATTCACTCGTCGAAACTAACATGATATGTTTTGATTATACAAATAAGTGCTAATAGTTATGAAGCTTAATTAATATTAGTGATATGGTGATCGTGCAATTATGCTATATTAATTTATAAAGGTGAATTTGTATAAACTAGTCTATAATAATACTATAACTCAAATAATAAAATTGGAGAAAGAACTAATCCATTTTGTTTCCACTGATAATTAAGTGAAAGAGTAAAATTTTAAATATCTAAAAATAGTAAATAATGAATATCATATTACCATTTAAAATTATTTGTAATAGATAATAATTTTGGCTCCATTAAACAATGAGATTATATTCATTACTTAATACTTTTAAACAAGTAATATAGGATAATATCAATGTATGTCGTTGAGACACAACTTCAAATTTTGAATAATGTGTTATGTTTTTAAATTTTTTTTTGTAATTTTATTATAAAAATTATTTAAACATCACATAAAATGATTCTTGCCCGTAAATTAACTTTTTTGATAAAATTTTAATGATTAAATATGATATCAAATGTTTTTATTTTGAAACTCATAGACTTGAGATGTAGTTCATACCCCTTCACTTGTTTATATATTTGAATTTATATAAGTGGTTAAAACATACCTTAACACCTAAAAACTAGTGTATTTTTATTATAATAATCATTAAACCACTTCAAAAATTATATTGTTTTACTGCAAAACATATAGAATATAATGAAATAAGTAATCTAATATAATATAAAAGATGATTTAATGACTGTTATAATAAAAATACATTTTTTTTTTTAAATCTTAACAAATATCCCTCCTTCGACAAACAATAAGACTACCCAAATATTTCCAAATCTGGCAAAGGAATCACTGTAACTGATTAGAGCTTTGGCATTTTACAACACGGTTTAGTTAACAAGTTTTCACAGTAATGGATTGTAGATAGTCAAGGTTGAGGGATCGTGACACAACCTGCCCCTAGCTACACAGGTAAATCATGTCTAAAACTGTGAACTACTGGCTGTTTCTTAATTCTTGTCTTTCTTATGGAACAAATTTGAAATAATTCTTATTACATCCACAAATAAAATTTAAAATAAAACAATTTAACTATTACAACCTTAACATATCCTTGCACCATCACGTGGCTGGGCCTCCACACTTCCTAACTAGATCACATTTTGCTTTCATCCTGGGGGAAAAAAGTTTTAAAAAGAAAGAAAAATAAAAACAAAGATGTGAGTATAAAACTCAGTGAGTGGAGATAAAAAAATGTATTTGTAAATAAATCCAAAAAAAATCATATTGTTATAAAATAAATATTTGTTTTATATAAAAATATAATCTTTATAATATATAACTTTCATATCATCTAAAATGTCATAAAACTTTAAAACAAATAACTATTGAATGACTAAATGTATCAAAATACTAGTTATGGTTAAAACAATAAAATAATCATCTTCAATCGTATAATACGATGCTCTTGATGATCATACTAAAATTATCGCTTCAGTTACTTACTATGCCAAACATAATGTTCTTAAAAATCTTCTTTCAAAAGAAACTTTTGTGAATCATGCTTCTTATTCAAATTAACTCATATAAACATATTCAAAACTCTTTTCATTATACTAAACAAGTACCCCTGAAATTGTCTCATCCTGCCTGGCGAGATCTAATATCGCATAGGCAGAACTATCTGAATTTCCTCATACCTAGTGAGATCTACATCACGCAGGCAGAGCTATCTGTACCTGGCGAGATCTAATATCGCGCAGGCCTGCTATCTGGTCATACGCATGCACAGAGTTGCCCCCAAATGGCTAAAGCACCCAGATCACACGGCCCAAAGCCTCTATGTGTGTCTGAACGGGCCCCAAAGGTCTCTATTTGTATCACTGTCTAAGTGATCTAACTAATTGTCTGGGTATCTGGGTACTAGCTTAGTACAACATAACTACACTTTCTTATTTTCATTAAAAACTGATTTCATTTAAAAACTGCTTTATATGCTAAAATTTCTCTTTTCAAGCAATTTATCATAATCTGAAAATTTTATGCATGCTAAAACTGAAAATATTTATATTATTTGAATTAATCCAAGACAAACATTTAAAAAAAAAAACATTTCTAAATACTTTAAGAAAATCCTTGAGTCAAATGACTATGAAAACTTTAAATATCAATGCTTTCACACTTTCTCTAAATTTACAAAATATAACTTTCTGAAAAAAACTAAAATGCACTTCAAATATAAAATCTGATTTTTCTTTTCTCAATGTTATATTTTTGTTCAAAACTAATTTTTAAAACTAAAATTCATGTCTGCAACTAATTTGAAACTAGCATTGAAATATCTTAATAATTAAAAGTAAGTATAATAAATAGGTCTATCTACCCTCAAGAAATACTATAAAAACTAACTTGAATTCTTCTAAATTCACTAAAATTCTTGGTAATTTTATAAAATGCTAAATAAACATAACTAAGTAAATACTAAAACATATTTCTAATTATCCAGAAAATAAATCTTATACTCTTTCTAAAACTTTCTAAAATATCCATAAAATAAAATACTTTCCATCTCACTATAAACCATAATTTATATTTTTATCTCAAAATTTCATATATCATACTTTAACTGAAATCTTTTTGACTATGCTAAATTTTTCATAATTCTGCATTCAAGTACCTGAAAATTCTAGAATAGCTTTCTAAATTTGTAATTCAACCCCTACTGCTGAGCAGTTTTAAAATTTTGCATTGTCACCCCTGCAGAATTAAATTCTAATTTCTAAAACTTTTTTTCTTTTTAATTTGCTATTATTTTGAATATAAAAGCACTTATCATTTTGTTAACCAAAATCACCGTTTCTTCAACATATGTATTTATTTAAAGAAAATAACCCAATACCTCAATTTTCTATACTAATTCATTTAATTATAAAATGTCTCTTTTCAAATCATAAACAAAAACTTTCTACTTTCCACCAACATATAATATATATATATATATATATGTATATATATATACATATATATATATATACATGCATATATTCATTCTATAACTTTCACTTTAAATTTATTTTTCTCTTGCACTCAAATTTATTGAAACAACACTTACTATATATTCAAAAACTAATCTACTAGCACCACCCATAACCATCATTCTATCCAAAATCTAATACTTTACACACACTTATTTTTAAAATACGTAAATCATCATTATTTATTCTAAAAACTTTTAATATAACTCAATTAATTAAACTAATAACTTAAATCATATGAAAAATCATAAATCTAATACACTTTAATATAATATGAAATTCTCAAAACATAACCCACTCACTAATTGGGTTGCACAACTCGGTTAGCTCGGATTTGATTCCAAAATCAACATTACGCTTATCTGGCCACATTCTTCAACAAAGAATTAATCATTCTTTGTCCTAACATCATAAAAGAGCTCATCACATCATATTCAATTCATAATCAACTTGAATGTTTAAAATTTCCAATATCCAACTTCATATCTTAATCCAATCAATCCTAATTAACTCCATTTCCAAACTTCTTTAATAGAGCAGTTCTTGTTCTCTGACTTTTAATAAATAATTGACTTGTCCAAATGATCTAAAATTTTATACAGACCTTATAAACATACATATGTAATAACATATAAAATTTCATAGCATTCCAAGTTCATTAAATACCTCAAAATCTTCATGTTTCTAGATACAAAAATTCTGTAAATTCATTTCCAGAACTGACCTCTCCATTTTCCAAAATACATGATAATTTGTAATAAATTCGTAAAATTACAAAACTCTCCAGGTTTAAACTAGACATATACACAAACTCGTATCCCAAATTTCATAATTTTGGAAGACATCTAGGTACTTCAAATAACTTACTCAAAACTGATTTCTTGCAAAAAAACTGGATTTCCAGCAGTAAACAGTAAACCTCAAAAATTCATATAAAATTCCATACTCAACATTTTTCAATGATTCCAACTTTAAACAAGTCTTTATGATGTCTAATTTAACATATATAAATTTAAGAATCAGATTCAAAGCCAATAAATTGCAAAAATTTTCGGAATTACTACTATTCACAGAACCCTAAATTTAATTTCAACATTTTAAACCTTAAAATTCACCAAGACAAACCATAAACACATCAAGAAAATGATCAGTTACCTTAAATAAGACTTCAATTCCATCTTGATCCTCCTTCTCTCTCTAGATTCTCTCTCTAAAAATTATAAAACATTCAAATATCTCCTTAAATTTCAATCCTCTTACATGAAAAATACAAAAATAACTTAATGTTGTCTTGGAATTATGAAAATTACCTGATTTTTCTCTTCACACAACCCTCAAATTGACTTCTTTCCTTTCTCCTCTCTTCAGCCATCACCCCTCTCCATTTTTCTGGAATTCTCATCTTTTTTTTTGTTCTTATAATTAATTTTTTCTAAGGACTGGGCTTATTATGTGGGTTGGGTTGACATAAAAGAATGGACTTGAGCTCTTTCTTTTTTTATAAGCCCATGAATGGGGTGTTTCATATCGATCCGCCTCCACCGATCTTAACGAGGGTCAACATCCATCTATTATGCATTCATGTTTGGAGAGGGACAACATGGATTGCGTGATAAATAAGGATCAAATAAAAATAAAAATAAAATTATTTTCATTTATTTTTGCTCTTTGTGAGTCCTATAAAGGGTAGGTGGCGGTATAAACAAGAGCATGGCCTTTGGCTTTGGTTACCCGCTTGCAGCTTTCTATCGCTACATCAGAAATCACCTTTTGCCGTTATGCAGGTGCTATAATTGTCTTTGTAAATCAAACTCCATCTTGTCTATGTCTATTTATCCCCTCTTGCCTCTTGCTTATCAATATTTTTATTTGACGAAGAAAATAAAATGTAATTACTGAAAGAGTAAGAGTCAGGGTGCACATGGCTTCCATGTGTGTGGGGCATTATGAGATTTTCATTTCACATGTGAGAATTGATGAAGTCCCCACTAATTATCCAAATGCAATAATTCATTTTGGTCCCATTTGGCATCTGAGAACTCGGATGTCCAACCTAGTTCTTTGTTCGTTGTTGCATTATAGGCCGACCAAGATTCGTATGGGTTGTTTTTGTCCTTTCCGATCTAAGTACATAAAGTTATTTTATTTTTCCTCTCTACATTGGACCACACTATTTCAAGTACATGAAATCAATCCAATTGGACTCCTAACACTGCATAATCCGTTTATTTTATTTAATTCAAAATTTGTGCCAAATTTGCAAGTTTATGGTCCATTATTTGTCTTAAATATTAAATGAAATTTCTAAAAAAACCAAAATTAAAAGTGCGTTCTGAAAAATAATCATTTTTTAAAACAAATTTAAATTTAATAACCTCTATTTGACATATGTACAAACTTATATTGTGTTTTGCAAAATAACTATGTTTAAAAAAAAAATTAGATGACTCAGAAATTGAAAAACTGACATTTTTATTTTTGAACTTGAAGATCAATAACTCTACAACTTAAAAAGAGTTTAGAGACACAAAATAAGACTATTGATTCGACAATTGGTAGTAATAATATCTTTTTTTTTTTGAAAACGTTGTTATTTTTTAAAAATTCTCCCTAATTTTAGTTATACTTTAAAATAAATCAAATATGAATTTGATTCGTGTTCGATCATATTTTTACGATCGGTGGGCTAAATATCATTACCACGAAGCTGTTTTCTAAATATTTGTTTAACAAGAATAGTAGTATAAAAATAGCAGCCGCTCTTGTTAAATTTATTCCATTTTTAACACCTCAAAATGCCTCAACTCTGCGATGAAAAGAACCTATGAAGTAACTTTATTGATATTTATTAGGTCAAACAACCATTTCAATGAAGATATTATACATGCTTTTATTGGGAAGAGACACTTAAAGCTTATAATTTTACAAGAAGATAACTGGAATTGGCTTGGCTTTGAGATTCACTCATCCGCAGGAAAAGCTCCAAGAAATTGTTTTATTTTAAGGCGTTCATCCGCTGTGAGATCAAAATCTTCACTAGTCAACCTCCTTCTCAGGGCAGCACCCAGACTGCTTGGATCATCATCAACAACCTGTGCAAAGTAGAAAAGAGTGTAAAAAATTATTTCCAGGTATACTTCTTGTGACTAATCAAATGCATTAAAGCCTTTACGGCATGACAAAATCCATTCAACTTGGTCTGTGTACTGCTCGACACAGCCTCAGTTGATGTATCAAATAACAGGTAACCATAGCTATTCTATTTCTACGATCAAAGAGACAGAAAAAGAAAAAATCTATTAGATCGCTGTTTAAAAACAGCATTTCAAGTGAGGGACCTTAAACAGGTTGGCAACAATAAGTAAATCTCTTACTAAACCTATGAAGTAAACAACCATAGAATTCCCATGCTGCATTTAGTGGTGCATAGTTTTATCAGCAAATCCTTTGATAATCAAGCAAATTCACTTTGATATAATCATTTAATCACAAGCCAAAATTATGGGTCTCAGGTTGCGCAAACTCACTTCAACATAATTGTTAATGTGACCATCTTTGTTTGGGGAGGTAATAAGCTCGTTCTCATTGCATGTCCATTCACCATCAACAATGTACTTGTACTCGTAGACTCCTTCCTGTTAAATCAACAGTTATTAGTTGATGATGACAGTAACTTGTACCAGTAGCAGCAAGATCTTCAGGAATGATTTAGTGGCATTCCTATATCATATGTTCAATCAGTCAACATGGCTATCTTTCGAAGGTATCTCATTAGATAGAGAAACATGTATGTTTATGATTTAATATCCAAGACAAAACTCAGGCTATATTTGCCATACTTGAACGATACTTATATCAGCAAGCGATTTAGTGATGTTAGTAGCAACTGTTATTTTGTCAGCACAAGCCATATTGGAAACCAAAGTAAACACAGGGACTAGTATAATAATAATATTATTATTTGACCTCCTTAAGACCAACTATAATCAAATCTTAAAAACACTTACCGGTAATTCCTTGTGAAGAATCCAAGAACCTAGTTTCTTGTCAAAACTTAGAGGAATTCTCTGGGAAAGAGTCACAGAACAAAAGGAAATGAAGGTATTAGTAGCCAAAAATTGAAAAATTTGATATGATCAATAAACAAAAAAATATGATGAATGGTTCTCTAAAAAATTGATCTTAGTTCTCTTTCAACATGAAACCAAGGCCGAATTGACAATTCATTTTCTTTGCTGTTGAGAAAATATATATTTACAAAACCAAGTTTCATTCTTCATATTTTTTCCCATGTAAAGCATCTGAGAGGATATTCTTATTTAAAGGAGCAGAAAACACCGAGAAAAAGTACCTGGCCCCATCCGATATCAAGTCCAGATATTTCCACAGTAGTGCGATTTTCATCTTTCCAGGTAAAAGTGAAAAGCCTCTTTTTGAAGCCTGTAAGCTTTTAATAGATAACACATCTTATATTGAGAAATAAATCCATATGGTAACAAGCATAACAAGTGTAATATCAAAAAGTATATATGACTCACAATATCAGCAGTTGCATATTTTATAGCATCCAGTTTGGGAAAGCATGAGCGTTTGCTCTGCAAGAAAAAAAACACCAACAAACTTACAGAGAAACTAAGAAAATCCCGTTAACATAAGTTTTACATCATATTTCAAGAAAGAAATTATGCCTATTTGGAATATGTTACTTTTATCTACTAGTCTGGTTTTTTTATTTGGGTGATTTAGACCTTATGTAAATTGGAAGGAAAATTTATGATTGATTTTTTAGAATTACAGAGATGTAGTCTTTACAATTTTTCTCTGTTCTCTTTCTATCTTTTCCCTTTGCTATTTTCTGTTCCTTTTGTCTCTTTATACTATCCAACTATTTTCTAGCCTTCTCTCTGATTTCGTCTTTTTCTTCCCTCATTTTTTGTTTCACTCTCTTTTACCTCTCCAATAAATCTCTCCTTCTTCTCCCCTTCTAATTTCAATCAACCAGTTCCATTGCTTTCTTATCCTACGTTACATCAACTCAAGCTATCAGAATCCAATTATGAAACCTGACATGCATAGACTACTTGTGTCACAGTTAGAAATCCATTATAAGTATTTTTAAACTCCATGTTTGTTAATTATAATACAAGGATATTCATGAATATGCACTAATTTTTGTGAGACATTATTATAAGGAATGAAGGGAATGTAGACTTACCAGCAGCAATGAGTTAGCTTCGCTTAGTTTATAGCCCTGAACCCAGAACATGTATGCTAGCTGTAGTTTGCAACAAACTAACTTTCAGCACAATTGTTAACAGGAAATAAACCAAAATACCTGTGGGCATATGAGTGGGAGATAAATCATTATCATCATAAATAAATAAGATTACAAGCCACCTCATGTCACAGGAGGCTCTAATGAGTTTCAGTACTTATGAGCAGAATTAATATGAGTTATAAGGAACCTGCAGTACTATAATTTCTTCCACATCGTAATTTATATGCTCTTCAGACATCTCAAGGATAATTATCCATAGCATAGTTGTGTATTAGCATGAAAAATTGAAAGATGCAAATTCAGTCAACATAAGAGGTTGTAATGCATGCCTTAGAACTATTAGTATATAATAAATATAACTGAGAATTGTGATTAAGCCACAGAAGAACTGATGCTCAATAATGATTTAAGGTCTTAGCTGATACATACTGTGACAGCAGGAGCTCTTCCTAGTCCAGCGGTACAATGCACATATGTAACCCCTCCATTTCTATTAATGGCCTTGTATAATTTACTAACTACAGCTGGAAGCCGCATCCGTAAATCAAATGCATCAAAGTCCCTGCAATGATAAACAATAGCATTTAAATCACGTAAAAGACTGCAATATGCACACAAGCATAGCAACGTGTGTGCATGTACATGTCTGAATAGAGAAAACATTTAAAATCAACCAATCCCTGTATTCAGAGTCACAACATGCAAATCCGGCAGCTGGAGTACAAAGGAAAAAAAAAAAAAAAGAAAAAGAGAGAAAAATTTGACAAATAGCCCCTGATCTCATAGTGAATAACCTTATTTCAGCACGCAAATGTTGAATGTCATCATATGTCTTGGCATACTCTTGAATGGCACTAATGTCTACTCCAAAATATCTGGAATCACTAGTTAAGGAATTAAAGCATTCTATTTGTTCGTATAATCTTGTCAATCGGTTGGCTTAATGCTCAATACTTACAGATTTAACAAATACAGGTCGATCAAAATAAGGATAAAAATTTTCTTAACAGACATTTAGAAATAACTTCAAAAACAAAATTAAAGGATACTCCAAATCTGGATCTTGTTGCAAGCAAAATATGGTTTTCACTCCAACTTGACGAAGCTTGTCAACATCTTCAGGAGTCTACAGTTATGATAAAGAACAGCGAAAATCAGATGACCATCCTGAAGAGAAGAGCATCATATACCGAACTCAGAAATGAGAATCACCTGTAGGCATGATCCTACAATCACGTCTGGACGAATGAAATTGTAATTCATTCCCAGTTCATGTCTATAGGTCAAAACTGTATCAAAACAAATTAAAACAAATGATTAGCAATCTTATAGACCCAAAAGCACCCACAAAAAAAAAAAAAAAACAAAAAAAGGCGTGGTTACACACACACACCCCCCATAGCTGTATTAGAGATGAAGCATCCAAATGTGACTTCAATCTATATCTTAACCATAGCACAGATAACATGCATATAGGCTATCAAGGATCATGTGAGAATTTAACTAATGATCCCACAAATAATATAAGCATGTTTCTGCAATCAGTACTTACATAAATTCACAATATCACGCATGCCTTTGCATAACTTTTGCCTGAAGGTCTTGTTGAGCTTTTAGTGGCCTGTTTTTAGGTAGTTTAGTTAATAAAGTCCCGTTATGGGATACTTAGCTGTCAAGATTGTTTCAAAGTTTGTTGAGTCTTTGACTCCTTTTATTTCTCTTTCATTTACCTTGTATGGCTATATAAAGCCAGCTTTCTGCTTTTAATAAAATAAGTTACCAGTTCTCAATTCTCTTCTTTTATTTCTTAAAGTATTCTTTAATACAACATTTGGTATCAGAGCCTCCACACGAGGTCTGATTTAGATAGCAACAGCAGCTCTATACGAGATACAGAAATTGAGAAATGGCAACAGAAAGCTCTTTTGTCCAACCAGCTGTTCCGAGATTTGACGGCCACTATGACCATTGGGCAATGCTCATGGAGAATTTTCGGCGATCCAAAGAATATTGGGTTATAGTGGAGAAAGGGGTTCCTGCAGCAGCAGAAACAGAGGCAGAAAGGAAGCACATGGAGGAAGCAAAGCTGAAAGATTTGAAGGCAAAGAACTATCTATTTCAAGCATTAGATCGTACAATCCTTGAAACGATCCTTAACAAAGATAGTTCAAAAAGCATCTGGGATTCTATGAGACAGAAGTTTCAAGGGGCAACAAGGGTGAAAAACTCACACCTTCAAGCTCTTCGCAGAGAGTTTGAAATTCTGGAAATGAAGAGTGGTGAATCTGTCAATGAATATTTTGCTCGTACTCTTACAATAGTTAACAAGATGAAAGCAAATGGTGAGAAGAAGACAGATGCTGAAGTGGTCTCAAAAATTTTGAGATCAATGACCACCAAATTTAATTATGTTGTGTGTGCTATTGAAGGAGCGAAGGACACGAGCATTTTAACTATTGATGAGTTGCAGAGCAGTTTACTGGTGCATGAGCAGCGCCTTAATGTAAATTCTTTAGTTGAAGAAACTCATGCCTTAAAGATTTCTTCTGGGGAACAATCTGGTGCGAGAGGTCGAGGTCGAGGTAGCTACAGAGGCAGAGGAAGGGGGAGAGGCAGGCAGAGCTTTGATAAAGCCACAGTAGAATGCTACAAATGTCATAGGCTAGGACATTTTCAATGGGAATGTTCGAGCAAAGAGGCAAATTATGCTGAGACTCATGAAGAAATGTTGTTGATGGCGTATGTGGATGCAAAGGATGGAAACAAAAACGACACATGGTTCCTTGATTCAGGATGCAGCAATCACATGTATGGAAAGAAGGAATACTTCATCAATTTTGATGAAAAGTTTGAAGATACAGTGAAGTTGGGTAACAATACTAGCTTGGCAGTAACTGGAAAGGGGAATATAAGATTGCAAGTGAATGGGATGGTGCAGACTGTCACAGGAGTGTTTTACGTCCCCGAATTGAAGAACAATTTGCTTAGCATTGGGCAGCTGCAAGAAAAGGGTCTAGCTATCTTGTTTCAGCATGACAGATATAGAGTATATCATTCTGAGAAAGGACTGATCATGGATACAAGAATGGCTTCAAACCGGATGTTCAAGATCGTTGTTTCAACAACAATACCTGCATGTTTCAGCATAACCACAGAAGAGAAGGCTAAACTTTGGCACTGCAGATATGGACACTTGAGTTATAATGGTCTGAAAACGCTTCAACAAAAGAACATGGTGAATGGCTTGCTAGAATTCAAGTCCTCATTGCAACTGTGTGAAGATTGTATGATCGGAAAGCAGCAGAGGGCACCATTTCCAAAGAAAAGCACCTGGAGAGCGACACAAATCCTGCAGTTAATCCATGCTGATATTTGTGGACCAATCAAACCTGCTTCAAACAGTGGGAAGAGGTATATGATTACTTTCATTGATGACTTTAGTAGAAAAGTGTGGGTTTATTTTTTAGCTGAAAAGGCAGATGCCTTTGTTGTCTTTAAAACTTTTAAAGTTCATGTTAAGAAAGAATCAGATTTAGCTCTTAAATGCTTGCGAACTGATCGAGGAGGAGAATTCACATCACTTGAATTCACAAAGTTCTGTGATGACAATGGCATTCAAAGACAGTTGACAGCAGCATACACTCCACAATAAAACGGAGTAGCAGAACGCAAAAATAGAACCATTATGAATATGGTACGCAGCATGCTTTCTGCAAAAAAAGATTCCAAAGACCTTCTGGCCTGAAGCAGTCAATTGGACAGTGCATGTCCTGAACCGGAGTCCGACTCTTGCTGTCAGAAATAAAACTCCAGAGGAAGCATGGAGTGGAGCAAAACCCTCATTTGAGTATTTCCGTGTTTTCGGTTGTATTTCTCATGTTCATGTTTCAGATCAAAAAAGAACAAAACTAGATGATAAGAGCATGAGTTGTGTACTATTAGGGGTTAGTGATGAGTCGAAAGCTTATAGACTTTATGATCCAATTTCTAAAAGGATTATAATAAGTAGGGATGTTGTGTTTGAAGAAGATAAGGTATGGGATTGGGATAAAAAATATGAAAACACGGTAGATTGTGATTTAGAATGGGGAGATGAAGACAGTGAGACGGCTGAAGTTGATGAACTTGAAGAGGAAGGAGAATCTGAAGCAAACGTAGAAAATGTTTCGGATTCATCTTCTGATGTTGTTGTTAGTGTAGATGAAGGAAGAAGAAGGGTGCCACCGAATTGGATGAGAGATTATGAGACATGAGAAGGGTTTTCGGAGGAAGAAAACGAAGCTTACATGGTGATGTCCACTGTTGCTGCTGATCCTATTCATTTTGAAGAGGCTGTTAAAAGTGAAAAATGGAAGAAAGCAATGGATGCAGAAATTGAAGCAATACAGAAGAACGACACATGGGAACTGACAGAATTACCAGAAGGAGAGAAGAAAGTAGGAGTAAAATGGGTCTATAAGACCAAGTTCAATGAGATTGGAGAGGTGGATAAACATAAGGCCAGACTTGTTGTGAAGGGGTATTCTCAGCAGTATGGAGTAGATTATACTGAAGTTTTTGCACCAGTAGCTCGGATGGAAACAATACGGCTAGTCGTGGCATTTGCAGCACAAAGAGGATGGAATATATATCTGCTAGATGTCAAATAGGCTTTCCTGCATGGTGAACTAACTGAAAATGTTTATGTGGAGCAGCCAAAGGGTTATGTTCAGCAGGGAAGTGAAGGGAAAGTGTATAAACTGAAGAAGGCACTTTATGGGCTTAAGCAAGCTCCACGTGCCTGGTACAGCCGAATAGATGCCTACTTCAGCAAAGAGGGTTTTAAGAAATGTGAATATGAACATACCCTATTCATAAAAAGGCAAGATAAGAAAATGGTTGTAGTTAGTTTATATGTTGATGATCTCATTGTTTCTGGAAATGATGAGCTTTTGATAATGGAGTTTAGAAACTCAATGAAAAATGAGTTTGACATGACTGATCTTGGGAGAATGAGGTATTTTCTTGGTCTGGAGGTTTTGCAAGAAACTGATGGCATTTTTATTAGTCAAAGTAAATATGCATCAGAGGTGCTGAAGCGTTTTGGAATGGAGATGAGTAATTCTGTTCAGAATCCAATAGTTCCTGGGTTTAAGCCTTCCAAGGATGAAAGTGGAGTCAAGGTGGATAAGACCTACTATAAGCAAATTGTTGGCAGTCTTATGTACCTTACTGCAACAACACCAGACATGATGTATGCAGTAAGTCTTGCAAGTAGATACTTGGAAAATCCTACAGAGCTACATTTGCAATTGGTGAAACGGGTTTTAAGATATTTGAAGGGCACCACCGAGTTCGGAATCTACTACAGGAAAGGAGGAATTGATGGACTTGTTACGTTTACTGACAGTGACTATGGTGGAGATCTTGAAGATAGAAAGAGTACTTCAGGTTATACGTTTTTATTGAGCTCAGGTGCAATTTCATGGTCTTCCAAGAAGCAACCAGTGGTTAGTCTCTCCACCACAGAGGCTGAGTTCATTGCTGCAGCATCATGTGCATGCCAAGCAGTGTGGCTAAAAAGGGTGCTGTCATTTTTGGACCAGAAGCATGATCGATTGACTACCATTTTCTGTGATAGCAGTTCTGCAATCAAACTTTCAAGAAATCCAGTGATGCACGGTCGCAGCAAACATATTGATGTACGGTTTCACTTTCTTCGAGAATTAACCAAGACAGGCAGTGTCAAGTTGGTGCATTGTGATTCACAGAATCAACTAGCTGATATAATGACCAAACCTCTCAAGTTAGAATAGTTTTTCAAGCTGAGAAAGCTTATGGGTATGTGTCCAGAGTCTGATATAAACTGAATGTTTGAAGACATTTCAGTTTAAGGGAGGATTTGTTGAGCTTTTAGTGGCCTGTTTTTAGGTAGTTTAGTTAATAAAGTCCCGTTGTGGGATACTTAGCTGTCAAGATTGTTTCAAAGTTTGTTGAGCCTTTGACTCCTTTTATTTCTCTTTCATTTACCTTGTATGGCTATATAAAGCCAGCTTTCTGCCTTCAATAAAATAAGTTACCAGTTCTCAATTCTCTTCTTTTATTTCTTAAAGTATTCTTTAATACAACAGGTCTCCACAGCTACCTAATTGTCAAATTTAAAGCATAGCATGAGTGAACTTACCAGCACCCATAGCTTCTGTCATGTTATGACTATAGATCTCAGATTTTTCCTCCTCAATTTCAATGTCATCCATTTCCTTACTAGATGGGGAACCTGTAATTGCCTGAAAATGAAATCTGTCAGCACCCTTCTGTGAGAAGGACATTCATATTTAATCAAGAAGAAGGGTCACTAAAGTCCAATATAACTAACATTTGAGAACTAAAATCAAATAAATAGTTGAATCACCATGCCACAACCTACTCATTAAAACAACTGGAATAGCCGAACAACCAATGTTACGTGATACTGATAGTTATTCTTGCTTATTTAGCTCATTGCCACATGTTGTTAAAATCAATAAGAAGACCTCATCTTAATGGGATCTGCAAAATTGGCAAAGAGCTTATTTTTTTTTAAACAAAAAAATAAAAATTAACCATTATCAACAAATTTGGAAGTATTCAATAGATAATTAAGACAAACTATTTTAACCCATTCCGACAAAGAAGGGAAATTCTACATGATCTAAAATCCCATAATTTATTTATTATTATTATTATTATATTTTTTAAATCCACCTATACCTGTATCTCATCTGAGATTTGGTCAAAATTGAGGAAAAACGTACTTTTGAAATTTGAAAACTTCCCTTGAAATTATAAAAATAAATAAAATCTTCTTTGGCCCCTCTAAAATCATTTAAAGAAAAGGGAAAAAAATCAGAAACCGATTTTCAGAATCAGATGGATAGCAAAACATCAGGGAAATATGATCACGTAAACAATTAAAAAAATCTGATTTCATAATGAATAATCCGAGTTACGAAACGCATGAGAGCTGCACTATAACGGAACATTTGAAGCTAGTAATACGTTAACTTTCTCAGAAAATTCCAAAACAAACTCGGAAACAAAATGCTCTGAAGTTACCTTGACGGACATACTTCGATGCAGATCAGCAGAATTCATCATTCCCTGCAACAAGCCAGAGACTCCATTAAACTCAAATTCATAAACATAAGACGGCAAGAGCGTAATAAATGTAACCACAGATTGAAGCAACCGAACCGTACCGCTGTTTTGAAAGAGCAAAACGAAGATGAAGCGTGCTTTCGTTGCTGGAATTTGAAGCTTTGCGTAGGCAAAGCTGAGGATCTGAAATCCAATAAACATCAAATAAAATGAAATGAAGATCAGAATTAATTAATTAATTACTCCATCAAATCAAAATCACCTTGGCAGATTTTGTAGACAGTTCATTGATGAAGAGAAGAGAGAGCAATTATTGCAAAGGCGTGTGTGTGTGTGTGTGTGAGAGTAGCGTACTTTTTGAACTGATATTTTCAGCTCGCATTTTATATTGGAAGGCTCGATTCGACAAAAGGGGATCAGCTTTTGAAAGATTCTCCAAAATGCCATTTTTTTCAAAAGACAAAAATTATCATGCACGATTTGAAATATCAGAGTCCGGAGGGGCAAAACTCTGAATGTGGACAACATGTCAATCATTAATGCTTTTGATTTTAGTTAAAAAAAAATTGACGGACGGCGCGAACTTTCCTTAATGATAAAAATGATAAAACTAAGATTTAATCATCAACGTCAAATCACCAGATTACTATACAGTACAGAAGAAAATGAAAGAGCAATTCAACGGCTCGAACCCCTGGCACTTGCTTTAAAATTAGAAAAAATTTAAAAAATAGATACTTTTGAGGATCGTTAATAAAATTTAGATATGTTTTAAAAAATTTTTATGTGATAAATATTTTTTTAAAAAATATTTAAAAAATATTTAAATTATTATTTAAAATTTAATTTATTTCTAAATTTTTTATTTTTTTCTTTCCTTCACTTACTTATTCCTATTTTTATAACCGTCTGTTATTGTTCAGTTTCTAATATCCTTCGACATTGTCGAAAATACAGTCTGAAATGCAGCAAGAGGAATAAGAAACTTATCCTGTGTTTGAAAATTTAGAGTAAATTTTAAGGATTTTGAATTTGAAGATTTGAGTTTAGACTTGTATTTTGTATTTATTTTATGTTTGTGGGGCTAAACGAAATGTTATTTGGTTTATTTTTTGGTTTGATGTGTGTAAAAAGGTGAAAACTGACGCGTTTTATCGTGACGAAGAAGACACTCTATATGTCAAGTCCTGTCAAATACTTCAACCGACACTCGTCATCATCATCGGTGTTCACTTGACACTCGATATAACGTATTGAGTCTTGTCAGATGCACGAACTGACACTCGATATAACATATCGAGTTCTGTCGGATGCACAGATCGACATTCGTCATCAGGGCATTTTCGAAAACTCGACACGTTATATTGAGTATCAGTCCGTGCATCCGACAAAACTCGATACGTTATGTCTAATATCGAGTGAGTACCGACGATGATGGTGAGTGTTGATTGAAGCATCTGACATGACTCATCATTTCAAGTGTCCTATTCGTCATGAGGAAACACGTTTTTTTTTTAAGTTTGAGTCTTAAATGACATTTTAGTCATTTTTCAAAAAAAATGTCTATAACATACAAATTTTTTAAAATATATCTAAATTTTTTTTTAAAACCTCTAATTTTACCTATTTTTTCAATTTTTCCTTAAAATTATCCTCACAACTAAACACTCAATCGTTACTAATTTTAGCATTTTCCTGGGAAGAAGAAACAGTAAAAGAATAAAATATGATGATTATTACGTATAATTGGCTTTGTAAAAGAGTCGCGTTAAAATAGTAAGGATACAAAAGTAATTTTATATTTTATTTTCACGGGAGACCCACGGTCACGGCGGCATCGGTGTTGGGATGTGTTTGTTTGACGAGAATAGCAAAAGAGTTGTATTTTTAATATTTCGTAAAGAGGTGCTAAGTGATATTTTCCCGGCTTCTACATGGTCAAGTTTATATTTGCACTCCTATAAAATGATTTATGCCAAAAATTTCAAGTTTAATTATATGCTTAATATTTTAAGTAAACATTGAATATTAAGGATGATTCGTGATAGTGTTTGTTCATCAATAATAATTTAAATGGACCATTGGGCCCAATGAAAATTCTTTTAGTGGATCAAAAGGACTCCTCCTTTTTGATAAATACAGTTTTAGTTTAACAGTACCACATAATACGATAATTTTTGTTAATTTTAATTTCTAAAAAATTAGTAGTTAGAAAAAATTATATCTTTCATAATATCGAGATTGATATGTTAAAGATATAGAGTAACTATTAAGAGTAACACGTTGTAACTTGAAAGATATTTAATTTGTTTAATTTAAATCAAGCTCATGCCAAGTCGAGGTCACGAGTTTTTTTCAATTTTTCTTTATTGATTTTTGCGTTTTAGTCATTAAACCGGTCCTAATACTAAACAAAAATTCTAAAAGAGTTGTAAATCAATCTTCTAATTATATACTATTTCAAGGACGATAATTAACTGTTGATAATGATGATGATGATGATACTGATGATAATAATCCAAGAACAAGGCAAGCTCTTATATAATGCATATTTTTATAGTAATTTACAGATAATTTTTTTTTCCAAAAATGAAAGCATCCTCTGTATTATTTAAGCTAGGGGTCCGTTAGTTGTATTCACTTATAACTTATATCTAAAAATCTTTAAGATTTAAATGATTATTTTTTGTCTGTTTTATAAAATTATCACTTAAATAAGTGATAAATAACTTTTTAGAAAAAGTAAAAATTGTTGACAAATGCCTTCAAGCTATAACAATTTTTTATCCACAAATACCCTCATATTTATTAACAAAAATAATATTATTAAAAATAAAAATACATTTATATTTAAAATTTATTTTATTTTATTTAGAAGTTCAGAAAACAAAGGAGAAGGTCGCGAGACAGTCGTCACTATCATTGACCACCAAGGGGGTGCGCATATGGTAACACTGCTGGCACCACCATGATTGGCTCCTCTCAACCTACAAGGATGTTGAAGTATTTACGGAATTATGAACTACTTTTGGATGTTAAAGGCTGAGAAACATCCAGCCACCAAATCTTTTCCAGCATCCTACAGCCAAACAGTTATCAACTAAAAAAAATTACATAGGATCATTTTAGCATTGGAGGTTTTGCCAGACGCACGATACTTTTCATGGACAGTGGTAGCCAGCGCCGGCCAACGGTTCAACAGTTACTGACTCCGACAAATATTACAAACTTTTCAAGATTTTTTTTTTAATTTTTAATGCAATATTTTAAGTAAAATAAATAAATAAAAATATACATTATTTGAATAGATTTGTGTTTAATTCATCATAATATTTTTACCGTATTTAAATAGATATGCTTTTTTCAAAATAGGTAAAATTATTATTTATGATTAATTCTTGATATCTTAATTTAATTTAATTAATTATTTCCATTTTTTACATATGAATATTGTTTTTACAAATTCTGTACAAGATATAAACTGATGTGTCATGATTTGATTAGATGAGTGAATTTCAAATTTTAATTATATTAATTAATGTAGATGATATGACAATCATTCAATAATATCACATAGGTTTATATGAGTGTGCTTGTATTGATAGGTTGTAAGAGTAGCACCACTCATTTTTTAAATATATGTAATATTATATATCAATATAAATAATAAGAGTAATTACGAAAGTAAACATGCATGTTATATTAAGTTATTAAAATTAAGTCCTAAAAAAGTGCTATTAAGTGAAAAAAAAAAAAAACAAAGCGCCCCTAAAATTTACACCTATAATATTTCGCAATGTTATATACAATGTTGGAAATAATAGTATTCAACATATATATAAAAGTAGAACGATATATATGTAATGTAATATATATAATCAATTCTTTGAACTTGAGAGCCAGTACAAATAAAGTAATCATGCACTATACCTTATCTCAAGCCGTACATATATATCAACAATAAGATAATTACGGATGATAATACCAACAAACAGATCGATTTTGAAGGCAAAACAAACTCTGTTATACATATAATACCATATATGAACGATTCTGTTTATATTCAGTTTTCAAGCATTTATTATATAATAATTACAATTCTTGATCAGGTAATTCAGAACAAGTATAGCCAGCCATGGCAACTCTCAGAATTCTAGCGCTGTACCTTCCATGGCTACTTCTACTTCTCACAACATTTATTTCCGCTTCACCAGTGAAGTATAATAATATGCCAAGGCTTGGTGTACTGAGACGTGGGATCCATTATAATATTGAAAAGTCCAAAGTAAACTCAACTCCAGCTTCAAAGGATCTTAAAACTTTCTATTATGATCAAACACTCGATCACTTCAACTATAGGCCAGAAAGTTATGACACCTTTAAGCAGAGATATGTCGTCAACTTTAAGCACTGGGGAGGCCCCCGTGCATCGGCACCGATATTTGCTTATCTTGGAGAGGAGTCTGATCTGGCTGATGATCTTGATTCCATCGGATGGCTCTCTGATCATGCTGCTGAGTTTAAGGCGTTGCAGGTCTACATAGAGGTGAGTAGATTACAAAAGGATTCTCAGTGTATAAATATTCATTCATTTAATTTGAAAATAATTAAACCTTGTTTAATTGTGATTGTTTTTTGTTTTTTCCAATTGGTTTTGTCTGCAGCATCGCTATTATGGAAAATCAATTCCGTTTGGGGTAGGAAGAGAAAAAATGCTGAAAAATGCTACTCTTCGTGGATATTTCAACTCGGCTCAAGCTTTAGCAGATTATGCAGAGGTGCTGTTGCACCTCAAGAAAAAACTTAAAGCAGATGCTTCTCCAGTAATTGTTATCGGAGGATCTTATGGTGGCAGTATGTATTTCGATACATGTTAAAGATATTGTGATTACATCTGTTACATGTTAAAATTCTGGATTTAAGTTGTTAATTACTAAGCAAGATGTTTTGGCTCTCATCAATGGATGTGCTTTGTTTTGTTTTAAACATCAGTGCTTGCTGCATGGTTTCGCCTGAAATATCCTCACATTGCCGTGGGAGCATTGGCCTCATCGGCCCCAGTTCTCTATTTCGATAACCTCACCCCATCAAATGCATACTACGTCCGTGTTACCGAGGATTTTAGGGTAAGAAATCAAATACAAAACAAATTGTTTTTAGATGCTAATTAATTTTTCAAAATCATGATTTGGTAAGGTTTTTTGGACGACCGATCATTTGATTTTCAGAAATAAGATCTTATTTCTTAAAGTCCTGATGATCTTTGTTTAATTAAGGATTGCCATGCATTTTTTTTTTCATTTTAATTGATGCAGGAAGCTAGCGAGTCTTGCTACCAGACCATTAAACAGTCGTGGGATGCAATCGATAAAGCTGCTGCTGAAGCCAACGGCCTCACAGTCCTTAGTAAAAAGTTCAAAACTTGCAAGTAAGTAATTAATAAATTATTCATGACTTACCCTTTTAATACTATAAAAAATTCTAACTTTCCTCACTCTTAATCGGCAAACAGACCTCTGAAACATGCTTCAGATTTGAAGGATTACTTGGACACTCTATTCTCGGTGGCAGCTCAATATGATGCTCCTCCAAAGTATCCAGTGAACGAGGTTTGCAACGGCATCGATGGAGCATCAGAAGGGAGTGATATCCTTGGCCGGATTTTCTCAGGAATTGTAAATTATAGAGGGAAAAAGCCATGCTACAATCTTAGAGAATTCTTCTCCGATGAAACATTGGACGGCTGGAGCTGGCAGGCAAGCAAATTAAAGCTCAAGCACAACCTCATCTCTTCCCCTTATCATTTATTAATTAATTTGTTTTGATGTACTGCATGCAGACTTGCAGTGACCTTGTAATACCAATCGGTCGTGGCCACAACGATACAATGTTTCCGGCATCTCCGTTTAATTTAACGGACTACATGGAAGACTGTAAGAAAGATTTTGGAGTCTACCCAAGAACGCATTGGATCACTACTACTTTTGGTGGTTATGTAAGTCTCTGCTTAATTATTTTCTTCCAAATTATTTATGTTAATTAAATATCCGTTAATGTTAGGATTATAAAATATTACTGTAGTTGATTTTATATATTGTTGTTTGCAGCATATTAAGGAGGTTTTGAAGAGGTTTGGTAGCAATATTATCTTCTCTAATGGTCTGCGTGATCCTTACAGTACTGCTGGGTAAGCTTAAATACGATTTCTTTTTTTTTTTTTTTAAAGGTGACATGCTGTTCTACTAATTGAATATTTTTCTTATTATTTTATAGGATATTGGAAGACATATCAGACAGTATAATAGCTGTCCCTACAAAAAAAGGTTATTTTATTATTATTTTTATTATTTTCTGTTAAAGTTAAAAGTTACGAAAATCTAAACTAAATTGTTAATTCCCAAAAAATAAAAGTACTTCTAAAATTAGTTTCTTCTTCTTTTATTTTTTATTTTTAAACTTTTAAAACAGCAATTTTGAAGATGCTTTAATTTCAATGAAAATTTTTCAAGCACTAATAACACTTTAAAAATTATCTTTAATATATGCTCTGTTGATTTGATTGGAGTACAGGTTCTCATTGCTTGGACATATTGCCTGCATCAAAAGATGACCCGAAGTGGCTAGTTAAACAGAGAAGCACAGAAGCGAAAATTGTTCGCAGTTGGATCCTCAACTACTATGCAGATTTGCTCCGTGATTCTGGGATTTAAAGCCACATCCAAGTTAGAAGTTATCGTCAGAAATTATTTTGCACAGTTTGGATTCGAAAGCAAGAACATAAATAATGTATAGCTGATAGCCATACATAGGCAAAATAGATAATATATCAGAAATTATTTTTTTTTATAAGAACAAATCTACATTATCCTAAAAATACTCTAACCGTGCGAGATATACATAAGTATCAATTTCATGATTAATCTAAATCAAAAATGCCTCGAAAGGTGTATTTTGTACCATGAGTTCTGATAACGGAATCTATGAAGCGCTCACATATCCAATGGTCGGAGAGGATATATTCCCCCATGTTTTGATCTGCGGATCTCCCAAAATGGTTTCAATCTGTGCTCTTCTGGGTTGATTTCTTGGACGAGGGAAGCTGTAGAATGAATTAGAATTCTAAAAGAATATATAAAATAATGCAGGCTGATGCCAGAAATAGTCGTACAAGCAGCAACCAGCGGCAGCGGCAGCAAGTAAATCTGCCGCTGTTTATGCTGAAGGCATTTTAGTGATATGATTTTCATTTATTTATAAAAAAAGTGTTAATTAAGTGAACCTTTTAATTTTAAATTGATATATAGAACTTTTTTTTATAGTAAATATACAATATATCTATATAATTTGTATATTATAAATCTGAGTGTATTATCTAATTAAAGTTTTATACATAATAAAAGTTTTATACATAATAAATATGATATTTTTTTATTTACTCAAATTAAAAATAAAGAAATTTAAATTTATTCGTCGGAGTCGACCACCTCTCAGGCGCCGGCAGCCGCTATCAGCCACTAGTGGCATCTTGCATGCAGCGACACTGTTAAGACAAAGAGGATCATTGTCTTATCTACAAAATCATGCCATTAGCTTTGACAAAGAGCAAATCATGCAATTAGTTTTGATGAATAGTCATTTGGCTGCAAGAGGTCGGTGTAGGACGCTAATGGTCTTCAGTAATTAAAAAAATTTAATTTTCAATAAATAAAATTAAAGATATTATTAATATAATATTGTTAATCATTTGATAATAATATTATCATATGATTAATAACATTATTTGAGGGACATCGAGGAAATAAAAAATAAGAAAGCATTTAGACATTTTCAATTCAAATTTAAGTGATAATTTTTTTAATTAATTTTTTAAAGTGAAATTTAATTACGGATTTTAGTATCAACAAACATCTCAGTTTTTAAGGCAAAACAAACCCTCTTATACGTGTATTTCCATAAATAAGATTCTGTTTGTATTCAGTTTTCATGCATTTACTTGTACAATTACACTTCTTCATCGAGTAATTCAGAACAAGTACGGCCACGGCACCTCTGATGATCAGAATCATAGCACTGTGCCTTCCATGGCTACTCCTACTTTTCACAACATTTATTTCTGCTTCACCATTGAAGTATAAAAATATGCCAAGGCGTCGTGTACTGAGACGTGGAATTCATAATAATCTTGAAAAGTCTAGAGTAAACTCAACCCCAGCTACAGAGGATCTTAAGACTTTCTATGATGATCAAACACTTGATCACTTCAACTACAGGCCAGAAAGTTATGACACCTTTAAGCAGAGATATGTCGTCAACTTCAAGCACTGGGAAGCCCACCGTGCATCGCGATCGGCAGCGATATTTGCTTATCTAGGAGATGAGTCTGATCTAGCTGATGATCTTGATTCCATCGGATGGCTCCCTGATAATGCTGCTGAGTTTAAGGCTTTGCATGTCTACATAGAGGTGAGCAGAGCAGCAAATTAATAAAATAAAATAAAGTTTATTTGGTTTTCTAATTTGGTTTTGTAATTTGCAGCATCGTTATTATGGAAAATCAATTCCATTTGTGCCATATATTATTTTGCAGTAGATTAAAGAGGCTTTGAAGAGGTTTGGTACCAATATTATCTTCTCCAATGGCCTGCGTGATCCTTACAGTACTGCTGGGTAAGCTTAAATATGAATTTTTTTTTAGTATAAAAAACAGAAAAAAGGTCACATGCTTCGTATTTACTGCATTTTTATCATCATTTTATAGGGTGTTGGAAGACATATCGGACAGTGTAATAGCAATCCCCGTAAGAAAAGGTAATTTTATTATCATCTTCTATTAAAGAAAAAAATTATGAAAATCAATATTAAATTGTTAATTTCCAAAACAATAAGTTCTTTATTTTTATTTTTTAATTCTAAAACAGCAATTTTGAAGATGCTTTGATTTCAATGAATATGTTTCAAGTATTAACACCTCAAAAATTAGCTTTAATATATATGCTTTGCCAGTAGGGTTCCGATTGCTTGGACATAATGCCTGCATCAAAAGATGATCCAAAATGTCTGGTCAAGCAGAGAAGCATAGAAGTGAAAATTGTTCGCAGTTGGATCCTCAACTACCATGCAGATTTGCTCCGTACGTCATTCTGGGATTTAAAGCCACTTCCATGTTAGAATTATTAGCTGTTTGTTCTTGGAAGTATGGGAAGATAAATAATGTATTAGCTGCTAGCTCAGAATTTTTCTTAGCTTAATGTGCATTTTGTAGAAAACATGCTAAAGCAACAGTACTGATAGTAAATTATATATGTTAATAAATAACATATATTTCAATTATGATTATGATGCTTTTCAAGGTCAGATTGAAATTGAATGATTAGGACCAATTATCTTGAAGTTTTGTAACATAAAATCACCCGATTACACATTACAGAGAAGAAAGAAAGAGCAATAAAACAGCTGCACGTACATCACTAGCTTTAAAATTTTCCTAGCTAGTAACCAAACACTCATTATCTCACTATCTCTTCTACGATTGCCTCCGTTGTAAGACTGTAATGAAATCAATGCAATTTCTTTTAAAACCATTAAACAAACCAGGGGGAGCTACTTAGAGCAGCCCCCACTGAAAGTTTTTTTCCATTAAAGTTTGCATGCACTTGCATCAACTTTTACAAGTAACCAGCCCCACGTGAAGTTTTGTCATCTTTCATCAATTATAAAACTTAAAGGAGATGCATTAATTAATAAGGCAAATAAATATTTTTTATTTTAATTTTTTTTTCTACATTTTGGTAACTTTTTTTTGCAAGTTAATTGAACTTTTAGGACTTTCACTTAACTCTTTTCTTAATCATTAAAAATAGAAATAAAATGCTATTTCCCTTAACATTTTATTAATTTGTGTGTTTCTTGTTGTATTAATATCTCTTGATAAAGTTGCTTTGGACAAAATCTCTTATACGTATAATTCCATATATGTACGATTCTTCCGCACACAGTTTTCAAGCATTTACTTATATATTAATATTTTTTATGTTTGTTTATGTTTTGCCATGCATTAATTAATTTTTGCAGGAAGTTATAGTGAGAGTTGCTACAAAATTATTGAACAGTCATGGGATGCAATCGATAAAGCTGCTGCAGAAGCCGACGGCCTCACAGCCCAGCCCTTAGTAAAAAGTTGAAAGCTTGTAAGTAAATAATTATTCATGAGTTAATTAATCTACTTCCAATAATATTATCTATTAATAATTTAACTTTGCTCTCTCTTACCCGCCTGAACAGGCATCTGAAAGATGCTTCACACTTGAAGGGCTTCTTAGACTGTTATCATCAGCAGCTCAGCATGATCATGCATCTCCAAAGAATCCAGTGAGTGAGGTCTGCAGAGGCATCGATTGAGCATCAGAAGGAAGTGATATCCTTGGCCGGATTTTCTCTGGAATTGTTAGTTATAGTGAGAAAAAGTCTTGTTATGATCTTGGCGGATCCTTTAATATCTGCTGAAACATTGGATGGCTGAAGCTGGCAGGCAAAGGCAAGCTTCATTATCTCTTACCCTTATGAATTGTGACCTCTTCTTATTAACTATTGTATCGATCATTTGTTTTGACGCCCATAGTGCAGAATAGAGTTGTAGTGAATTGGTGGTATTACCAATTGGTCGTGGCAAAGACGATACAGTGTTTCCAGAATCTCCAATTAATCAAAATGATTACGTGGAATAATATTGTAAGGAAACTTTTGGAGTCTACCCAAGACCACATTGGTTACTACTTATTATGGTTGTCATGTGAGTCTCTTCCAAATTACTTTCCTTTTTATGCTGCTTTGTCCATTTTACTGCTTGGCATCACAGGACTGTTATTGTTGTTGATTTATATATACATATAATTATTAATTTGCAGCATATTAAACCAGTTTTGAAGATGTTTGATAGCAATATTATATTCTCTAATGGCCTGCGTGATCCTTGTAGTACTGCTGGGTAAGATTAAATATGAAATTTTTATTAAAAAAATAAAGAAAAGTGACATGTTTGGTATAAACAAATTCAACCATTGGATATGTGGGATGAATAGTCATTAATTGATGTTTACATATAAGTTAAAATATCATATCCCTATATGTATAGAATATTCGTAGACATATCAGACAGTATAATAGCAGTCCTTACAAGAAAATGTGATTTTTTGATTGTTTTTTTATTAAAGACACAAAAGTTATGGAAAGCAAAACTAAATTGTTTATTACTAAAATAAAAGCACTTTTAAAAGTAACTTCTTCTTTTATTTTATTTTTAAAATTTTTAGAACAGCAATTTTGAAGATTCTTCAGTTTCAATGAAAATTTTTCAAATTAGCTTTAATAAATGGTTTGTTGAGCGGAGTACAGGTTCTCATTGCTTAAACATAATGCCGGCATCTAAAGATGATCCGATATGGCAAGTCCAGCAGAGAAGTAAAAATTGTCAGCAGTTGGATCCGCAACTACCATGCAGTTTTGCTGAGTACTTCTAGGGCTTTTAAGACCTTCTGGGGCTTTTAAGACCACTTCTACTTCTATGTTACAAATTATTTTAGCTTTTTGTTAGTGTATGGCTGCTAGCTAAGTGAGTGCTTTCCTTAGCTTAATCTGCATTCTCTTAGAAAACATGCTACATGCTAAGGCCAACTGTACTGATATTAAACTAAACTACATATGTTACCAGAACATTATACATTTTCTATAATGACTATGATACTTTTCAAGATCAGCTTGAATGTTGGGTCCAATTATCTTGAAGTTTTTGAGCTCTCTCTAAAGTTTTTCCCATATTTTTGGGATGCATGGGAAAAAAAAATTCTTGAATAAGTTTGTCTAGCTTATCAACATTCATATAATCATGTATAAAGTCTCAAATTTTAACTAAATAATCTTAACAATAGTTGTACAAAATGTCAAGTAAAATTCAATATCATGATTTTTTTTTTTTTTTTAACCTTAGATCTCAATGATGGAGTCAAGAGCTACTTATTACTAAAACTAATACTTAAATATTATTTTAATATCATCAAAACAAAATAAGTCAATAGTGTATCCACCTAAGGAAATATATATATATATATATATATGTATGTATATTTTTTATTCTCTTATTCCATTTCAATGAGTGCTAATTGAAGTGTAAGAAGGAAGGAAAAAAAAAAAAAAAAAAACTAAACCAGAGCACAAGTAGAAACAACAGCCATATTAAGCTACATTAGAATAAAAATACTCTAAAGTTGTAAGATACATAGCGTTACATAACTAATCTAAAGAGAAAAAGCCTTGAATTTTTTTTTTTTTTAAACCGTGAGTTCCAGTGATTGAATATATCAAGTGTTCACATATCCAATGGTCCAAAAGGATTAAACATGTTTTGATCATCAGAGGACTGCGGATCTCCCAAAATGGTTTCAATCTGTGGTCTTCTGGGTTGATTTCTTGGAAGAGGGAAGTTCCAGAATGAATCAGAATTCTCAAAGAATATATAAAATGCAACAGCTGATGCCAGAAATAGTCCTACAAGCAGCATGTAAATCTGCCACTCTGCACAAAAGGAGAGAAAAAGTCATTGACAACAAACACAGAGAAAAAGAGAGAGAAGGGCAAGATAGAAACCTTTCCAATCTGCTGGAACATTTAGCTTAGTAATCAAAGCACCCCATTCACTAGAAGTGGTTAGAACCACCCTGCAAATAAGCAGCACATCAAGGAAATAGTTAATTGGGAAGCACCAAAATTGAGGAATCATAAAAAAAAGAAAAGTTTACAAAATGACTTATCTAGTTACATCAAGTTTCAATTTCAATAAAGTAGCTTTTAGAACATACATGAGTGCAGGACTTTAAATCATAATTTGTAAATGATCATGAATTTGGACTAGCATGGAATGAAAGACAACTAAAAAGCAGTGACCAAGACAGATTTTTTAAGATCAGTAGCTTTTTTTTTTTTTTTTTTCAATTTCTTCAATTGTTTGACCACGATTTAGAAACTGCATTTTTAAATCTCGGAAAGATTGGGATTCTCTACGAAGCTCAAATTTTAAACGTTCACATATTTTGAGTTGTGAGCAGCATGCTAATAGGACAGCACCTCTTGGCAATATTACATATCAACCACTTGAATCTTACCTTTGAGTGGGACAGAACTCTAGTGATGTAATGCATGTGCCCAGGTGTAGCCTCTTACTCCTGTGGCAGATTTCCATCTTCTTTACATTAACAGCACAGATGTCACCATCATTGCTTGCCCTACCATAGAGATAATTCAAGTATCAATTAAGACAATGTCATAAATGACAAACACACGCATACTCACAAAAACACCATTCTACTGTGGATTCACATAAAAGCTCCATCTACCCAGATTACGGTGCAAAATAATAAAAGTAATTGAGCAATATTAAAATTTCAAAGAAAAAACCAGGCAATAAAGTTCAAATTTTGTCAATAGGAACAGTAGTCCAGATGATATCAACAAATTCTCAGAAAGAGCATCACTATGTGCTTACATAGCAAGATACTTCCCGTCCAGGCTGATGGACATTATGGATGCAGGCTTTCTAAGCAGCCTCTTATGCCCAATTTTGTTCCATGTACTTATGTCATAAACTGCAACAACAGCTTTATCACCTGCTTCATTGATATCAATACAGATCAATGTATAATCAAAGAATAACTCTTCATAACATTTACTTGAACAAGAGATGCATATACCTCTCTGAACAGTACAAAATAAGAATGGTTTTGTCCCATCCTTGGAGAATCTACATAATTCAATCTTCTCATCCTGTGGGTAAAAACACTGCCACATAAGATAATCCAAGGAAAGTTCTACAAAGTGTTATAGACTGTTCAACTAAATAAGCCATACCGAGTTGCGAGTTAAAAATGTCCAAGGTACACCATCTTCGGTCTTCCATATTCTAGCTGAACCATCAGTTGATGTTGAAGCTAAATACTCTGAGTCTAGGCTATGGTATAGCAGACAAACAAGGCCAAAAACTTCAGTATCTAGTAATGGAAAATGTCAAACTCTGCTACAATTTTTTTTCAAAGGCATGTATCTTATAACATATATCAAAATATAAATACCAAAAAGTCCATAATTTTAATCCCATTCCCACTAAATCACATAGTTAGCATCCCTTTGTTTTGATTTGTGTATCGTGCTTGTAAACAGAGATTAAAATTACTTCCTACCTAAAATCCATATCCCTGAATGACTTGTGTGCTCGTGGTTCATCTAAAATAACGCGCAGACTTGGCCAATGCAAGATTCTGAGATGCCCATCCTATTGTTGAATAAAAAGATGTCAGGAATACATGCTTCACACTTTAAAACGTGGCGTATGAACGTCCCAAAAATGCAAGAACAGGAAGGATATTACTACATTAGATCATATTATTTGTTGTTGCTTACCAACAACTGGCAGATCATAATAACAGATCAAGTTTAAATTACTGCTTACCTCTCCACCAGTGGCAAATCTTGATCCATCAACACTAAAGGCCAGACAATTTTGTGGGCCTGCATCTTGGAGAGGAGGTATGTTTTTGGCCAACAACTTTAGATTTGTCTCACGACCATATATCTCAAATAATCTGCACGTTACAGGAACAGTGTCATTATACCCTTTTGAAGGAATAGACAAACTGATACTATGGTAACTTGACTAGCTCTACAATTTCCATCGAGAAAGACAGGGAGGGAAGGAGGGAAGGGGGGAGATAAACAAAGCGTAGCAAGTAAGCCACAGAATATATGTGAAGAACATCATTAGAGGTATTGATTTTCTTTGAGATGATTATAGTGAAAACAATCTGTAAATAGCAGATATTAATAACTTATGAAGAAAATAATGTATCACACATAGAAAAAAACAATACATGTCATGTGGTTTTAGAGTAACCCCGTCTACAACCACATATGTGAGAAAGAACAACTAGGGGAGCAATCAAAAAGGTAGAAGAGTATAAACACCAAATATTTTGATACTTAATGGAGCTCAGAGACTGTCTCAACAGAGTGAACATACCCCATGATTCCCGATGTTTAAATCACTCTACCTTGTATAATATTAGGCCTTCCAAACACTCACGTACTCTTTTCTCTCCTAACTCTAACTTACAACTTAAGCACATATTTACAAAATCCCCAAAGTAAATACTTGATGGTGAGAGAACACATAATTTGTTGTTAAGAAACCCTCAGAGTAGATAATTTTAACAAAAATATTTCTTGTGAAAAACAAGCATTTAGAAAGTTTTTAAAAGAGCAGACATTCTCATAAATTCCTAAGCCTCCACCACCTACTTTGCTCAATGCTGAGATCACTTTTTATCATGAAAGTGAAAGTTTCAAACAACGACAGAGTAAAATAAGATTATAAACCGCAAACTCAACAGACAAGCACAAGCCTTTTATGATACTGAAAAAAGGAAATATGTACATGTTTAGAATCAAACCAACTGTATTTGAACAACTTGAATAAAATTTTTCCTCAAAGAAGAAACTTACTTGCAGCCACCATTTGTGGTTGAGCAGACAAAATCATCTCCACTCGGGTTCACAGCAATCGTCAAAGGATCACCTTCACATTCTTCAAATATATACTTCACCTTCAAAACGCAAACCCCACCACAACAAACGACAACAAAGTTAACAAAACGTCAAAGAACAATGAAAAGGGCAAATTTTTTCACATTTTTTGAAGTGGGGTTGTTTCAAAAACATTTTTTTACCAACGGAGAGGTAGAAACAGAGCTTGTCTTTGGATCAAACGAGAAGATTTCCAACACAGCAGGAGACTGAATCTTCCTTGACTTGCCCACAACCACCAGGTTCACGTTCTCAGGTCGCTTGATCCACGACCCGCATGTCACGGATCCGCCGCCCTCCATTGCTAGAGAAAATCAGAGTCGAAATTTGGAATTTGTTTTCTGTTTTCTGAAAGTGGAAACAGAATTGGAAAAGAGAGACGGAAAGTTGGAGATTTTATAGTTGAACTGGAAACGAATTTTATTCGTTGAAAACAATTCTTTTTTTTTTTTTTAAGTACAACACTGCAATGCACAATGTACGTGAGCTACGAAGCGTGTCTGGTTTTTTTTTCGGTTTTGGATAAGATAATAATTTTTGACAACATATTTTTCTTATGGAAAATTGGAATTTTCTCTTTTTTTTTAAATATTGTTATTTTAAATATTAAACTTGGCTTAATTTTAAACATTTGAAATTATATCGAAATGTGTTTAAAATGCAATTAGAAAACATTTTAAAATCTTTAAAAGATCTCCATAAATTTGTAATCCTTTTAAAAAAAATTTGAAAAGAACCAGCAAAATTAATTGGTGACTATTTCTTTTTTTTTTCTTAATATTTATTAATGTTAGCACAAGGATGTGACCGTCTGAGTGGGCCCATGTAAGAAGCAATGTGGGAGAAAACAACAATGATAGGATGGGAGGGACAAAACAATGTCAACTCTTCTCTGTGTCGACTTGTAGGATATTCCGTGATTGATTCCCGGAAAGTCCAAGTACGGTATTTTCTATGCAGCCAAACAAGGTGCCAACATGTTCTGGTCGGAGAAAGAAATGTCTCAATTGTGGTTATATATGTGCTTTTTTTTTTTAATTGCAAAATATTTATCAATTTGTTGAATTGGTTGGTTACAAGAAGCAACAAGTTATCCAATATTCCTCTCCTATTTAAGCATCTCTTATAGTATTACTAAATTTTATGCATAAAATTATAACAAAAATTAAAAGGAGACATGATTTTAAGTATGGATTGTAAAAAAAATATTATCCCTAAAAATTTGTGTATTATAACTCTCCACATTGACACTTACTGACACTATTAGATATTGTTAAACACTGTCTTACACATCCATTAAATGTCGGACATAATCACTTATCAAATAAGTCTCCGATTTTAAGACATTCTTTTCAATTTTTCCAAATGATAATGAAATTATAGTACAAGTAAATATTACTATTACTCACATATTTTGCGAAAGTGTCTTATATATCATGGTTCTCAAAATTCTTTCCCTTTTTGTTTAATAAGTATAGTATTAATGTATGTGTTAAAATTGCAGGTTATTATATGAAAGATTATGTAGTATCTCTTGAAAACAGCATTTGATAATTAAAAGTTGTAGTAAAAAATTTATTTATTAAATATTTTAATAATTAAAATTTGTTGAATGTTCTATTAAAATGTTTTTTTAATAATAAACTTATATAATTTTGACAAATAATACTCAAATTTTAAGGTAATAACATGTATTTTAAGTCACAATTATCTTTTTTTGGCACCTATAATTACCTTATTATTGGTATAATCATCTTTAGTCGGTGAAGGAGGTACCCATTTTACAATTTTATGCTATTTGAGAACTTCATGTTCTAAAATTTTAGGAGGGGTTGGTGATATTTATATTTATAATACTGAAAGTAAATTCTTAACTTTAATAATATATTTATAAAAAAGATTTTGTAGTGTATTTAAAAATGAATATATCGATATTATAATCAAAATTTTTTCGAAAAAGATTTCTATTGGCCTAGGCTAGGCCACAGGGAAACTCAGGTGCGCTAGCATGGAGCGGAACTTTCACTCTTCACTAGCACCTCAGGCTCAAACCTAAACCCTCTCTTCTAGTAGCAAAAACCCTAACTCCATAACTCTACTCAGCTTAGCATCTTAAGCAATTGCTGGGTTACGGCTCGAAGAAAGGGCCACCCCCGATACTTAGCGAGGAAATCTACCTCGTTTAATTTGTGAGTCATGAAATTTTGAATTAAATTGCCTATTGTCTTTGCCAATTTTCTGGTGGAATTTGGATATTTCAGATTTGATTTAAGTGCGCGTTATGTGTTTGATGGATTGCTTAATCCAATTTCCCAACATTAGGATTCCCCAACCCTAACCCTGCCCAGTACAACCGGGGCGGGCGGCTGGGAGCAGAGGCTGGGAGGCGCTTTCTATAAGAACTACGAAACTATTATTTTGCTGTATATGTTTGTGCTGAAGCTTTGCTGTTTTGCAGCTTGATATAAATTGGGTTGCTTATCTATGTGATTTTTATAGGGAAATAAACTGCTGGAATTGCTATTGCACTGAGTTAATTTGAAGTTATTTTGAACTTCTGGAGATAGTGCGAGAAATTCGTAACTTGCCAGATGGGTGTGAAACAAGAGAATGGTGTTCATGAAAACATCCTGCCTCCTATCGAACAGGTTTGTGGAATTGATTCATTTCCTTTATATACAAAGCGTACTATTGTTGCTTGTTTTGAAATTTTTATTTATATTTGAGTGGCAAGTGGTGATGAATGAGTAAACACGCATAGATAACGAAATTTCATGTTGATCAACAATTAGAGTTGAATGTAGACAACGTTGTATTGGCTGATAAATCTTACAGAAATTAGTGGGAATATCAATCTGAAAAAAATAAGCGCTAAGTCCTCCACCTATGGTGGCCAAACTCCTAAATGAAGTTAAATACCATAGTCTCCATCTTGTGCTACATCATTGTGACATATCAAGTGATGATACTGATCTGAATCCCTTGCTCGGTGGCTCTGTACCAGGCCCTTTAATACTTTGTAATTCCGTGTGTGTTGATTTCTTCTTATGTTTGCTTCAAAGTTAGAAATTGATGGAAAATACATCTGTTTGCAGGAGATATCTGATGAATTAGATACAAAGGTGAAGAAATATCTTAGAGGAGAGGGTGCTAATTTAGAGGTATGATATTGCTGATTGAGATTTCAATCCACGTGAATTTTTTAAGAATTCTTTTTATTGCATCATAAGCTATTTATTTTTGCAGGCTTTACAAGATAAAAAATTGAAGGGTCAACTTGCTGTAAGAGAAGAATTATATGGAAAGTCTGCGAAAGCTGCAGCCAAAGTTGAGAAGGTATATTGTTTTGGTATCTGAGTTGTTCCAGGTTTTTCTCCACTCTTCAATGAAATGATATTTCATTTTTGTAGTCTGAATAATTCTTCATAACTGATCCTTTATTCCAGTGGCTTCTGCCTAGTGAGGGAGGCTATTTGGAGGCCGAAGGTATAGAGAAGACATGGAGAATCAAACAAGAGTCAATTGCCCGTGAAGTAGATATCCTGAGTTCAAGGAATCAATATGATATAGTGTTACCAGGTTTCTGCCCACTCATAAAATTCCTTTCCTATGATTTGGTATCTTCAAGATTTTTTTTTTTTGACTCATTATTGATATGGAAGATGTTTTTAAAGTTCTTTTAGTTGCTGAAATGAAGCCTTTCTTGCAAACTTATAGAGGTTGAGGTGCCTAAATTCCAATAAGATGGAAACCAAAGCTTAGGTGGAAACTTTTTGTTCAAATCTTTGGTATACTGCACCCTGTTCTTGTTATAGGGATGGATTTTCTTTTCATGCAACATGTCATTTGTTCCCCGAGGTTGCCGTTTGATTATCTATAAAAATTCTGACCCTTTTGGTTATGTTACTTCATTATAAATAATCTATTGATCGTTGGCATTCATTCTGCATTATGGATCATTGTGTAACCATCTTACACGGAACTTACTCATTGGTTTATGGCCTGGAAAATATTCCCCTATTAGTTATAACTTCTGTCTTTAATGAAATATGCAGAACTTGGTCCATACACTCTGGATTTTACCTCAAGTGGTCGTTATATGGCAGCTGCTGGACGCAAGGGGCACCTGGTAGTTGTAGACATGAAGAATATGAATCTAATTAAAGAAATTCAGGTATTCTCTCTTCCATCAAACTTGAGCTGGCTCTTACAATGGTGCAGCCAAATTGTTGACACCTTTATATTTATTGACTGAGGTTTTTTTATATATCTAGGAATGTCATATTATTCTTTCTTGCTCTCTCTCTCTCTCTCTCTCTGTCGCAACAAAAAGTTATTCAGAATATTTGAAGTAAGAGGTTGTGCTAGGAGTTAAGGAATGACCAAAAGTGGACCCGTTTTCCATACTTATTCTATTTGCTAGCCATCTAACTCTTTGTATTATTTCATATTTGATACTGGAGGATTACGTTTATTTGGCCTTCCAGAGTTTGACCAGAATATTGGGCAGATTTATTAAATGATTGTTGATTCTTTCAGGTTAGAGAAACAGTACGTGATGTGGTCTTCTTGCATAATGAGCTATTTTTTGCTGCCGCCCAAAAAAAGTATGTATGATATGCTGTTGCACCAGCTCCTGATGATAGTTTCAAATTTGTGTACTGCAAGTTCCAAAATTCTGTATTGCATGTTCAACATCTGAATGAGAAAATAATGTAATTAGACTATCATTTAGCTTTGTATGAATGAGATGGCTGAGAGTTCTGATTATGGCAGGTATCCATATATTTATAACCGGGAGGGCACTGAACTTCACTGTTTAAAGGTCAGTCTACTGTCTTCGGATGATTTTTGAGTTTTTGGGCTTTCAAATGGCTCTTTCAAATTTGAATATTCCTGAGGTTTCTTCCATATGATGGAACCATTGTTGTATGACAGGATTATGTCTGTCCAATTATATGCTTCCTCTTTTCTGAATGTTTACTATTTGTCAAAGATGCACCAATTTGGAGTTTAAGTTATTCTTTTCTACCTCTAATAGGAACATGGTACAGTATTGAAACTTCAGTTTCTGAGAAACCACTTCCTCTTGGCATCCATAAACAAATTTGGGCAGCTCCGTTATCAGGATGTTACAATGGGTGAGATGGTAGGTAATATCCGGACTGGTTTAGGCCGTACTGATGTAATGCAGGTGAATCCCTACAATGGCGTTGTTGCTTTGGGTCATTCAAGAGGTACAGTAACCATGTGGAAGCCCACCACCTCTGCTCCACTTGTCAAGATGCTATGTCATCCTGGGTCTATTTCAGCATTGGCATTCCATTCTAATGGCCATCTCATGGCGACTTCTGGTAAGGAACAGAAAATTAAGATTTGGGACTTGCGAAAATTCGAGGTCGTCCAAACTCTACCAGGCCATGCAAAAACTTTGGATTTCAGTCAGAAAGGTTTGCTTGCCATGGGAACTGGATCATTTGTACAGATATTAGGAGATGTCTCTGGCTCTCAGAACTATAGCAGATATATGGCCCATTCTATGGCAAAAGGCTACCAAATAGGAAAAGTTGCATTTCGACCATACGAAGATGTACTAGGCATAGGCCACTCGATGGGTTGGTCAAGCATTCTCATCCCAGGATCAGGTGAACCCAACTTTGATTCTTGGGTGGCAAACCCCTTTGAAACATCTAAACAAAGAAGAGAGAAGGAAGTGCGCTCTCTTCTTGACAAGCTCCCACCAGAAACAATCATGCTGGACCCATCTAAGATCGGTACGGTGAGGCCGCCAAGGAAGAAAGAGAAGCCAACAAAGCAGGAGATTGATGCTGAAATGGAAACTGCCGTTGGAAGTGTCAAGGGCATTACCATGAAGAAGAAAACAAAGGGGAGGAATAAACCAAGTAAGAGAGCCAAGAAAAAGCAGGAACTTATTGTGAGAGCCAAGCGGCCTTTCTTGGAGCAACAAATGAAGGAAGAGCAAACATTGTCTAAAAAGAAGCAGAAGATGAGCGAAGAAGTTGAATTACCATCTGCATTGCAGCGGTTTGCACGTAAGAAAACAACTACATAATTTTCGCTCAGTTTTTAGTTTAGCAGCCAAGTCTCGAGAGTTTGTTTTTGTATTCCTATTACTCCCAATTTATGTGTTTAGCCAACCAAAAATGTATCCTTCGAATTTTGATTGTTTTACTTCTGGAGATAAGTGAGCCGCAGAAGAGTATTCATATTTTCTCTTCTATCTCCCAAGGCAAGATGTCCCACATAGTTCAAGGGGTAAAAAGGTGATTTACCGTCTCATATGTGAAAGTGTGATTCCCTTATATTGAGGAAATTGGTAATTTTGGGTCGAGTTTGGGGCTAAATACATCTATAGACGCACCTAACTTCTCTTAGAATAGCTAATTTATGTAAAATTTAATGATTCTACTAATTGAATTTTAAGAACGTTTCTTATTTTTGAAAAATGAATTTAAGTTGAGAGCTGTTGATATCAAACTTTTTAATGTGATACTTGAAACTAATGTCATTTGGTTCTTATTCAAGGTCTGGCACAAATTGTTTGCAAACTCGATTATATATCATTTGATAGTGCTTTTTAGATCATAAGTATTGACATTGTATTCTTTAAAGCAATGGTTTGTTGATGGGTAAATATCTTTCTATTTATGGCAGACATAGGTTTATTAAAGTTTGTATTTCTTTTTTTATTTAAAGGCATAAAATTACGTCAAACTTTTATTATTATTGTAATAAAATATAAGTTTATCTGACTACCTAATAAGGCCTTTTCTCTTTTATGTTTTAAGAAGATATTTTCTTGTTTTGTAAATTTTTGTAACACCATTTAAATTCAAATGTCGTTTTCAAATTTATTATTAAGTATATATTTTTTAAATAAATATCAAAATATTCATTTAAACATTAAAATTTATATTTGTTTAAAAATAAAAACATAAAATTCATAAATAATAAATAATGACGTCCTACATCTCCTCTATTTGACGGTAAAATTACGGACAGTGATTACTTCATTCTCTACCGAAGCAGTGTTGGTTTCTTCGCCTCCTTACAAGTGCAACAATATGATGGAGATGGGGAAGTGGATACGGTTCAGTTGATGAGGTACCGTTTTTTCTTTACAAAATTTATTTACTTTATCTACAAAAAATTTTCCAATTTAAAAAAAAAAAAAAAAACACCTGAACTGCAGTGGAGATGAACATGCCTGGTATCTACCGTCCACATCTGCCGGTAGATATCTCTACAGAGAAAAACAAATTGCAATCCAGAGCTACCTTTCTTAAGCGGTAACGAACACTGAATGTCGCTGTCTCATCGCGTTTAAATGCATAAGTGTCAAAGAGTTAATTAGTTGAAGCTGCCTGTAGTTGCAGCCGAGCCACAAGTTAAAGATACTCTTCCAATATAAAATGTCAAATTTTATATTTCAGATTATAATATTTTATTGGTGATTTGTAACTAGTACGTGCGATATATAATAAGTAAATGATAGTTTTAATTTATTATCATATTATTTAGAATATATAATTTGAGGTTAATTTTTAAAAAATATATCGTTACGATACTGTATTAATATAATTATATAACTTATAAATCTATAAGCTAATACAGATTAACATGATTTCATATATAATTATTATATTACCTGGTTTAATTTAATCAATGGTATCAATTATTAGAATTTTCATTTATTTAATTGTATCATACAATATTAATTGTACAAAAAATTGATACAGAATATTAAATAATATTAATTTTATAAGTTTTATAAACAATTTTTTACGAAATCAGTTATTTAATAAAAATGATTACATACAATAAATGATATTACATTAGTTTGTACTGTTAAAAAAATGCCAAGAAGAAGAAAATGTTTGTAAGTGCAGTAGTATTAATGTTATACCATTTTCGCAATTACATATATTTTTTTTTTATTAATTGTATACTAGCTTCGGCGGTTTGAGAAATTCTCCCTGCTTCATAACCGTACAGGGCAAGGCACAGACTGAGCTGAGCCTGTGTGGAGCGGAGCCGAGCTTTCACTGCGTGGCCGTCCAGTTTGCTTGTGAAGTGTAATCATGTGCCTCTTATCCTTCCCCGCCGCCACACTTCCTAAGCCAATTCTCCTCCGCTGTGGCCGCCCACAGTCGCATGCGCCCATTCATTTATCTCTTTCTCTCTCCCCAACCCCGCCTGACTTCTCACGTGCTCATCATTTCCTTCTCCCCTATCGTGGTGGCTCGTATTGGCCCCTCAGCAACCGCGGGAGGTGTCGCGCGTTGTTGCATGACGCTGAAGCGACCGCGATTGTACTTGCTGGCGCTTACGGTCTCGTTCTCGGTTTTGATAATCTCACCCGCCGAAACATCATCCAACAGGTCTCCCTCTAACCCTCTCATTCACTTACGAGTAGTTCTTGGCATTCTCTTTTGCTGGCCCCGTCCTGATGGTCAAATGATCAGCCCCCGTTTGCTGTACCTATAACTATATATAATATTAGACTTTGAAAAAAAAATTTATAATAATTTAACATATCATGTATCAGAGTCATAATCTAACTGTTTGTGTTCATGAATCTCTGGTTATAATTTAAAATTTAATTTAATTAATTAATTAATAGACGCTTAAACTGTAGAAAAGTGGTGATTTAATATTATTAGCTAGCAATTTTACCGAGGCTGCAACTTAGCAAATTAAGTCCTTTGAAACCGTTTATAGGAAAAGCCTTGTTGGACAGGAGCGCAAGCTTTATTATTCTAAGAAAAGCAACTATACTGCTTCTGTAAAAGTCTGCACAAGCGCTTTTCATATCAGAAAGCAGTTGAACTAAAAGTAGAAAATTATAAATACTGAAGCATTCATGACTATTTCACGGGAACAGATGATCTTGATAGTCAAACCACTACCATACTACTGTCAACAAGTTTCAAGTCAGTTTCGGTCAAGATAACATTTCACTACAACTTTTACTCTCCTCAAAGCTAATTGCTGCTATGAAACACAAATTTTGTACTCCTTTTCATCACCATAAATTGCTTCAAGGACTGAAGCACAAAACTTAAGGAGGTTCTAGTACACTTTAATTACTGTGCCTATCTATGAAAGGAGTTTGAAGCTTGTGCTTTTAGAAATCATTTTCTGTTAATTGAAGATGAAATTTTGATACACACGCTCACTATACATACATAGGGGAGAAGTAGAGTAATCCAAGTAGCTAACTGCTAGCTCCAGCTAGTGGCTGGATAACGCATTATGGCAGTCAGGTGATGAAGGGTCTTGTGCTGCATTCTTAATAATGATTATAATAAGGACAAAAAGAGGAATTGAATTAGTGGGTTTCAGAAGTGCCTATATCACTTGTATGCTGATGCCAGTTTGCCAATGTCACAGAAGAAATACCAACATTGAATTAATTCTTCATCACGCCTGAAGTTGTTTTCTGAAGGCCTTTTATTAACCACAAACAGAATTTGGAGTGTTTTGTTAGGACTCTTAATGGTATCTTAGGAGTGTTTTGAAGTTGTTCCTTGAATATTTTTCTTCATTTGTCGACTGATTGGAGCAGAATTTGAGTAGAAAACTGGTCCACATATTGTCGGGGCTTCTGTTCATGATTTCCTGGCCAATTTTCAGGTATTCCTTATATCTGAAAATCTTAACAAGGTAAATTTTTGAGTACTCAATTTTCTTAACTACTTTCAGTTTCTCTTTTTAAACTAGGATAGCACCTCAACAGAGGCTCGCTTCTTTGCCTCGTTGGTTCCTCTTGTGAACTGCTTCAGACTTGTCATTCATGGCCTCTCATTGGTTCCGAATGAAGGGCTCATAAAATCTGTCACAAGAGAAGGAAAGCCAGAGTAATTTTCTGATTATCATTGTTATAAAGCTATTTGGATTCCTTTCTCTTTGGTGAAGCAATTGTTCTGTAATTTAGCTTCTGTGTTGTTCTATTAACAGGGAGTTGCTAAGAGGGCCTCTCTATTATGTTCTGATGCTAATATTTTGTGCTGTCATTTTTTGGCGTGAATCTCCAATTGGAATTATCTCAGTTTCAATGATGTGTGCTGGGGATGGTAAAATCTGTGCCCAAACCTATCACAGCACTTTCTCTTACCTCTCAATTATTTATTTCCGATCCTGTGTTTTATAGGTATTGCTGACATTATGGGAAGAAAATTTGGGTCCACGAAGATCTCTTATAATCAAAAAAAGAGTTGGGAGGGTAGTATCTCCATGTTTGTTTTCGGATTCTTGGCTTCTATGGGGTGCGATTCCGTCTTGTACTAACCAAATTCAATGGTCAAAGTTTTGCTTATTTTATGTGGATTTCAACATTGACTTGAATTTTCTCTTTATGAAATAGGATGCTGTACTATTATTCAGTGTTGGGATATTTCGAGTTGGATTGGGCTTGGACGATGCAAAGGGTTGCTCTAGTTTCTTTGGTAGCAACTATGATTGAGTCTCTTCCGATGACAGAGGTTGTAGATGACAATATATCTGTTCCTCTGGCAAGCATGGCTGCAGCTTATTTGAGTTTCGGTTAGCTTGAAGCATATGCTGTACTATTATTCATTGTAAATCGTCCTAAACGTCTTGTAAAGTGTTGGCTTCAATTGTTTGCACACTGAAGTTTAATAAACGAGTGATACGCTTTTGTTTGAGTTTCCTGATCCCTCTGTACAAAATTATTGTGATTAAAATCAAACTTCATATGAGCTAGTTAGGAATTTTTTTTAGTTTAATTTCACTATTGTTCTGCCATTCCATTCCGTGGTTGCATATTCCATACCATGAAATTTAATTCTCAAGATTTAGTTTGGTTTTTTCCATTTCTGTTATGTGAATGAAGGGTGTACACTTTCTGTAACACTTCGCTATGAGCTTCTTCAATTCTGTACTGATAAGTCTGAGATAGATGAAGTTGCTTCTGGAATTTGGGCATGGCATTAATATGCCTATGTTATAGCAATTTAGCAATGCTTAAGTTCAACAAAACGCTGCCACGGGTTCCTCCTGGTCGGGCTCTCGGTTCCGCTTAGATCTTCATGCCACTCAATTATCCGAGTGAATGTAAGCAATATTATCCAAATCAAGTTTTGACTGACAAAATCTAAGCGTCAAAATTAATTTTTATTTGAAAGCATTTGAATTTTATAAAAATTCAATTGGGTGCGTTATTGAATTAGTTTTGAGTGCGACCATTATTATTGTACAATAAAAATATAGGTTTGATATCTCATTACCGTTAATGGCGGTAATACAGAATCTCTTGGAGAATTCAATTTGGTATAACAATCTTCCGGCATTAAAGCTTCTCCATAAGCAAACAAACAATAGATTGTTAAAAATATTTAAATGCTTAATAACAAGAAATTTTCCATAACAACCACATAATAAAGGCCAGAGAGGAGAGGAGAGATTTTCAAGGAAAGGAAAGTGCTATGGCTATTCCTCGCCTATCCCTTCTCTCTCATGAAACTGCTTGCAAGCCACCCTCTCTCGCTTCTGAAAAACTATCTGCAGTTTTGTCAACTTACTTGATCTTAATTCTTCCTTGGCCTCCATTCTAACAAAATGCTAGATTCCAAGACAGAAGAGTGCACAAGAGACCCTTTTAATCCCCTTCTAACTTCTATTATTCAAATATCATGCATGCTTGTCATTGCTCACCTTTTTCACCTTTTCTTCAAGCCCTTAGGCCAACCAGGACCCGTTTCACAAATCCTGGTAAAAACTCATCTTCTCTTTTTCATTGAAAAAAATTTGCTACACATCTACATATGTTCTAGTATCTATGCTGACATGTATGCTACATTGTTTGTATTTGTATTGCATCAGGCAGGGCTAGTTCTCAGTCCGACATTATTATCAAGGATAGATGCAATTAGACTATTCTTCATTCAGGATGTTTCTGCAGTTTACTATCAGTCTTTCGCGTTTGTTAACCGAACACTTCTTATGTTTTTGATTGGTCTTGGCATGGATACTCGTTATTTAAGGCTCCACTTCCGTGCAGCAGGAACCATTGCATGCGGTGCTTTCATCGCAGGCATCATCTCTGGAACAGTTCTCTCCCTGTTCATCATGGATGGATTAGGCGTAGAAACCGGCAAGGCCTCCTTTGCCCTTGTTATTAGCTTACTTACGGCAAACTCGGCCTCTCCTGTAGTGATTCGTGTGATAGATGAGTTAAAATTAGATACTTCAGAAGTGGGAAGATTGGCAATAGCTGCTACTTTGATGATTGAGATGACTTGTGTGCTAATTTACTCTATTGTCGTTTCTGTTTCATCCTGGGAACTCTTTCGAAATGGTTTTTTCGCCATTGTTCTCACTGTGGCTTTCATCTTTCTTAACAGGCGCTTGGCCGATTGGTTTTCCGGGTGGAATAAGAAGTCAAAATATATATCAAACACTCAGGTTTTATTATTTTTGACTCTCCTGGTGGGTCTAGCAATTGTTACTGAAACATTTGGTTATAACAGTACAATAACAGGATTCCTCCTGGGAATGATGTTTCCAAGGCAAGGCAAAACAACCAGGACACTGTTTAGAAAGCTCACCTACTCTATTCATAACTTCTTACTGCCCATTTACTTCGGCTACTTGGGGTTCCAGTTTGATACAGATGATCTAGATTCTCTTTTCAATCTCACTGCCGTTGTTCTTATGATTTTGTTGTGCATTGGTAGTAAAATGATCGGGACCCTGGCTGCTTGCCATTACCTTAAGATTCCAACTTTGAAAGGGGTTTTCCTGGCTTTTGTTCTAAATTTGAAAGGCAATTTCGTGCTCCTACTACTTGATGCAGAAATGTTCTCTGCGGTAAATATGCCAAAACTTACTGGTTAGCACATTATGCACTTAAGAATTTGCAAGTATAATGCACTAGTTTGCATCTAGAAATCATTATACAGATGCATTGTACTCTTAACTGTTTGTTGCAAAAAAATAGATGGGGTTTATTTAAGAACAATTAATGATATAGTTCTCTCAACCTGTGTTTCGGTTAAAAACAGGCAGATGGTTCCAAAATTCATTAGAATTTTCTCTTCAACAACTGAAATTCATTGATATTTTTTTTCAAGCTCTTGAAAAGCTTGCTCTCGAATTCGACTTTTACATAGGTAAGGAGGAGGCAAGTAACTTTAAGCAATCGGCAGGTTTATGATATATATAGTCACCGCCACTGGTATAAACATAGCTTGGTTAATTAGAACAGCTAGAACTATGTAATTCTCTTGTGTGCTGCTGAGAGAAATTTCTATGAAATAAATATCCAAGGAAATAATATTCTGCTGATTTTGTACTCTTGTTTGTATGTCTACTGCTACAGACTTGGTGGAGCCTAAAAATTCACCGTTTGCTTGTGCTAGTAATAGTGCTTAACACACTGATCTGTGGGCCAATAGTGGCATTTTTATTGAGGCAAAAGGAAAAGTACTTTGCTCACATTGACACTGCAGTGGAGCCTCTTGATCCTGAGACTGAACTCAGAATTCTAGCTTGTGCATATGATCCACGCCATGCAGCCGGGCACCTTGTTCTAACAGCAGCCTTGGGTGAATCTATCAGCCCTTACTTGATGCACCTGGTGGAACTCCCCAAGAAACGCCGCAAAAACCAGTTAATGTACAACCAGCTAGAGGATGGCGGACAGTTCAGTGATGAGGAACAATATGGTGGTAGCGATGTGCTAGAGATTAATAATGCTGTTGATGCCTTTACTGCACAAACTAACGTTAGAATTCATCAGATAAAAGTTGTCAATACCTTTGCAAACATGTATGAAGATGTATGCACTGGCGCTGAGGACTTGCGTGTGTCTATAATTTTCCTGCCTTTCCACAAGCACCAGCGCATTGATAAGATGCTGGAGAATAGCAAGGAAGGCTACAGGACAACTAACCAGAAGATTCTTCGCCATGCTCCATGCTCTGTAGGAGTGCTTGTGCACCGAAACCAAACTGGGTTCCAGCAACCGCTCGGCTCTGAAAAGGTGCAACAAGCAGCAGCGTTGTTTTTTGGTGGCCCTGATGATCGTGAGGCCTTGGCGTGTAGCAAAAGAATAGCCACAAACTCTAATATCCGTTTGACTATCATCAGGTTCCAGATTTCAGAATCATCAAGCAGTGTACAGTTTGATGAAGCTTCCAGTGGAGATGAGATGCTCATAATGTCCTTAGACAGAAATGAGACTGAAATTGTAAAAGACAACAACTTCATTGATGATTTTCGACTCAGGTAATCATTCTCAGGCATATTTTTACATGAGATTGGATTATTTTATGAATTATAATCCCATTTTCATGTCTGGATTAAAATCAACATTTAATTATATCTTTGTCCTTTAGGTATGTAACATGCGGCGAAGTTGGATACATAGAGAAGTTTGTTGGGAGTGGGCAAGAAACAGCTCAAGCATTAAGAGATCTTGGAGAGACAATGCAGTTCTCATTATATATACTAGGGAAGGGTAGTGGAAGAACGCGCTCACCTATGACAACTGGGTTGAGTGACTGGGAGGAGTGCCCGGAACTCGGCCCTGTTGGGGATCTCTTGGCTTCTACTGATTTTGACTTGAAATGTTCAATCTTGGTCATTCAACAACATAGGCAATATTCAGACAATGACACAGTAGATGATGATTGTTAGTTTTAATGGATTTCATGTATGTATATATCTGTATATATACAGTACAGGAAGGTTAATTGGATCTTGATAACATAGTTTAGATGTTTCTTATTCTAGTCAAACGATACAACATAAATTTTCTTGTCAGAATTTTCTGCCCTTCTTAAATTATAAATAACATGAAAGTGAACTTGAGAAGGAGAAGAATTACCTATCATTCAATGGTACTCAAAGCCGTTTGCGAGGTCAACTGGCATCTCTGATCTGCAGAAATCAATGATTAATAGAGATGTTAGGGATGTATGAGATATGAGGCCAGTCCTCTCCAGAGCCCTTCTTGTAACGTTCTCCCAGGACAGGACAGAAAATGATCTTCAATTTCTCCAGTGTTTTTGTCTGGAAGAAGTTGTTAGGCAGGGACTTTAATTTGGGGCAGAATCCGATCAGCAAGGAACGAAGACATGGCATGATTGTAGTATCTTCTGTAATACCATAATCCCATATTTCCCATTCTTCCATGTACCATAACTCCAGAAATTTCAATCTGGGGAAGGCAAAAACTGATGAAGATGATGATGTGCCCAAAAATTCTTTACCTACTCTTTTCACACTCCTCATTTTCTTTATAATGAGTGATTCAAGAGAAGATAAATTTCCCAAAGGCGGCAAATGCTCACAGTTCATGCAATCATCAAGAGTTAAAACTCTCAACTTGGCTAGAGAAAACATCCAGGAAGGGGAAATAGCGTTGCCTTTGTAGAGAGCTATCTCTAATTTCGCCAACTCTTTAGGAGGCTGCAGGGCTTCAAGCAGTGCTTCATCAGACTCAATCATCCTTTCCTCTTCTTCATCTCTTTCAAAACTTAAACCTAAACAACCGATATTTTTCTTATTCTTTAGCTCCGCTCTCTTGGCCTGAACCACATTTGCCACATTTCCCAACCCTTTTATACAAAGAGACCCACTAAGGTGGTTAAAGTTTTTCAAACACTCCAGGCTACATGCTTTGCTGCCATGGTTACGACCACTCGCAACAAACTGGCTTAATGTTCGAAGACAAGTTAGTCTCTCCATTCCTTTCGGGATATAACATAGAAGAGTACCATCGTTCATAAAATGCCTTAGGTTGATTAACCTTCCGATCCCTTGAGGTAGTTTTCGAAGACTCCAACAAGAAGTAATGTCCAAGATTTGTAGATTATATAATCCACATAGCATTTCAGGCAATTCTTTAATCTTTTTATTTTGGGATAAGTTGAGGTACCTCAAATGTATCAATTTTCCTATCTCTTTTGGAATCTCTTTAACTAAGTTCATACCCCAACGTTCTCCACTGATATCCAATGCCCTTAAGCATGCTAATTGATTGAACAAGTTCGGTAGGATTGTAATGGATGATTGGTCCGTAGCCTCATATTGAATTAAGAGGCTACGTAGCTTTTTAAAACTGCATATGGAAACAGGAAGCGATGTAGCTTTTCCAAGCTTCAACATTGCATGCTGAGCTTTCTCATAAGAAGAGTTTGTGCTAGATTCTTTCAGACTTTTGACTTCTAACGTAAGACATCGATTTCTAGAGAGAAATTGGGCAAAGTCATGCAATATATCATGCATCTTGCATCTTATGATATCACCATTGTCATCTTTTTCAAGATTATAGAAGAATGATCGTGTAACTAATAAGTCAAAATACTCTTGGCCAACTATTTCCACCTCTTTATTTTGTTCAAAACTAAGATAACCTTGACTCATCCATAATTTAATAAGTTGATCTTTATTTATATTAAAGTCTTTCGGAAAGATGGCACAATATAAATAACACTGTCTTATCATGGAGGGTAATTCATTATAACTTAGCAACAGAGGAGGAAAAATACCTTTTTCAAACTCTTCCAATTCCCAAATTTCATGATTTAATATTCTTTGCCACTCTTCTTTATGCTTTTTAAAGCGTAAAAGACTACTAATGATCTTTATAACAAGAGGCAAGCCTTTGCATTTGCCTACTATTTCCCTGCCAACTTCTTCCAATTTTTTGCATTCCTCACTAGATCTATCAGAGAATGCAAATTTGCTAAATAATAACCAACATTCATCTTTAAACAATTCCTTCATTGTGATAATATCAGTTGATCCCACCACACTTGAAACTGTTTGCTTACGTGTGGTTACCAAAATTTTACTGCCACAAAGACTGCTCTTTAGACAATGGTACAATGATTCCCATTTATTATAATCTTCTGTCCACACGTCATCTAGAACAAGTAAAATTTTTTTTCCCACAATAGATTTACTAATATGTAGTAAGAGAGATTCCAGTTCAACTAAATCAGATGCACTATCTTCTATACCCTCAATGATTGCTTTAGAAATCCTAAACTCATCAAATGGATCTGATACACATACCCATATTCTTTTATCAAAATTGTTTATCACCTCATTGTCATTGTAAACAAGTTGAGCAAGGGTTGTTTTTCCAATTCCCCCCATGCCCACAATTGAGATGATATGAAGACCATTTTGTTCATCACCACCACATAACAATTTGTTAATTATAACATTTTTCTCCTCGCTTCGCCCATATATCTCAGTAACATCAACAAATGAGGTACTTTTGACTTGTTGATGAGGTTCTTCGATACTCCTAACCACATCAAAATTATACATATCTTTTTCTTTGGCTATAGCTTCTAGTTTCTCATTTATTTCCTTTACCTTGGGACCAATTTTACAAGACAAAACCACTTTTCTGAAACGAAAGCAAAGGGACAGATAGAAGAAACACACCTTCTTTACGGTAATAGAAGCATTATTCTCATCAATTCCCTCAATTTGCAGTTTCCGGATTTTGGTATTCCATTCATCCAACAAATCATCCATGTCATAGGATACATCCTTGAGCTTATCTAACCAGACTCGCACAGCTTCCTCCTTTACTTGTCTCTTCTCTGCATCCATAAGCACAGCTTGGATGGTTTGGAGAGTGGTGGTTAGCTTTTGAACCTCTTTCTTAACAGAGATCAACAATCTAACCTCTTGCTCAACCTCTTTAGCAACAATCATTGCCAACTGCTGCAACGCTGCAGAAACTACTGCATCAGCCATGCCTAAAGATGATGACAACGAGTCAGGAAATTAATTAAAAAAAAAAAAGAAGAACACAACCCGGAAAGCAAAATGGCAATTGATGCTGGCTGCAACCTTTGCTAATGCCTTCTCTTGCCTAAGCTGCAAGTCTAAGTTCAATTTTGGTCTGTAATTGGATTAAATTTCTTATCAGTTTCATTGATGTAACATTTCCGTTGACAAAGATTTAATTATTGCAACAATGTTGAATATGTGATTATGTATTCTTAATTTATTCGTGTTGTAAATGATATATTTATTGAGTAATATCTGAGCTTGGTTTACCAAGCGAATAAATTTAATTCTTATATTTCACCTAATAAAGTCAACCATAATAATTTTATATAGATGGCAAGCATTTTTTTTTTTTTTTGGTGCTTGCAAATGAGATAATCTTTTACGTAAGCGACAACTACATTATGAAGAGTTATTCTATTTAATTATTTCTCATCGTTAATAAGCATTAAGCAGGAATTTTCATAGTACAAAACATTTTGTTAGAAATATTATCCGAAGAATGACACAAAAATGATATTGTGATGCATCAACCACCACTTATGTGCATGCTAGCTGACTATCTAATTCCCAATCATGTATAGGAGGACAAAGCGATCCCTTCACTTACGTTTGCTGACAGGCTACCATCTTCTTTAAAGTCCCAGCAACTAATCATAATAGCACCATCATCATCGTCGAATTTAGCCCAATGAATGTCAAGCGGGTCTGATTCACAAGGTTTGAGATCCTAACCCGAATCCGTCATTAAAAAATTAACGACAATTACTCATCAAAATGGAGAAGACAATTAATTGTTTTAATTGCAATCACCCTAAATCTTAATTAAACAACATCATTAAGTAATTCAATGTTACTTACAAGTGTGATGTTATTGAATAAAGGATAACTACAATAAGTATTCTTCAGTTTTTACTTAATTTTAAGCGGATAATTATTATGTATTTTTTATCTATCACATCCCGTAAGTATTCTTCAAATCATCATTTTCACCTTCCAAAACCTCATTTTTAGGAGTATGATTGATGAAAAACAGGTAATTTCATATGTGTGATTGATGTAAGACGCATAGTCATTCTTTGCTTGAAATAAAGCCAAAATTCAATAGTACTTATTGATATTGTCCCAATTCTATAATGTTAGCTTTATTTGATCTAAAATTCATAATTTTACCCATTCAATTTGATATGATACAAATTTATTTAATTTAAAAAATAAAAAATAAAGGAAAGATTTTTTTAGTAAATGATATAGTAACCACATATTTAAAAATTTTATATAATAATATATTGCATGCATTAAACAATATAGTTTGATTGTATATAAGATAAGGGCCAAGCTAACTCAAGAGGCCCAATTCAAAACAGTTTAATCAATTCCTAGATGTAGAATAGATGTACTGATTCAGGCCCCTGATTTTCAAGTTCAACAAATACAAATTGCAATTCAAAGGAGTTGAATGCAATGTTTGGCTCCGGCTCTTAATTAGTCACATAAATTCTTAGAAAAATATTGCATCACACCTGGGGTAAACTTATCTTTATCTTGTTCATGTCTAAAGTTCTAGATAACCCTAGTTGAATATCAAGGAAGTAGTGTAGCTATGGGTCAATCTATTTGGTGATCAACGACTTGCCTAACAATGAGAATTTTCTACGTGGATAAAGTGCCTACAAACAATATTTAATGGAACGGGACCAAATCTCAATCTCATCGAATGGAAAAAATCAACTTCGGTGCAAGTCTTATTCCGAAGTATAAGGTTCTTTCGAAGTGCACGTTATGATGAAATTTGTTTCAAATGCTACATAAATTGGTATGTGATTATTGAAGTCAATAGGAAAAGGTTGTGTGATCCCTAACAAAAGGAGACTGTAGACCCATTTCAAGCTAGGTGCAACTGAGCAGCTAGATATGGATGCCTTGACATTTTTGGACTAGTAATTATAGCTTGCGATGGGGTAAGGACTTGCAAAGGACGATAACGAGTGGAGAGATTCCATTTAATTAATCACATGTAGTGCCTTGTCATGGGCCAAAGTTTTTTTAACAAGTCTAGACAATCAAAACTTTAGTCCTTTTCCTTGAAGACTCATCAATTTAGTGTGAGAAACTCTTCCACGAATGTGAAAAAGCCTCGTAGTTTCTTTAGAGTTGTCCACACATGTTATGCAAGTATTTCATTCAAGGCAAGAATCAAATTTCTATCACATGTGTCCAACAATTAAATTTTAGTAAACATGTACTATTGAGACTTGAGAGAGATTCGAGATTGCTCTTGTGAAACATGTTTTTGAGTCCAGTCGGATCATTGTTGTGTAAAAACAGTTTCAACGTTTTCATGACGACCACTCAAACTAGCTCTAGGACTGTTCATCAATCAATAGAAGAAACATTTATGGAATGTATCTTCTTCAAAAGCAATTTGGTTATTTTAGTACTCTCCAAAGAAATGTTCTTAGATATAATAGAATCGGAGATAGTTATATATATTTGATAATTCAGAATTCTGTATCGAACTGAACCATTTATGTTATGTCTATTTCAATTAAGTCTCAAGTGGGGATCAATCACACGCCTAAAAAAGTTATATGTTAGTACTAAATTAGTTGTTGATGACTGACATCAACTTGAAATATATTAAGCATTATATTTTGCGTTACATTAAAAAAAAAAAAAGTATGCCCCTTTTTATTATTGGTGAGTAACTGAGTATTAAATACTAAGCTGCTTGATAATGTTGTTTTTGAGAATATTAAAAACGTTTCGACAATATGGAAAACGTTTTTCAAGGTAAAGTGTTTTAAAGTTTAATACAACCAGCTAGCTAGGCAAACGATTGGGACTTTTTCCTCCTAGGTGATGACCCATCTTTAAAACTTTAAAAAGGCCAATTATTTTTAATGGTTATTTTCTCTGGAATGCATCTTACAAACTCGATCTTTTCCGAATTAAATTCGATTCAGATAATCTCCATTAGGGTTGGGCATTTGCCCCGGACCCACCGCGGACCCGGCCGGACCCGGTCCAACGGGGCGGGTCTTGACCCGCCCCGGAGCATTCATAGGGGCGGGTCTGGGGCAGAAAATTTCTGCCCCGGTCGGGGCAGGTCCGGGTCCGGGTCTAGCCATTTGGACCCGTAGACCCGCCCCGCCCCGCAAGATTAGGGGTATATTTATAAAATTTTTAAAGTTTAGGACTGTTATGTAATTTTTTAGGTTATATTTGTTAAACTTTTCATATATATAAATTCTTTATAATTTTACAAATCATGCAAATACTTTAATAAAAATGACATTTTAATTAATAATTAATATCTTTTAGTATATTAACATCAATTTCTTCATATTATAATGAAAAAATAAAATATTTGTATTTTATAATAATTGAATTTGTATAATATATATAATCTTGATATAGATTATTAAGTACTAATTAAATTATTACAATATTAACAAGATTATTTTTAAAATATATATCTATAATATAATCAGTATATTATTTTTTAAATATGTAAATAGAAATATGATAAAAAAATCTTAAAACCTTAAATATATTATTTATTGTAATTTAAATTAATTAATTAAATTATTAATGTTTCATAAATATATAATGTTAATTATTTGGTATATGCCAATAATATTATTGCGATTATTAGATTGAAATTAAATCAACATGTTACTAAAAATTTATTTAATTGTATTTTCAACTATTTAAAAAATTATCAATTAAATAATTTATAAGCAATAATACACTTTTAACATTATTTCTAATAAAGTATGTAACATTATTACTAATATAATTAAATGACAATTAATGATAATTAAATATTTATATTTTATAGTAATTAAATTTTATAATATATACAATCTTGATATATATTACTAAGTACTAATTAAATTATTGCAATATTAACATGATTATTTTAAAAATATATATCTTTAATATAATCAATATATTATTTTCCAAATATGTAAATAAAAATAGGATAAAAATAATCTTATAATCTTAAATATATGATTTATCGTAAATTCTTAAATAAATTAATTACTTTAATTATTAATGTTTCATAAATACATATAATGTTAATTAATTAGTATATATAAATCATATTATTACTATTATTAGACTGAAATTAAATTAACATACTATTGAAAAAGTGTTAATTAACTAGTTTACAAGAATAATACATTTTTAACATTATTTCTAATAAAGCATGTAACATTATTACTAATAAAATCAAATGGTAAGTAAATATTTATATTTTATAGTAATTAAATTTGTGTAACATATACAATCTTGATGTAGATTACTAAGTACTATTTAAATTATTGTAATATTAAAAATATTATTTTAAAAATGTATATGTTTAATATAATCAATATATTATTTTCTAAATATGTAAATAGAAATATGATAAAAATAATCTTATAACTTTAAATATATGATTTATCGTAATTTAAATTAGTTAATTAAATTATTAGTATTTCATAAATATTTATAATATTAATTATTTGGTATATACCAATCATATTATTACTATTATTAAATTGAAATTAAATGAACATGTCATTAAAAAATTATTTAATTGTATTATCAACTATTTAAAAATTATCAATTAACTAGTTTACAAGCAATAATAAACTTTTAACATTATTTCTAATGGAATATGTAACATTATTATTAATAAAATCAAATGATAATATACAACTATTTTGATTTTAGTTTGAAGATTTATTATTTTTATGATTGTTGAAAAATGATCATAGTTATAAATGGTATGATTAGAAATTGATAAGGGCGTTATTTGCATATAAATATTACAAGGGATGAAGTTGAAAAATATAAAAATTATAGGGGTGTGATTGTAAAAATATAAACAGTGGCGGGGCTGGGCGGGGCTGGTCTGGATCTACTAAAATTTTTTTTGCCCCGCCCCGCCCCGCCCCGCAAAGGGGCAAAGGGGCGGGGCGGGGCACAAAAAAGGGTCAACGGGGCGGGGCTGGATACCGGCCGCCCCGTACCCGCCCCGCCCCGGTTCCAACCCTAATCTCCATCCTTTGTATTACTTTAAATTAATGTTAAGAAAATAATTTTCAACTTCAATAAAGTATTATAATCAATTAAAAAGAAAAAATAGTTAGCTAAGTTGCCGCTCCCTCGTTCTCTCTTCAATGCGAAGGTGCGCTGTGGCTGTACAGCACAGAAGGCACTTTTTTAAGGTATAAAATATAACGCCAGCATTTAAATTTGTAGCTTGGGACAACCTATAGCTATAAAGAGGACGTTTATAATTGTGCCAGAAGTCGTCTAAAATGGTTTGGACAGCCTATAATTTAGCTATTTCTAAAATTTAGGACTGAGCCATAACACAAAGGATGAGTATAGTTTAAACTTTAACGTCTCTTTTTCTTTTTTTGAAAAATGAAAATTAAATATACAATATTCTCGAATACAAACATTAAAGAAATAGAAATGATTGATCTAAAATGAAACTGAAAATAATATCATATATGTATATATATAATAATGATCTTTGATATAAACTTTTTAATATAAAAGTAGACATATATATTTATAATAATTGATCTACCAAATCTAACTATTAAGATGATTGATGAGTTGGTAATAGTAAATATAATTTGTTCATTTTTAATATAAATCACTATATTTGGTAAGATAAATACTTATAAACTTATATCAATAAATTATAGAGTTACGTTACATTTACAAATTCTTATGCAAAATTTATATACAAAGTTAGTATAGTTTCATTAATTCAATGTTAAACGAGTCATCGATATTTATTACATTAACAATTTATATTAATATTTTTATTAATTTGATATTACGTCAGTTTTGTATTTAAATTTTATAAGTGAAATATTATTATCTCAAATTATATAAAAAATTTGTACAAAAAAAAATCCTATGTATTTTGCACAATAAAAAAAGGGCCAAAGGTCGAGTAAATCGACGGGCAAGGCCCTGAGAATACAAAAAATTGTAAGGAGTGCTGACGACGGTTTAATGATAAGAGCTGAAATCCCTACTGAATTGGGATTGGGACAGCGTAAAAGAAACAAAGAGAGTTGTTAATTACAATTTTATATTAATTGAACATATGTGTATGGCTACTAACTGATTATGATCAACCTAAAGTAACTTTTTAATAGTAAATAATATCTTTTTTAATTGTCGTGATATGGATATTCGATATCTATCATTTCATATAGAAAAATAAAAATAAAAAACATCACCATTGGAATCGGGAAGAACAGATGTTGAGAACTGAGCTGTGGCCAAACTAACTGTTGTCTTTCCTCGACTCTTTTCCGGACATCATTGTCTCTATTTCATCAGTGTGGACAGCACAGCGTGTTGGAAACTCGTTTCTGTGTTAAATAAATATCATGATCTTTATATCCTTCTCACACGCAAATGGACTTTAAAGTGTGAGTTGTGGCTTCGGGTAAGTTGTCTATTCAGTAACATTTCATAGCTTGATAATAATCTTGGTAAATTAGTGTCACTAACGTTGTTTGATGTTTGATGATTCAAGATTCCGACACTTGCATTGCATGCATAGTTGTAAAGCAGCTTATCAAATGGGAAATCAAATTATATAGTTTTCCAAAGTGCTTCGAGAAGGCTCTCATCAAATGTCAAATTCCAAAGTGTCACCAACCTTCGCCTGCCATGTATTTGTTAACGTGTTTCAAGAAGCTTCTAAGAAAATTCGTCAAATAGATGTTTGCGCTCGTGTTCCTTTTTGTGGCTTGCTTCTTCGTTTCTTTAAGACGACGGGAAAAAAGGAAAAAAAGGTACTGATGTATAGGTAAATCAAATTTTTAAAATTGTATTAAAAATTATAAATAAACGTGTAAAAATTATAATTATAATTTTTTTTAATGAATTCGTAAAAATTCTAAACGAATATGTAGAGTTGTAAATGAGTATATAAAAATTGTAAATAAATATATAAAAATTTATATATTTATTTACAATTTTTATATACTCATTTACAACTCTACATATTCGTTTACAATTTTTACGAATTCATTAAAAAAAATTATAATTATAATTTTTACACGTTTATTTATAATTTTTAATACAATTTTAAAAATTTGATTTACCTATACATCAGTACCCTTTTTTTCCTTGTCGTATTTAGAATTTTTATATATTTATTTATAATTTTTATATATTTATTAATAGTATTTATATATTTATTTATAATTCATAGATAATTTTAAAATTTGGTATATGACACATTGAGTGTATCGTAGTAAAAAAAAAAAAAAAGACAATAAAAAAAAGCTTCATAATTGTACGTTGTCATTTATTTTTGCCGTGGAGAGCAGGAAACAAAAGTGGATTCAAAAGCAATCAGCGCATACTTTGTTTGATTGAAATTAAAAAAAAAAAAGAAAACAAAGACCAAAGACCAATATTAAATAAAGTCCCCGATATGACATATAATAAAATGAATTTTATGATTTTATTAATCGAAATTATTTTCATGCAATGTAGAGTCGTAATTGACAACATTTTAAAACATTTAAATAAAAAAACATAATGATAGTGTGACAAACACTTTCAGAATTCAAACTCTACTACAACTCTAGGGCTTTCCACTAATTATCCACTTAGCAATAAGCTATTTCATATTGGGCTTTTTTAAAGTTTTTTTTTTCTTTTTGAAATCAAAACATGTGGCAACCTGAACTAAACAATTGATTAATTGTTGAGCTGGATACAAATAATCAAATAGGATTTGTTTTCTTGGTGCTTCATCCAACTTTTGCCAATTGATTTCAACAGTCATATAAAATGCCCCAAAGACTGCCTTATCCACATCATAATTGTAAATGGTCTAAAGGATATTAGGTTAGTTTGTAATATTATTATTTAATTGTAATTATTAATAGCCTCCAAAGTAGCCCCTTCCCCACATTCCCCTAAGTCTTTATTTTTTTCCCATTTTTAATTAAATTAAGGCCATTAAGCACCTTCGACTCGACCCTCTTGTTTTCACATTCTAGAAAACTCTTTGATTATTAATATATTATATATTAAAAGTATTTTTATCTAGGATAGTTTTAACTCTGTTTTAAAAGCATATATTAGCAAGTTCAAAAATATACTTAAAAGATTAATAAATAAGCCTGGCAACTTATTATGTCATTTTATATTTGTATTATGTTAAATTTCTTTAATTTAAATGTGACCTATAAGCTTACGGAATTTAATTTTGAAAACCTAGTCTCAACTGTTAATTTAACGCATACACATTATTTGAAATTGATCCATTTAATTTGATTATTTTTTGTTATTTAATTAAATATTAATATGTCATACAACTTAAAGCTTTATACTCTAGATATTAAAAAAGATAAAAGATATTTGTTTGTATGGTCTAGATCGCTATTATTTCTAAAAAAAATTATTTAATAAATAATATAGGAAATATATTGTGAAATAAATACAAGTATATAAATATTTTATAACCTACCGAAACTTCAAAATATAATTTAATATCAAAATATAATAAAAAAATTTGTTTAATATCACTTGCTAAGGTTTATTGAAAATATGTTATAGAAAATTAAAAATATTTGTATAAATAAATAAATAACAGTGAATGATTTTTTAAGATTTTAAAATATTTTATAACATTCTTCCTTTTAATAATAATAACTTAAAATAATAAGTTAACCAATAATAATACTTTAAAATTAATGATAAATTTAAACTGTATGTATATAAATTTATTTATATAAAAAAATATATAAATTATTAACGAATTAAATATACGATATAGGATTTTATACACTAAATCCAACGGCCTAATATTAAATTCGTTTTATTATGTTAACCTGTCTATGATTTAACCTCATAAAACTAAACCTGTATTGCTTTTATCGTATAGTTTTGTATTAATAGATCACGTAAAAAATTTGTGAGGCTATTAATAGATAGTTTTTTATAAAAGTAATATTAATACTGTATTTAAAGAATTTTTAATTCACAAAATAATATATATATATATATATATATATATATATATATGCTAAGTAAATAAAAGAAAATATATCTAGAAGTTTAAAATTCTCTGTTTAATGAAGCAATTAATATGAGAGAGGAAATGAATAATATTTATCACATCAATGGAAAGGATAAGCCAAATTCCAGTGTCTTTCTGTAATTCGTGTGGGAAGTGGTGCTTTTGCTGATCAAATCGCTAACACCCACCCAAAGTAAATTCATTCTCTTCATATTTAATTGAAAGTTTTAAATTTAATTAAGATCTTTAAAATGTTTTCATAATTTTGATATTTGGTATTTAATTATATTTCAACAAAACCTAAGAGAAATTAGAAAAAGTAAAAATGGATTTCAAACTCTTTGCTTACGTCAACATGTACGCGCAGGCTTCTAGTCCCACGTTCACAAGACAGAGATCGATGTCAGACTTGTCTGCCATGTACAGCGAGTACAGTCAAGCATCCTAAACTCGCGCGTAGTATAATTTTCTAATTATCAGAAAAGAAAAACCGAAATGAAAATAAAATATAAAGAGAGAATATGATCTTCGTTTTCCATACAAAACGTCCTCTTCTCTTCTCTTCTCTCCTCCCAAGTTCAACTCAATCTCTCAATCCTCATTCGTCCCTGAAGGAAGATTGAGAAATATTGTAAATAAAAGAAACCATTATATAAAAATAATTTTCTATAAACGCCGCCAAGGGGGGAGGGAGAGAGAGCTATTGGTGTAGTTGTTATTCATCAAGTAACGTCTCTTCAAAAACAGTTCAATATACAACACCGCTCTTGTCACCTTTGTAAAGCACACACAGAGAGACACACAGAGAGAGAGAGAGCGTGTTTAGACCAAGAGGAGAAAAGGGTTGTTAGGCCAGACAAGGAGAATTAGATGTACAGTTGTCTTTGTAACGTTGAAGAGAGAAACTGAATGGTGTAGTTTTTATTTTATTTTGTTTTATAAATATATATTTTTGAAGGGAGGTAAATGCAGGCGAAGGTGAAATCTTGGCGGTGGTGATAAAATGGGTTCAGGTCAGGTGATGGGTGGCGGTGGTGGTGTAGATGGTAGTGGTAGCATTGATGGTGGTGCAACGGGAAGTGGGTGTAGTTGCTGGTGTAGATGGAGGTGGCAACATGGGAACCATCATGGACATGGGCATGCACATGGGCATGGTCATGGGCATAACCAGAGCTTTCAGGGAGGGAGGAGGTTCATTTTGTCATCAGGATTTGTGTTCATTGCATGGTGCTTTATTGTGTATGGATTGATTGGATTGTTGTACGGTTGGATTGCATTTAAGAAGCCCTATGCAGCAAGTGGAGGAATGGTAGGAGCACCTTTTGGTTGCAGAGATGACAGTGAAGGTTCTTGGTCCATTGGCGTTTTTTATGGTCAATCTCCTTTCTCTCTGAAGCCTATTGAAAAGGTAAAGTCTTTGAAATTTTTGTCTTTTTTTATTCATTTATTCTTTTCGTTGTGAGGGTTTGCCTTATCTTTTTCTTCTTTTGAGAATTTTGCTTTTGCTTTTTGTTTGAGTGCACATAATGATTGCTTTTTTAATTGGATTTTGGGGTCTTTTGCGGGTTGGTAAATTTTGAATTTGTTGTTCTGATGGAGTTGTGGGTTGAAATTTTGTGCAGGTGAATGTCTGGAGGAATGACAGTGCGGCATGGCCTGTCGCTAACCCAGTTGTGACATGTGCTTCAGTTTCCGCTTCTGGTTCTCCTAGTAATTTTGTTGCTGATCCTTTTCTCTATGTTCAGGTATCATTTAATCACCTTAAATTTTTTTTTTAAATGTTATCGAAGCTATTTCAATTTTAATTGGTGATTTTTATCCTGTTTGGCTAGCTCTTCTTATTGAACGAGTGTTGTATTATACGTGTATTTATTTGACCCCCGTTTGAAAGTGTTCAAGGGTAAATAGACAGTAAATCTTTATGAGGAATTCAGGAATTTCACTTTAAACTTACTCCAAGCCTCTTTTGCTACAATTTAAGTTGTTGGGGTAGAGGATTTTCGAGTGTATTTATATACTTGTTCTGCAGTGTGGGATGTTGAGTATTTTAATCAGCTTTACAACAAAGGGATTGAGTTGTGAGTTGAAATTTGGGTCAGTTTGTGAGCTGCTTTCTATTTTGTTAGGAGTTTGGTGTGGTAGATGATGATGTGTTTTTATAAGATTAAACTTTTTTGAACGAAAAATATTGTGATTATACTTAAAAGTCTAAGAACCAGTTGGTTGTAACTTGGTCTAGGTGTGAGGAGCCATTGATCTTTTGAATTATGAATTTTTTTTCTTTGTCACGCGGGAATGAATAGTTGCACATATTTTACTATTGATATTTCTTACTGTTAATCTTTGGATTGTAACTTTTTTAATCCTTCAACTTCCGTAAATAAGTATTATATTTAGTTTAAATCCCAGCAAGATGCTTTAATTTTTCTATTGATCCATAGGAGGTACAAGGAAATAGTTTGATATGTAATTATGATGGTCTCTTAGAACATATATCATGTTGTTTACTTGTAGCAAGAGCAAGTTTAATTTCTTGGAGTTCAGTTAAACCAAAAATTGTGTCATTTACCAAATCCAATGGTAGAACAGAGTTTGTTTCTGCCAAGCCTCATGATATTTTTCCCCATATACAGCACATGTAGTGTGTCACTGGAACCTCACTAGTCTTTTCTTTGCTTTATGTATTCTTTTCATGTCTCACATATTTGTATGTTGATCTTATTAAGTTTAATTTAATTTGCGAGTGTATTCCTATATTCTATGAGAATGGTTCTCACAGATATCAGTTGTATTGCAATGGATGGTAGGGAATTCTATGCAAGAAATGATATCAGACATCTGACAATACTTGCTTTCGGAACATAGGATTAGGGAGGGTCATGTACTTTTATTAAGGGGAGAGATGCTGTGGTCTCTTCCTCCATGTCTATTAGTTTTGGCTTTTCACATATGTTAGTTTTTAGTTTGGAGAAATAATATTTTAGCGGTTTACTTCTGAATTGTGTACCTTGGTTCAGAAGCCATTGGGTATTCTCAACTGCTACTATTCTGGTTCTTTTGTTGCATATCTATGGAGGACATAGTAGATAGTTTATATGGTTCTGCAATGGAAAGAATATTTCACTAACATGTTTTATGATATTGTCTTTTCTTGTAATCACATTGTTGTTGCCTTGAACAAACAGTTACATCTATATTTCTCAATTATGGCATGTTGTATGTGATACCTATGAATTTTAAATCAAATTCAGAATGGAGAACATGTTGGTTATTGCTTTCATGTTATCTCTCTCCTTCTACGAAACATAGAGCTGCAAACTCCCATATATATATATACCTGTTTCAGCATGTTGTATGTGATCCCTATGACTTTTAAGCCTGAATGATTCCCCTTCAGCTTATTGCGCTTAAAAGTTTTTAAACTTTCATATTGTGGTAACTTTTGTTTATATATAAATAAATCCTCATGTTAAATCATGTTTCACCTTATGATTCAGGGAGATGTTCTTTACCTATTCTATGAAACCAAGAATTCAATTACAATGCATGGAGATATTGGAGTTGCAAAAAGTGTTGATAAGGGAGCAACATGGCAGCAATTGGGCATAGCCCTGGATGAGGACTGGCATCTCTCTTATCCATATGTCTTTGACTACAATGGTCAGGTAAGAAATTAATTTCTCATCAACTCAGAAACCAATTTTTATCAGTGCCTTAATAGTGTCATTGATGGTCTGAATACCACCTGAGGACTGGACGATGTAACTTAATTGCTAAACCGGCATGGCTAAATTATGCTGGATGCTATAAACAATCTTATTATTCTTATATTGGATAATGGGTGTTGCAATGAAGATATAAGAATCCTACAAAGGAATAGAAGGTCAATGCTGTACAATTGTGATTTTAGGCTGGAAAATTTTCTGAAACAGGGGTATTGTCAAACTATGATCCTTGGTGACCAATTATAGGAAATTCAACTTAGGCATACTGAACTCTGGAAATTGGACAAATATAATTCACAGATTGTTTATTTGTTTTTTATCTTGCAGATATACATGATGCCCGAGAGCAGTGGTAAAGGGGAACTTCGTCTTTATCGAGCACTTGAATTTCCTTTGCAATGGACTCTTGACAAGATTTTAATCAAAAAGCCCCTTGTTGACTCCTTTGTAATTAATCATCATGCAAAGTATTGGCTTTTTGGTTCTGATCACAGTGGTTTTGGAACCAACAAGAATGGACAGCTGGAAATTTGGTATAGCAACTCGCCTCTTGGTCCTTGGAAGCCACACAGGAAGAACCCTATTTATAATGTTGACAAGAGCATGGGGGCGCGGAATGGAGGTAGGCCATTTACGTACAATGGAAATCTATATCGCATTGGTCAAGACTGTGGTGAAACATATGGGCGTCGAATACGTACCTTTAAGGTGGAAGTTCTCACCAATGATGAATACACAGAAGTTGAAGTCCCCTTTGAGTTAGAGGCGTCTTATAAGGGTCGAAATGCTTGGAATAGTGCTCGCTACCATCACCTTGATGTGCAGCAGTTAAGTTCTGGTGAGTGGATCGGGTTTATGGATGGAGATCGGGTTCTTTCAGGAGATTCAGTCCGTCGATTCGTTCTTGGCTGTTCTTCTGTTGCCGCTGTTGCAACACTTGGCATCTTATTAGGTTTGCTACTTGGAGCTGTAAAGTGCATCGTCCCACTCAACTGGTGTGAGCAGTACTCAGGGAAGAGGAGTGATACTTTCTTATCTTGGGAAAGGGAAACTTTGTTGAGTTCGAAGGTCAGACGGTTTTGCAGCCGCTTGAACAGAGCAGCTTCAATTCTCCAGGGCAGGATAAAACCTAATACCAGTACTGGAAGATTGGTTCTGGCTGTGATATTTGTAGCTGGAGTTGCTCTGATGTGCACAGGGGTTAAGTATATCTATGGAGGCAACGGTGTAGATGAAGCTTACATGTGGAAGGGTCATTATTCTCAGTTCACAATGTTGACTATGACATATGATGCCCGCCTCTGGAATTTGAAAATGTACGTGAAACATTACTCCAGATGCTCTTCAGTTAAAGAGATTGTTGTTGTGTGGAACAAAGGAATCCCCCCAGAGTTGAGTGATCTGGACTCAGCGGTGCCTGTTAGGATTAGAGTGGAGAAACAGAACTCACTGAACAATCGTTTTAAGTTGGATCCCTTAATAAAGACTCGTGCAGTTCTTGAGCTGGACGATGATATTATGATGACTTGTGATGACATTGAACGGGGTTTCCAGGCGTGGCGTGCACACCCGGATAGGATAGTGGGGTTCTACCCCCGGCTTATTGATGGAAATCCATTGAAGTATAGAGGTGAGAAATATGCCAGAAGCCGTAAAGGGTATAATATGATTCTTACAGGAGCAGCTTTCATTGATAGTCAAGTGGCCTTCAAGAGGTACTGGTCTGAGGAAGCTAAGGCAGGGAGGGAAATTGTCGACAAGTTTTTCAATTGCGAGGATGTGCTATTGAATTACTTATATGCAAATGCAAGCACATCAAGGACAGTTGAATATATAAGACCGGCATGGGCGATAGATACATCAAAGTTTTCCGGTGCAGCAATTAGCCGAAACACACAATTGCATTACAAGAAAAGAAGTGAATGCCTCCTGAAATTTTCAGAGATGTATGGAAGTTTGGCTGGCCGTAAGTGGGAATTCAACAGGCGAGAGGATGGTTGGGATGTGTAGGCTAGGAATACATTTCAAATATGCCAGGTTATTAACATTTCTGGTTTTACTTCTCTGTAGTTTTTATTTTCCCCTTGTGTATTGCGTCGGGAGACTTTTAGTTACCAACAACACCTCTCTATGGGTAAGTTTGTACATTAGTTTTGTCAAGTTTTCTCTCCTACACTAGTTTGTTTTTTTGTTTTTGTTTTTTGAAAGATAAGCAGAAGCAAATTGTGTGGTTTTCTTGGTCTTTTTTTGCTCTCCTTTTCTTTGCCTGCGATCCTTTGTAATATTGGAATTAAAAGCAAATGACAAAAAATAAAAAATAAAAAATAATCACATAATGATTTTCCCCCGGAATGTCTTAATCTTCATCAATGATTTTCTATTCTTTGGTCATACCCTAATGAATTTGATATCATCTATTCATCTCATGCCCTGTATCATCCAAAGCAATGAGTTTAGGAGTGTTTATTTAAAAAGCATTTTCTTTTTCTTTTTTTAACGGATTTAGAGTTTTGTTTATGCTTATGATATAAGACATGTAATATATTTTTTATTATATGGTTTGATTTTGCTTACTTGATGGGGAAAAGAGGCAAAATTATAAATAATTCGTTTAGCTTTTGATGCTGGAGTTTATGTTTTGTTGCCCACGTGCATGTGTGATATTAGGCTGCGTTTGGTGCACCGTATAGGATTGTATAATTATTACTGTAGCAGATAGCATTGTATGGAATTGTATAGTATAGGATTGAGTAAACTCTATACTGTGTTTGGTTTATCACGGTATTGTATAATGTATAATACTATGTTTGATAAAAGATTGTATTTAACTATATTAAATTTCTTAAAATAATAAAAATGGTTTAAAATTAATAAAATATTTAAAAATATAATAATTTTAAAATTTATTTATATTAAATTAATTTTTTATTTAAATATTTAATAAATTATATATATTTATTAAAATAATTCATTTAAATTTCAATAAACTAATGATTTAATATTTATTTATTTATATATGTTTGGGTATTTATTATCAAAAACTGGAACAAAAAATAAACATTTCTAATGGAAATATTTTAATAATATAATAAAATATAATATTATAAAATATTTTAAAATATAATAATTTTAAAAATTATTTATACTAAATTAATTTTTTAGATAATTAATTTTTTATTTAAATATTTAATAAATTATATATATTTATTTAAATAATTTATTTAAATTTCAATAAACTAATAATTTAAATATTTATTTATATATGTTTGCGGTATTTATTGTCAAAAACTAGAACAAAAAATAAATTTGTACAATTTAAATATTTTAATAATATAATATAATATTTTAAAATATAATAATTTAAAATTATTTACATTAAATTAATTTTTTAGATAATTAATTTTTATTTAAATATTTAATAAATTATATTTATTTATTAAAATAATTTATTTAAATAATCAATAAAATAATAATTTAAATATTTATTTATTTATATATGTTTGTCGTATTTATTGTCAAAAACTGGAACAAAAAATAAAGTTGTATAATTTAAATATTTTAATAATATAATATTAATATTATATTATATTATATAAAACTTATGAATTAAAAATTATATCCAACAATTTCCCATATCCTTATCCTATCCGGCCTTAACCCATGGTGGGGGGCATCATTATTTTACCTCCTTTTATGCGGTCCTTATACGGATCTTATACAACCTTTTACTATGTTATCCACCCTTCGACCGCACCAAACATGGTATAAAAAAATTTTATGCGAATAGTACTTTTTATACTATACTATACGGGCGGCCAAACGCAGCCTTAGAGTGAGAAAGGTTTATACAATTCATGGATGTAGATATGTTCTATTATTTGTTTATAATATGGAATGTAGATTATCCATATCTTCCTAATATTTGGACCCACGTTAACTCAGATTCAAGTACATGTTATGATTCCATCAAGGACCGCAACACGTTAACGTTAGAAGTAGGGATAATTTTACTAATGACCTCTCGGTTTGGCCCAACGCCCAATGGCTTCACTTTTTTTAAATTTGACAGAAATGACTCATTATTTATTTGTGCTGTTAAGTTCATAACCGTAAGGATAAATTAGTAAATTCATCAAAATTTAAAATCATTCTATAAATCCTTATTTTAATTTTAATATATTCAAATTAAAGATTTTGAATAAATACTCTAAGATTTAAAGTTTGCATGAAGATCTTAAAGTTTGCATGAATACTTCAACCAAATTTCCTAGCACTCCCTCCAATTACATAACTACCGTAGCACGCCACCCACTTATTTCAGAATTAATTTTAAATTTTTTTTAGAAAATAAAACAGCATCGAATATATTGTCATTGGCTGCTAGAAACTGTCCTTCAGGTGAGTCCAACGACATCGCCAAGAAAGTTGTCGGAGGGAGTCTTATCCATATCCGCCATCATTTCTTCTATTGATAAGATCTGACCGTTGAAGTTACCATAAACAGAGGAGAGGATGACGAATATGGAGTGGAGAAAGCATCCTCCGGCAACTTCCCTGATGGTGGTGAAATGCATCACCACCACTGGCGGTCAGCGACAGTAATTCTAACGACTCTATTTGATTTTTATTATTTTTTAATGATAAATTAATTAATATAACTAATTACTTTATTTATTTTAAATATTTATAAAATAATTTAATAAGAGGACATATTTTAATACATGATTTTTTACACAAAACTAGGCACTATTTTTTAGTTATTGATCTATAAAATCTAATGGTTGAGATGATTGATAAGTTGACAATATTAATGTACGTTGTTGACTTTTAATTTCAACCATTGGATTTTATGAAATCGATAGTTATAAATTTGTATTAATGAATTGTGTCAAAAAATTGTGTTTAAATATCCCCTCTCATTTAATAAATATATTTGATTATTTTTAATATTTAGAAAATAATTTAATTATTCTTATATTATATTTCAAATAATAAATATATTATGTATGTTATATGTAAATGTGGAGTTGGTGTAATCGTAGTGCATGAAAATGCAAATGCTAAGATGTTGGGTTTGAATTTTGAATCCCCACACTCATTCATTTCTAAAAATTTATTCATAGAGCATTAAAGTTATTTCATTCATTTTTAACAAAGTTATTTAACCCCATAATTATTTGTGAAATTTTCTAAAAAAGCAAGGTTATTTCTCTTAATTTTAAAAAAGGTGAGGTCATTTGTATCATTAGGCCAGAGCTTGGGTTCATTGGTGATGCTATCCCTTAGGAATATATGGAACACTACCATTTATTTACATGACTTCTACTACCACTTTTTTGTAATTCTTTTGTTTTTTTTTTTCTCACAATTAAGATTTGTTTTTGGTTTTCAATTAAAGAAAAAATCGAACATGTGTATCTCTGTTGGCCATATAAATAAAAGTATTAGATACTATAATAAAATGGCAAGAGGTGACAACCATGACAGGAGTCGGTCCATGTGTTTGGAAGCCCACTAGACCATCACGTGGCATGTAATTGCAATTGCAAGCCACATCCCTCTCTTTCTCTCCTATTACGTGCAAGTGTGATGGAACCTTCGAGCGATTAAAAAGTATTTGATTTTTTTTAAATAAAATGTGTGATTTTTGGAATTTAATTTCGTTAACAACCCTCTTTAAGATTCTAATTAATAGAAAATTTTGATGTTTGTACCTTCGGGGATATATGATAATGCCACTGGATTGGGTGGTTTTATTGAGAACTGTGAGATTTTATTGCAAAGATCATTTTAGCTTACACAAATTTTTATATATGAATTGTTTTATATTCGTTATTTTTTGATCTTTTCCTTGCATTCACTTACAATACAAAAAAATATTAAAAAAACCAATAATTTTTTTATTCAATAATTTTTAATCAATAAATCATTTTTTCATTAATTTTCAATCTTGAACGTAATTTTCGAGAAATATATTCTTAGATGGCATATAAAGACTATTCTTAATTAATATTTTTTTTCGAATCTATTTTCTAAATTGAAGAAGCATGATACAAGGTCATCTTTTTTTGGTATTTGATAATATAAAACACACCAAGCTTCAACGTACTTTCAATAATTAATCTATCCTCCATAAATAAAAAATAAAGATACAATAAAAGGCTTTAAAGAGGAGGTTGATTGGTTTCATAAGTAGGATTGACTTTTTAGGAGAAATCCAAGGGAACCGAAAAAGTAAACGCTTATGTTTATTGAGTTTTTTTTAGAGTAATACTGATCTTACAAACTCTTTATATAAACTCTTATATATAAATTGATGTGTCATCAAGTGATTGTAGTTATTATATACAAAATCAATTCATTTAATGAAGAGTGATGATCTGTAAATATTTGAATGATGTCACGTAATTAGTATACATAAATTAGATAAATAATTTATAAGAGTAACATTACTTTTTTTTAATAATTTAAGAGGTTATCAACATCGTTCACCTCTAACTAAGCTCCTTCTAATTTAATCAATTAAAAAAGCTTAATTTTGTCATTAATATAGCCTTAATTAACTAAGGTTTAAGCTTCGATACAATCTATTGATTCTAATGCTTCACACTTATCAATTTTTTCGTCACGTCAAATATGTTCCATTTGTAATAATGTTAAGCTTATATTTTAAACTTTACTATTTTATATAATATAGAATTTTTTATAACAAAATTGAATGAAAAAAAAAAACAAATGAAGGAGAGATTTGTGCTAAGAGTTTTGCACAGAGAGGGGACAAATAGTAAAAAGGGCTGTGCCTGTAAAGCACATGTGGATTGTGAAAGCTTTACTATGGACACGTGTCAACTTTAAGAGCCCCAAAATATTTGTTCTCTTTTGACTCGGAAAATCCGCCCCAGCTGTACAAGTGTTCACTCGTCAGTGAACACAACTTTAAAATAAATAAATAAAAATAAAGTAGAACTTGAAACTCCTCAATTCGTTCATGAACTATGGAGTACACTTCTCGCTCTCGCTCAATTCATTCTTTTACTTTTTAATTTCTTTTTCAAATATATCTTTATTTGAAAACAAACAAAAAAAACTTGATTTTCTAATATAAACACAACGCTGGAGTGCACTTACTTCTTATGTTGACTGATGGTAACTAATCTAATCAGAACGATTCTTCCTAACTAAAAAGATAAAAAAATAGAACTTTTGGATTAGAAGAAGTGAATTGCTTCTTGGATAAAAATATCATTATTCACTTTTAAAAAAAATTTTATAGGGTTTAAATCTTATGTAAATTTTAAATAATTTATTACATAAATTAAAAAAGAATAAATATTTCATTTTGAATCTGAAGTTATCTATATTAATAAATGGTTAATTTAATTTTCTTTTAATCAATTCAATAAAAATTTTCAAAGACAAATCTATTAACATAAAAGTTAAAGTTAGCAACATGTCTATTTTCTTCCACCTTTTGTCTCTAACACTCTTAACTCTATATATAGCTTTGTAATTTATTCTGCTAGACATTAGCTAAAGTCAAAAAGTTATAGTGAAAAAAAAAAAAATTGTTCAACACTAAGATTTAACCTAGCTAATGCTTAGATATATTAGAATCCAACTTTATCACATGCTTGCTCAACAAAAAATATGAAAGTTATGTGATTCAGATTCACATACATTTTGCAACTCCGTAAGTGCTTTTACGTGTATTTGATTTAAGCAATTTAAATTCTACTAGTAGCATATCAGTGCCTCCTATAAAAAGGTGACAGTAACATAATATTAAAAATGATATATTTTTGATATAAATAAATAAATAAATAAATAAAAATATATATTAAAAATATGTTTAAGGAAGGGTTTAAGGGAAATTATACTAAAAATAAGAAAAAAGTGAGGTAAGATTATCCAATATTAAACAGTGAATGTCAAAAAATGTGAGTTGATGTGGCTGCAATTGCAAAATAGAAATACTAATGATAAGCAAAGCAGCACAGAGAGAGAGAGAGAGAGAGAGAAGAGAATGAAAATGATCTCCATCATTCAATCCCATGTGCTGTCTCTCTTCTTCAATTCTATAATCTCTTCTCTTCAATCCCCATACCTCACTCTCCTCCATTAAAATCAAAACTCTAACTTTCTCCTTACCATTTTTTCTTGTTCATGCACATATAAGTTTTTGGAAAATCATATTTTTCAATTTTAATTTCTGGGTTTATTTTATTATTATTTTTTAACGATTTTTGGTTTTTATGAATAATTTGCAAAACCAAAGCTAAAGCTGATCACTTCTGATATATGCACATGTACCCATATATTTATACTACAAGAGAATCATTCACTTTCCTTTATCTGAGAATATAAAGAGTCTCTATCTGATCCAATGGGCTCTTGTTTCAGTTTCCTTTGACTGAAGACTCTTCGCCCAAGATTTGTTGAGAGAGAAAGTTGGCTACTTTATTTGTTTAGAGAGAAAAAAGTTGGTATTTTTATGATTATGTGGGGAGAAAATTACTTTTTTGTTCTCTGAGACTGAGAAAGAAATGTTGGCAATGGAGAAAGATTTTGATTCAAAGCTTAGAATTGAAGGCAATAATTCATCAAATTCTGCAACTATTCAGAGATCTAAGAGCTTTGCATTTAGAGCTCCTCAGGAGAATTTCACTATTCAAGATTTTGAGCTCGGAAAGATCTATGGCGTTGGTTCTTATTCAAAGGTTTGATTTTATTTATTTATTTTTTTCTTCTCTATTATGTGGGTTTTGTTGGGTTTTTTTTTTTTTTTTTTTTTTGCCTTGTTTCAAGCTTGGTTTTGGTCCTGGTTTGTTATAATTTTTTTTGTTGGTTTTATGCGGTGTTTATTTGTGAATCAACTCTTACGATAGAGGGTATTTTTAATTGTTGGCAATAACAGTATTATGATTATAAGTAGGTTTGATTGAGCCATAATTTATGTGGTAATTTCAACTTATTATATAAGTTATGTTTTTCCACAGAAGGTTTGTGATTTTTAATTAGATATGATTGGAGGATGGTTTGATGAATTTGTCATCAAAGAAGATTGTTGTGAAGAAATATGAGAAATAAGTTTGGTTTCTGAGAAACCAATGCCAATTGAAGAAAAGGGACGTTTGGATATTAATTTTGGTGCTTTCCTCTTCTACTGTCTGGTTCCGTTTGATTCTATCGGTACTGAAAAAATGTTTTGTTTTCACAAGATCACAATATGAGAAAACAAAATAAAATGAAAATTTAGAACTTCCACTACCCCTTTCCTATTCTTTCTCAGCTACTAAATTTCGCTTTTCAGAAATTTTTTAGAGATTTCACTTAACAGTACGAAACAAGGTCTTATAGGTTTTATTTATCATTGTTATTATTATTATTTTAATGAATGTCACAATTGAAAATGCTAGATTGAACCAACAACTAATTTCTTTGAGTTAAATTCACGATTTGGGGTTTGTGGAATGGTCTAGTTGGTGGTAATATGTCTGAGATTTTACCCTACAAAGGGTTTGGTTTAGCTGAAAGCATTATTTATATTGAAAGGTTTAGATCAGGAAACATTTTTTTCCTTGTTGGAATCTCAAAGGTTGAGATTGGTTCCTCTAATGGTGATGATGGAATATATCAGGGATTATCCTCATTTCACCTCATTTTGACATATTTTACAGTCTTATAAGTGAGTTTTTGGTGCTTGCTTGATATTCTATTGCCGGCTCCCTTGCAGTCACTGTTATATGGCAAGATGGACGGTTGATGTATCTCTTCATTGGGAATATATATATTATCAATACCAGTGTAGACTGTTTAATGTTTATTCATTTTTCCTAATAGTTCTTACATTGCTTTATGGAAGGCATTGTTGTTATCAGAATTATTATTCATTTAGTTTTAGTATTGATGTCATGGATGCATGAAAAATAGTTGTGAATTCTATGTAGCACTTTCTTTTTGGAGTTTACCTTTGTGTATTCATTTTTGCAACTGATTTTCTGGAAGTCATATTTTAATGAATCAGGTTGTCCGGGCGAGGAAAAAAGATACAGGAACTGTATATGCCTTGAAGATTATGGACAAAAAATTTATCACCAAAGAAAATAAAACAGCTTATGTGAAGTTAGAGCGAATTGTACTTGATCAATTGGACCATCCTGGAGTTGTGCGCCTGTTTTTCACATTTCAAGATACCTTTTCACTGTGTAAGTATTTGTTATATAATTTTTTAAATTTCCATGTTCTATACTTGATTTAACCTTCCTTCCTTTGGTGTCTCTCTCCGTGTTGCTGGTTTGTCAATTTGGTTTATTATATGATATTGGTTTTCTTTGATTATGTTTCGAAGACATGGCACTCGAATCCTGTGAAGGTGGAGAACTTTTTGACCAAATAACAAGAGTAAGTTAATATCATAAACTCATTTTTTTTCCCCTTCATGTTATTATACCTGTTTCCATGTTTACTCTGTAGCGTTTACTTGATTGAGAATTGTTTTAGAATGTTTTTAGGTTTATCTACATGATTTTATTAAGCAATTCTTATTGTCTTCAAAATTAGTTTCAAATGATTTGGAGTGTCATAATGTTAATTCTTTTTTTTTTTTTTTTAAATAAGAATCTGAAAATACTTAAAAGTTCGTTTCAAGATTCGAGGTTTGAATAAAACTAAATTCAGTTATTTGGATGTTCTTAAGCTGTTTGCTTTGTTACTTATTCCAGAATGTCAAAGAAATTCATTTAAATGTAACAATCATTTAGACTTGTGTGTTTAGACCTATTTAGATTTTAATCAAATTTAAATCTATTTAAACTTCAAACCAAAGAACAAATGGCACCCTTGTATCATATTATTGGGAATATAATGTGATGTAGCATGACCTGCTAGTCTCTTAGGGATATATAAGTATTTTCATCAATTTAATTGTTTTAGGGTTTTATTAATTTAGGAATTTAATATTTAGGGATTTTGACTTTTTCTAATTAACTCATTTTCCCAACTTTATATGATTCTATTTTCCTACTCGTATGATTTTATTTTCTTATTTCATTAGGTTTAGATTGAGTTGTTTATTAAGAATAAAGAGTTGTTTCGCCTCATATTGGTGTTTGGTTTCTTGTCTATTTTCTCCTTGTGTTTTTCTTGAATTGTTGTTTAATTTGCATGATGGTTCCCTGCCATAATGTATCCTTGAGTTTGAAATTTTTTGTCATAGGCCTCTGTGTATGGTTCATTATTCCTGCTAGATTGTCAGTTGCACAGTATTTATTATAAATTTATTTTTTGTATGCAGAAAGGTCGTTTGTCAGAGGATGAGGCCCGCTTCTACACTGCAGAAGTTGTTGATGCACTTGAATATATACATAGTATGGGATTGATACATCGAGATATTAAGGTAGTTTTTTAACATATGAGAACCTTTCTATTCGTATTGAAAATTCACTAAACATTTGTTAAATGGCAGCCGGAGAACTTACTACTTACGACAGAAGGACACATTAAAATTGCTGATTTTGGTAGTGTAAAGCCCATGCAGGATAGCCGAATTACAGTCCTTCCTAATGCAGCCTCAGGTAATATTCAAATTGTTTCATGAGGAAACTGTTTGACAATAGTTTGAGCTTTAGGTTAAAATTGTTTCTATCATTGTCCTGTGCAGATGATAAGGCATGCACATTTGTTGGCACGGCTGCATATGTTCCTCCAGAAGTCCTTAATTCCTCTCCGGCAACTTTTGGGTAGGGGACTTTCTCCTTGAATGAGCTAGGCACAAAGATAAGACTGAGCAAATGAACAAAGAGAATGAAGTCTTAAGCTTGGAGTTACTGATTTTAATTTTGTTTTTATATGTATGTGCGTGTGTGCGCGCGCGTGCGTGTGTGTGTATACACACTCTTCATATAAAGTTTCATCCTCATAGTTCAGCTTGTTTGCATAGGATAACACTTCTATTCATTTCATCATATTGAACAGAAATGATCTGTGGGCCCTTGGCTGCACGTTGTACCAAATGCTTTCAGGAACTTCGCCTTTCAAAGATGCAAGTGAATGGCTTATATTTCAAAGGATTATAGCTAGAGACATAAGATTTCCAAATTATTTTTCAGATGCAGCTCGAGATCTGATTGATCGATTATTGGTATGCTATAAACTCTTATCCACGTCGGCTTCAGCTTATTTATAGGCATGCTGTCATTTTTTGGTATGAAGTCGTGGTTTTCCATATTGGTTTTTATCATTCTTTTTTTTTTAATTCGTTTTTTTATTTATTTTTCCGACTTAAATCGTTTATTTGTCCATGTTTCTTGAATTGGTTATTAATATCGAAAACATAAGAGCGTGTAATGTGATTTCACTTGATCGACTAATGGTGGTGTCTTTTTTAGCTAAAATTTTTAACAAAGGAAATCATGGTCAACACAGGTTGGTATAATCAAATTGATTGGCATTATCAAAGTCATAATTGGGCGTAGTTTTGTTTCATGAGTTTGCACATCACGAGAGCTTCTCCTTAAAGATTTATTGATCTAAGCTTTGGAGGATGAGATGTTCTTGCATATTTTACACTCTTCGCTAAAGGCATTGCACAAGGCTCATGAATTAGACACTACTTAGTCTAAATGTGTTGTGTTGAATATACCAAGGGGTGGTCATATAATTTTCTCTTCTTTGAAAATATTGATTCCCAGTGATATGTTGACATGATTTTTGCTTTAAGAGCTTATAATGGTAGCCATTAATTTTAACATAATTGCGATGCAGGATATAGACCCCAGCAGAAGACCTGGCGCTGGACATGATGGTTATGCTGTACTAAAGATGCATCCTTTCTTTAAGGGAGTTGACTGGAAGAATTTAAGGGCACAAAATCCTCCAAAACTTGCTTTGGAACCAACGGTACAACATCTATCGTAGTCTTAAATTGTTTCTGTTCTGGAATCAAACTCTTTCTTGCATCCTAAATTTTTATTAGTTTGTTATCACTTAGCCATGTCTTATTTTCTTGTAGGTTCACTCAGGTGAGGGGGATGATGTTCAGGATTCTTCATGGAACCCTTCACATATTGGGGATGGTTCAGTGACACTGAGTGATGGGCATGGTGGCGCTTCATCATCATCTGAAGCACCTAATATAACGAGGCTCGCTTCAATTGACTCCTTTGATTCAAAATGGTATATTTTATAACTTTTATATTGTGCTCAGTACGGTTCTTTTCTGTTAAAAAGACATGATTCTTTTGCATTTAAACTCTTTTACCTGTAAACTGATGGAGATTATTTGTACTTTTTTCTGTTATTATTGTCATCTGGAATGAGTCTGGAAGTTAAAGCAGACAGTTGGACTTGTTTGGCAATTATCTATCTAGTGCACTTTCCAAATGAATTTGTGGATTCCATTGTTGTTGTTTAACCTTACATTTATGCTATGAAGAGAACTTGAAAAAATAAAATGTTGATTATTTATTAATTATTATTATTGTTTTTATTATTTTTGGGTTGGTCAGCCATGCACTGCACATATCAATCTGTCGGTTAATCATGTTAACAGGCAACAATTTTTGGATCCGGGAGAGTCTGTTCTTATGATCTCAATGGTGAAGAAATTACAGAAAATCACAAGTAAGAAGGTGCAGCTCATTCTCACCAACAAGCCCAAATTGATTTATGTGGACCCTTCAAAGCTTGTGGTAAAAGGAAACATTATATGGTCTGATAATTCGAATGACCTCAGCATCCAAGTAACAAGTCCGTCGCATTTCAAGATTTGCACGGTATGGCCCTTTTCTGCCCGGCTATCTTCCCTAGATTCATGCGTTTTATCTCAGTCCCACTAAATTTTTACAGTAGGGTAATCTGATGATCTATATTTGATGGTTTGCTGAGATTTTTGAGAAACTTAAAACTGTGAATCCTGCACTTAAAGTTGAGGAGTGCTGATGTTTTGATTTACTATATTCTTTATATATAGCTTGCCTTCTTGGATTAAGAAAATTTCATTGACATCCTATGAGACTTAATTAAGATATAAGCAAACCCAATTGATTTTGTACCTCGTTTAAAGTTGTTAGAAGCCTCTTGCAAACCAACTGTTTTTAGAGATCATACAGATTACCTGCAATTAGGCTAAGTCTCAAGAGGTGGATGAAATTTATCCCATGCACCTATTCTCATATGTTAATTGCAGACTCTTTTGGTAGTTGTATTCAGGTGTTACTACTCCTAGTGTTTCATTTTCTCTGATTCATTGTTCCTAATGGTTCAGCCAAAGAAGGTCTTGTCATTTGAAGATGCAAAACAAAGAGCTTGGCAATGGAAAAAGGCAATTGAGAGTCTTCAAAACCGGTGAAAATCCATCTAGCCATCATCTTAACAGAATATACTTGGAATATTCTGTTATTGTAGAGTGATTTGGGATTCTTAAGAGATGACATCCCCAGATTATTTATTTATTTTTCCAATGAAGAGATTCGCGTTGCGGATTTAGCTTTTTCAAGGTACAAAGCTACCCAGTACCCACTACTGGTGGTCCTCCCCTGTTGCCTAGAACTGAGTTTGCAGCAAGGGTTTTTCTGTCCACTTTGAGCTGCGAAGGAATGAGTGTACAATGTGAAATGTAGGCTGTGTTGGGGGCCAAGGGTTCCTACTTTTGTACTGTACCAAAAGTTACTGGCCATTAATGAGAATTTCTTTTTATCAAATCTTTACTGTTAAGATGTACTGGCCATTTTTAAACCAAATAATGATTTTTTAGCACATGAGATTGACGCTCTTTACTTAGAGTAATGTTACAGTGCAGTTGTTGTATTCATATAGTAATTTTATTGTAATATATAAAAATCGTAAATATATGTTTAAAAATTGTAAATCGATTAAAAAAAATCGTATTTATGACTTTTACGTGTTTTATATTTATAATTTTTTTATATTTTTTATATATAATTTTTATTTATTTATTTATAATTTTTATAATATATTTATAATTTTTATATGAATAAACAGTAATTATTAATAAACAGTAGTTATTGTATCGGTATAACAACCGAAGTTTAACAAAATCCTTTTACTTTGCACGGAGCTTTTGACTGGTTCAAACCTGGCACAGTTGGCTACTTTTGGGTTCTGACAGAAAATCTCACTGTTTGAGCTATATTAACTAAATTAGTACTTCGTCGAAAATGGATGAGTTATTGGCAAAAGTTATCACATTTGAAGGGGTTATATTGGGAAGTTGCAGACTTTTGATAATATTTACGAAAACTATCCAGGTGGACAAAAATACCCCTTGTCAAGATAACGATTAATAAGCCCAGTAGTAGCTTCTCATCACACAACGTAAATTACCGCTTTTAATTGATTTTCTTGGATCAATACTCGTTACTACACAACATAAATTACCACTTTTAACTGATTTTCTTTGCATCAGTACTCCTTACTCTCAGTTTCATTCGCCAAAGATGGGCTTTTGTCAGTATCAGAACAATGTTGATTCTGTATTTGTTTTTAGTAAATATAATATTTTTCTCGGTTTTCAATTTTACCCTTCTATTTTAATAAAACTCGAGCCTTCACTCGGGAATCTTGGGTAATTTTAATATATGTAATGGCTTATTCAAGGATTGACAGTGCTGTACATGCATGAAACTTGAGAGTTCTTCAAGGAACTTTCAGTCAGAAGAAGATGGGTTGTTAATTTTTTTCTCTTAAATAACTAAATTGTACTACATAACAAGAGTTGAATTTTAGTAAATTTTATATAGCAACTACAGGTTGTGTTCCATAAGCTACCCAACAAACTTACAATACAATACAACACACTACACGTTGGTTTGGAGAAAAGTGAAGTTGTTTCCGGTTGTTTTATAGACCGCTGACGTTAAGTTTTGGTAATTTCCTTCCCCACATCTTTGTGATGATAGCTCCCCTATACGTTAAATTTTTTTCATTTTGGTCATCTGAATTGACTGAAAGATATAGAATTCGTTGAACTTGAACAATTAACTAAGCAAATTACTTTATCATTATGTTGAATTTTATGTCGTTCCTTGATCAAAAAGTCTAAGATAAAAACTGTCTCTTGAGTGGATCTCCAAGACTATTAAATGTAGAAAATCACCTCGCAGTGTCTCGGTATCTGTTTCTTTTATTTCTTTAATTTTCTTATTTGGGTCACTTGTATCTTGTCAAGGACTCGTAAATTGTAATGCTCTGGCCTGTATGTGATAATTTGCATTGTATGTGACATATCATGATCCTCGTAAACTCTCGAGAGGTACCTTCACATAATCTCAAAGATCCCAATATGTGAGGATCAACATTCCGACCCCTTATAGGATATTTTTCGTTTTAGATACATAGTTTATCATGGTTTTATTCTTATGCTTTGTAATTCAAAAAACTTCCAACAGCTTAAAGGAGTTCAGGACATTTAACCTTTCTCACGTACACAAATAGTACAATAATTTATAATAACAGAAGTCGATAAATATTGCTGGCTGATGATTCTGACAAACTGAGCTTAAAAGTCTGGATGCATGATTGGCATTTGCGCTCAAGCTCAACATGACTACTAAACAAGTTCCTCTGCTTGGTAGTGCTAGTTTTGATCTATTTACTACTTATTTCTGTATCAGCAAAACAAGTAGAAAAAATCTTTGAAGATAATCAAAGAGGTGAACTGCAAAGGGCTATATATGGTCTAATCACTGTGGTTCCATCTGAAGAGAAGGCACTTTTTGCAACAGGAGCTTTTAAGCCTCATCCCGCTCACCCATTTGTGGATTTGTCAGGTATGCAGGGTCTGCAGGGATGCCTGGTTGAATTTCTAGATGTCGATAATTTTATCTCGTTAAATTAAAACGCTGGATGGATGCTGCAGGAAGACGATTTCGGGTTGGAAAGATAAATGGGAAGCAAGTGATCTACGTGAGATGTGGGGGTGGAATGGTAAGATTTTAAGTGTTTTCAATCTCATTGATTCACCTGTTGAGAATTTTTAGTGATTGTAATTTGTAACCGTGACTGTACTGTAAAGTATTCAAGAAAATACCTTCTTAAAGTAAACTTACGTGTTATATAAGGATCATTAGGCGGTGGATAAAAAGAATTTTGGCACAAGATGGTAAGTAACATTTGTAGCAGACTCAGTTAGCAGGTAGCAACCTCCTTTTACAACCTTCCTCTTTTGGTTCCTGTAAAGTTCATAAAATATCATTATTCTTTGAAATTGCTTTCTTGACAAGCTTGTTTCAACACGCTGTTGGTTCAATCAGGAGAATGCTGCTGCAGCCATGCAGCAAATGCTGGACCTTTTTGATATAACGGGGATTGTTCATTTTGGCATTGCTGGCAATGTAAACAACTCAATGTCTTTTGGAGATGTTACTATTCCTAAACAATGTGCTCATACTAGCATTTGGGATTGGCTGGCATAAGTTCAATTTTAACCCTCTTTCCACATGTAGTATGTATGCTTCGGCCCTTGCTTAACAAAATGAATTTGCTTATTTACAGAACCCAAATTCAACATTGCCCCCTAATGAAATTGCTCAATTGGATTTCGGGAACTACAACGTACCCAAAGGGCAAGGTTCCAATCTTTTGGGATATCTGGGATATAGCACAGAGCAACTCTTTTCCCAGTCGGGGGAGCCTAACACTGCTCAGCCACTTCTATGGGCGCAAATCACTAAGCAGTGGCTTCAGCTTGCTGCTAACTTAGAGCTTAGACCCACATAAAACATTGTTTTACTATTTCTTGTCAAGTTGAAAAAAAAAAAAGTTTACGTATACGATCAATCAATCGAATCATCATTATAGAGAATATGTACTTTCTTTATATATAATATTGTTCTTCATGTCTATACTATATCAGCCCAGCTAAAGTTAGGATTCTTTCATGATCTGATTTTTATTTGAATAAATTTTATAAATATCATTGGTGGGTGATAAAAAATATAGTACAAAGAAGAGAGCATAAATTACATCTCAACCGCAGAATTCCTTGAAATTAATTGAACACGGAGAAAGTGATATCACTAATATGCAATCAAGCAAGCATGCCTTTTAGGAATGAATGATAATCTCAAGAGCTCTGTAGCACTACTTACTGTTCTTCGGTGTCTCTACTTTCCGTAATCGTTTTGCTGTAATCTGTCCACTTGCTACCTCAGGGGATGACACTGGAACAATGTGTCAATTCAACTTTGCGCCTCCCTACGAAGCCAAAGCTAGTAGTAGCACTCAGGGGCTCCACGGCTAATATCTTTGTGGACAACGGAGCTTACAGGGATTTCCTGTTTCGAAATTTTACGGTTTCATCAGTGGACATGGAGAGTTCGGCTGTCGTAATGGTAAGTTTTCACTTCGTATAGCAGGCAATATAGCAAGTAATGGTTGCATTCTTATAAGCTATGCATTGAAGCAATTGTAGGCATGTAGATATGTTGATAAAAGCTGACTTTAATGTGATAGCTTTTCCAGACAAGCTTGTCAAATGGGTTCCCAACCATAGTGATCCGACGGCTATCAGACTTAGCCGGAGGACAGTCAGGAGGAAAGAACGCCATCGACTTATTTGGATCCCTTGCATCTCACAATGCTGCCAAAGCTGTTTTTCAATTTATCGGCAAGCTATAGGGACTGCTTCTCGAGTGCTTGAAGAGAAATAATAATAATAATAATAATAATAATAATAATAATAATAATAAAGAATCAGGGAATAACCAAGTTATGGACCAATAACATTGTTTAATCATGCTCATTGTTGTACTGGTTCAGCCAAAGAGTGTGATGTCATTTGAAATGCCAAACAAACAGCTTGTGATGCAAGTAAGTATATGCAAAAGAGGTTAGCACACACAAAAACCTAATTGAATTGCCCACAATTATTGAATTAATAGGTTTATATATAATGTGATGGGTAAGAGTTACAGAGACATGAAAAATGAAGACAAATTCGTATTCAAAATCATTATAGTATGCTGTAACAATGATAACATCATGTTTAAATACAGAAGTAACCTAAACAAATTAGGAAAGAAAATCCTACTAAAATATGAACTAGAAATTAAAACAAATCCATCAAAACGAATGACATAAAAATCTAAGACCAAGAAAAGGCCTAAGCAACGTTGCTTTTGGCCAAAGGTAGGAGGGCCTACAGGCTCCAGCAATCCTACCGGTCTTGATCACTAGACGGTTTCCAAATAAAAAAATTTTCCAAAAGCTTCAATACCAACTACCATCCGTTATGTGAGCATTACGGCCTTCCTCAAAACGTTTGTACGCTCTGTTCCGGCCGTGAAAAGTAATATGGTCTGTATCATCTTGCCAGAAAAAGGCAATTTGGAGTATTCACTCTTCAAAACCGGTGAAAATCGTTCTGAGGTTACGACACTGTTATGGTGGAGTGATTTGTGAATCCCCAGAATTATTTTCTCAAGGAAGAGATTTGCAATGCGGATTTTGGCTTTTTCAATGTGCAAAGCTACTCACTGTACCTGTGGTCCTGTGCTGCTGCTTAGAACTGAGTTTGCCACAAGGGTTTTTCTGTCTATTTTGAGCTGCGAATGAATGAGCCTACAATGTGAAATGTAGGCTTTGTTGAGGGCTAAAGGTTCCTTACTTTGCACTGTACTAAAAAGTTACCAGTCTCCAGGCAATGCTTCAATAAAATTTCTTTTTATCAAATCTTTACTGGTAAGATGTACTGGCCATTTTATAAAACATATGAGATTTGACTTTTGTCCATTTGATTTTTTAGCATCTGAGATTGGTTCTCTTAACTTTGCATGGTGCTACTGCTATTGCTTTTGGCTGGTTCAAAGACCTGGCACAGATTGGCTACTTTTGGACTTTTGATGGAAAATTTCAGTGTTTGCATCTGTGTCATGGATTCAAGTGAAATAGTACTTGTTGAAAATGGATGAGTTATTAGCAAAATTAGTGACATTCGAAGCGGTTGTACGGGGAAATTTACAACTTTGAAATAATGTTTACAAAACTATCCAGGTAGAAAAAAAATACTCCTTGTCAAGTTAACTATAAAAAAACCTGGTAGATAAGATCAATGTTGACGTTGCAAGTATTTTTGGGTAATATAATATTACTCTCGTTTTCCATGTTACCATTCTATTCTAATAAAATGGCAGGAATCTTAAAGTAATTCGTACTATTTTTAATGGCTTGGTCAAGGATCCACATTACTGTACATTCTTGATTATTGTACTCCACAACAACTAGAGTTGCATATTACTAAATGTTATATCACAATTATTAACTATAAATTATTGCAGTGTCGGTTCAACAGATCCAAGATTTTAGGATGTCTTGAAAAGGCTATCTAACAAACTTGCAATACAATACTACCACATACATTGGTTTGAAGAGAAGAGAAGTGAAATTGTTTACAGTTGTTATAGTAAGAAGTGAACTTACAATACAATATTTGTGTTATTGCTCCTGCCTTCTCTTTGTTCCTCTGAAGACTGAAAGATAATTTGTTGAACTTGAACTATTAACTACGCAAATTACCTTCTTCAGTGTGCTAAATGTCACGTGTTCCTTGATCAACAAATCTGATATAAAAATATTTCTTGAGTTGGATCTTGAGACTATAAAAGTGTAAAAATCACCTCCCCTTGTCTCTCTAATTTCTTTAATTTTCTTATTGTGATCAGAATTTGACCACCCTCACACCTTGTCCCCTTGCAGTAGGTCCCATAATTTATAATAATGGAAGTAAAAAGAAAAAGAAAAAACAATAGTATACTGGCCATCACTTCTGACTAATTGAACCGAACTGAGCTTAAAAATCCGGATGTATGATCGGCATTTGGGCTCAAGCTAAACATGGCTACTAAACAAGTTCACCTATGTTGGCAATGCTGGTTGTCATCTCTTTACTTGTTATTTCTGTGCTAGCAAAAACATCAAATAGAAAAAAAATCTTTTAATGTAATCAAGGAGCTAAACCGCAACGGGCATATATTGGTCTTATCACAGTGTATCCACCTGAAGAGAAGGCATTTTTTGCAACAGGAGCTTTTAAGCTTCATCCTGCTCACCCATTTGTGGATCTGTCAGGTATGCGAGGCCTCCAGAGATGTTTGGTTGAATTTGTAGACATTAGAAATTTATCTTGTGGATTAAAAGAAGATTTGGGGTTGGAAAGATAAATGGGAAGCAAGCAATCTATGTGAGATGTGGGGTTGGAATGGTAAGTTCTAAGTTTTTTCAATCTCCCTAATGCGCCTGATTTTGGTCATAACCTTGGCCGTCGGCTTGTTGAAGAACTTCTTATAAGAGTGAATACTTATTAGTTATATTTAACGATCAGCATACAGTAGGATGAACGAGAATTTTGGCGCATAATTAAGTAACATTTATAGCAGGCTCAGTCAGTTCTTAGCAACCTCCTTTCTCTACCTCCACTTTTTGTTCCTATAAAGTTCATAAAAGTCATTGTTCCTTGAAGTTACTTCCTCCACAAGCTTACTTCAAATATGCTGTCGGCACAATCAGATGAATGCTGCTGCAGCCACGCAGCGAATGCTGGACTTACTTGATATTGGAGTGGGTGGTGTTCATTTCGGCATTGCTGGCAATGAAACAGTTCAATGTCTACTGGAGATGTTACTATTCCAAAACAAATTGCTAACACTGGCATATGGGATTGGCTGGTATGATTTCCATTTGATCTCTCTTTACACATTTTAACAAGTCTGTTATAGTCATTACTACTCAAAATGAATTGCAGCTTAGACTTGTAAATTCTCCTTATTTACAGAACCCAAAAGTAACGTTGGACCCTGATTACGTTGCTCATTTGGACTTCGAAAACTACAATGTAACCAAAGGGCAAGGTTCCAATCTTTTGGGACATCTAGGATATAACTCGGAGCAATTCTTTTCCCAGTCAGCGGAGCCTAACACTGATCAGCCACTTCTATGGGCGCGAATCACCGAGCACTGGCTTCAGCTTGCCGCTAACTTAGAGATAGACCCACATACAACATTGTTTCACTATTTCTTGTCGACTTGCAGATTTTTCATTTTTTTCCCCATGATCAAATTTATTTGACAATAGTTTCAATTCTCACATCTAATTATCAAGACTAACTATCAAGACTGGGGAAGTTGAGACCCAGAAATCATTGAAACTAATTAAACATGGGAAAGTGACAACACTAATGCCCATATGTAGATGGCAAGCATACTTTTTAGGGTCAAATGATAATTCAAGAGCTTCATAGCCTGCTTATTCTTCATTGTAAAGTTTTTGCTGTAATCTTATAGATTTGCTACTTCAAGGGATAACATTGGTGTTAGAGATAAAAGGTTTAAAACAAACATTTACATCATGAGTTACAAAATTTATTTTAAGATAAATTTCATACGTTACAATTATGATAAAAAATAAGTTACGACATTTATTATTTGTAACGTTCATGTTTTTATTAAGAACTTATGGCTTAGGAGTTACAAGAATTAATTTGTAAGTTATATAAGCTATGAGATTATTATATAAAAGAATCTCATGGTTCTAATATTAGAACGTGAATATTCTTTGACTATTTTCTATGTTCTCAGCAACCACAACACATGAAGACAAGTTATTTTTTTTCCGGTGATCGTGCTTATCGAGAAGTTAGGCTGTGAGCACTGGGTTGTATCTTGGAGCCCTTGAGTAACGATATGATCTGCAAAAGGGGAGGACTCTTTGGCTTTAGGACAATGCCTTTGACATACCTCTCAAGTGCCCAGGCCACATATTTCTTACTCTATTTCTTTACTTGTTCTATTTATTTAATATATTGTTATGTTAATCTAATTTATATTTTATCATTTCTTCAATATATTATTGTTTGATTATATTATTTAAATTTATTATAAATATTCCCAACAATCTAAAGCCAAAGAGCGTCTTATATATTTTATTGTTTGCCTTAACAACTTAATTCATCACTAGATGTTGTATAACATGATTAATTTTTAGAGCATGTTTATTGCTTGTTTTATTTTGTTTATCATATGATTATGTTATGTTAACATGTTTGCTTGTAAGGAGTTGAGAGATTCACTATGTTATGTTTTTTTTTTAATTGTTCTAAAATTTATTTAGCCTTAGAATATAGTTGCTTGATTGATTTTTTTTACGGTGAATATTTACTTGCATGTTTAGGTACTTCTATTTTTTTTATACAAAATATTGAAACATGCATGGATTAAATGCTGAAAATATATAATCTTATAGTTTCATACTTGCATAAACATAAATTTGTGAGTAGAGTTATAAGCTTGAGTAAGGAGATAATATACAGTGTAATATCTTCCTTTTAATGCTTGAAAGTTTTACTTAACATGTAGATGTGTGATACTTCTTATTTGATCTATTTTAATGAAATGCAAATGTATGCTGATTGGTTATCTATATTTTGCGAATACATATTATATATTATATGTATTGAATTATTATTGACATATGATTATGAGTAAAGTCTTATCGTTTATGCTTAACATGTAAACAAAAAATTGATATGCATAGGTTTTGCATTTTAAATATTATGTTTTACTAAACTATGCTCTTAACCTTGTTTATTTAGATTATTTTATTTTGATCTTGGAGAGAGCCTAATGCCTTCAAAATACTTTGACAACAAATGGATGTAATCGAGTTGATGACTCAACTTAGTATCGAGATTGGATCTCTTTAATCAACCTCAAGAGAATATGATGGTAGTAGAATGTTTTTTTATTTGAGGTAATACAAAATTATTCATGCTATTTCTACTCTTATCTAGTTAGCATGATTATTTATTTACCATAGAAAAGTGTTCTTGTGATACATTAAATCTCCGTTTATTTGTGGTTACGCATATTTTTTGATATGAGATTATTAATGGATGATGCTTTGAGTTACAAAAAGTTGTTACAATCATTTTTTAGTTGTATTAGAAGAGCTTGAAACATATATCATTTCTTTAAATGTTATGTTTCAAGAGCAATGATCTTAATAGCAAATGCATAAGTTTAAGTATATTGTATTACAATTTTGGAAATAGTATTTGTGTGTACTATGCTAAATATTTTTTGTTTCCTTCTTCATATAGATTAATAAATTCTTGTAGTTCTTAATTATCGATATTAATAGCTTGCGGTTACTAAAATATGATGAGGAGATTATTTGTTTCTCTTGCTTATATATGAATCTTAATTTTGTATACCAACTTATTTTATTACACTTGTCTAGTAAATATTGAATTTTTCTTATTGTTTTCAAAGAATATAGATGAGTTACATGTAGTGGTTTTATAATCAAAACCCTTTATGAGTTTTTATTATGGTCTAACAAATATTTCAGTTATGAAAATTCTTACTACTGATATTTATTACAGATTGATTATTTATGATTTAATTAATTTTATATGTTACTAATTAAGTGTGTTATTATTTTGGAGTAAGACAATCTTTGATCTTGGTTGCATATTATTATAAATTGATTTAGAATTTAATTTGTATGTTACTTGCATGTATTAAATTTTTCATTATGCATTTCCATGTGTTTATTGAAAACTTATATGCAAGGTGGTGAGTTATTAATTCATAGTTTGTTGTGGTTATCATGCATATTAGATGATAACATCTAAATAATTGATTACTAGAGTATGTTAAGAAGACTAATAGATTATTATGATAATTTATGTGATTGTATTGAATGAAATAATAACATAAATGTTAATGATTATTATTAAATACATATATGAGTTATATATTATATTTGCAGTTTTAGCAATAAATATCTTATTAATGTGAGGATTGAAGAAATATTTTTTAATGTGGGGGTTTCTAGTTTTTAAGCGGTTTCATATTTTAGTTCTTAATTTTGTACAATTAATATGACAATGTTTTGAGTGCAGTTATTATTTTGATGAGTTTTAAAATTTAACAAATCAGTGCATTAATATTTTATGGAGTTATTGCTAGTGTATTTAAAATGTTACTTAATGTGAGGGTTTTCTTTATTTGATGGTTGATAATGTTTTTATGATATTTTGGGGAAAAATGATATTATAAATTATTAAATGATTATTAATTTTGTGTATGAGTTTGAAAATATTATTACTTATGAAGTGATTAAATGCCAATTCAATTTTCTTTATTGTGCCTTTGATATTCTTATGCTCTCTAACATTCTTTTTGTGAAATATTTAATATTATTTAAGAGAGCTAGTGGAAGCAATCATCAAAATAATGGGAACAAGTTCTCAAAGATAAAATCAATGAGAGATTTTGTGCAATTATAAAGATTTTCAGCATGCTAATTAATTAATTAAATTATTGAGTGGGATGTGCTTGAGCCTGAAGGGAGTCACCTAGGGAAGTATCCTAACCTTTGTGATTGGAGATCCCATGAAGGAGGTTTAATGGATAGGAACAATCCATACTGCTTGACTTGTTAAGCATAACTATTTTGATATATTTTCGAGGAGATATAATCATGCTCAACCCTATAGTAAAGTACTTGTTATATGTGATGTTAGGAAGGATATTTATCCTGAATGAGTTCAAATGCTGGATACTCTTGTGAGGTATAGGTCACATATACTTTTTGGGGACTCATCTAAGTAAGAGCGTCGTGAGGGCCGCGACTGTGAGAATTGGACTGTTCTCTAAAACTCTTATGAGAATCAAGATTAAGCGCATGGCTATTAATAGCGCTAACCCGCCAAAACTATGTATTCGTCGACATTATATGTGTGATAGTTTGAAATTCGATCAAAAAATCAAGTTCAAGACTTTGTTTACTCAGGTTTCTCAAATAGCTACTATCAACACTAAGTGTAGGTTCAAACCCAAAAGGTACCTATACCTAATGCATAATAGATGGTTGCTCATAACCTTTTGTGAGGGATTGTTGGAGATAAAAGGTTTAAAACAAACATTTACATCATAAATTACAAAATTTATTTTGAGATAAATTTCATACGTTACAAGCATAATAAAAACATGAGTTACGACACTTATTATTTGTAACGTTCGTGTTTTTATTAAGAACTTATGGCTTGGGAGTTACAAGAATTAATTTGCAAGTCACCTAACCTATGAGATTATTATATAAAAGAGTCTGTAAGTTCTGGAAGCATGCAGTTATGAGAAATATAACAGTAAACTGTAATGTAAATCGGCACAGGAGGATTACGTGGTTCGGTTATAAAACCTACATCCACAGACAGCTTTAGAGTTGATTCATTAAGTTCTTATTTGTACAATCTTTAGGATCTTTTACAGTGCTGACTCACTTTCACACACTGACATAATCTTTGTAAAACAAAATCCCGTCAAGATCTTAAACTCTAGTGATACTGCTCACTCTCTGTCGCAGATAACTTAACAACAGACTGTTAAGTATATCATAACCACAATGTCTGACACTGAATTACATAAACACTTAACTCGCAAGTTCTCTCAAGTGTCTACTAACTCAAACAGACCTAATCAAAGATTCATGCACGATTACAATCTCTCATGCATGAATAAAACACTCATAAAATCAAATCAAAGAAGCATTTCAATCTGAGTTAAAGCTCTCCTTTTAATACATGGAATGCCGTGACATAAACTCACCCAACCAATTAACTATATGTTATTGTTATGTAAACATAATAATATATATAATGGGAAGCCTGATCGAAATCTCCTTAGATTCCTGTAAAAATCCTAATCAAACTCTTATTAGGAATTAGGATAAAGACAAATATAATAGGAAGTGATATAATTAACTCCTAAAGGAATTAGGACACAAATAAATATTCTCCTATTTTAACTAGAATACATTAAATAATGTCATAATCTAAGAAGATATTGATTCTAAATCAAATACTTCCTAAAATATACTTATAAAAACAGTAAAATAAGGAGTAATATAATATTCTTGTTTTATCACAAGTTAGACAAAAATATCATGTGCATGGCACATGCATGTTGACACCAACAGAGTCTCATAGTTCTAACATTAGAATGTGAATATTTTTTGACTATTTTCTATGTTTTGAGCAACCGCGACACATGAAAATATGTTATTTTCTTTCGGTGATCGTGCTCATCGAGAAGATAGGCTGTGAGCATTAGGTTGTATCTTGGAGCCCTTGAGTATCGATATGACTCGCACGAGGGGAGGACTTTTTGGCTTTAGGACAATGCCTTTGACATGCCTCCTAAGTGCTCAGGCCACGTATTTCTTGCTCTATCTCTTTACTTGTTCTATTTATCTAATATATTGTTATGTTAATCTAATTTATATTTTATTATTTCTTCAATATATTATTATTTGATTATATTATTTAAATTTATTATAAATATTTCTAACAATTGGAGTAATTTCAACTTTGTGCCTTCTGTCAAAGCCAATGCCAATAGTAGGACTCACGGGTGCCACGGCCAACATTTTTGTGGACAATGCGGCCTAGAGGGAGTTCTTGTATCGACATTTTAAAGTTTCGTCAATAGACATGGAGAGTGCAACTGTTGTAATGTTAAGATTTCAATCTCTTTCCTCCCCGGTTTTTTCGCTGTATCATTAAAATCACTTTGTACAGCAGCCAATATGACAAGTCATGGGTGTGTTATGAAAAAACCAGTTCTGCTTGCTATTTGTTAACCCGAAAAGAATTTTGCTGGGATACAACTCCCACCCCGTTCCTTTGTTTAAGCTTACTTATATAACTTCCCTTGTACACATCAAGCACCAAGTGTTAGCTGGTCATGCACTCTTAAACATTAGCTTGGCACACAAACACAATATTCTAGCTGTAACTTTATTATACTAAGTTGGTAAATAATTGTCCCAAATGTTAGAATTCTACTTAATCTTGATTCTTTAGTTGTTAGAGTTGTTCTATTCAATCCTTATTTTCTAACTCACCAACCCCTATTTCTAAATTTACTCCATTATAAATTATAAATTATCATTATTGTCTCACTGAACCCATATGATACCCAATTTACTCTTTCATTGTATGAATGAAATTTTCATTCTGCCAGACTCTATTTGACTTCTTCAAATAAATTTATCTTTTATCATAGGGAGACGTCACAAATTCCTAATCTAGACCAAATTAGACTAGAATTCTTCGAATTTCTATTTATTTTTTTGTCATCAAGATTTAGTCTATTTAAAGGTCTAATAATGGATTTTGGGATATGACTAAAAAAAGTGAAGGAAAACAAACAAATCAAAGATTTACGCTTTCATTTCTTTGGTGAGATTGAAATCACGCTATTTAGAAGGTAGGCATAATGCACGCAAACTCAAGAAAAGGGACGTAATTCCCTAATTTATCTTCCACAACTCTTAATAGCGAGTAGTTTGAAGGCTCAAGATTTCATTCATTCATTTTTTTTTCCTTGGGAACTCGGTTCCTAGTCTTGAGTCAAGATTTGCTGTTTTGCTTGCGTTTTCAATTCAAAGATTTAAGCTGATTGCAAGATTGAATTCTGGTAGGAGGCTCAAGAGAAAAGGGAGGAACCACCATCCAATGACCCTCCATACTACTTGAGTAAAAGAATTATGAATCTGAAAAAAAAAATTAAATAAAACGTTGTGTTTAAGATATTAAAATAACGTATATACAAATTGGGATTGTAGCGTTTAAGAGAATTATGGTTTATAATATAACAAATAATATAGATGTATATTTAGATTTTTTTTTTTGTTCCACTTAGTAATTTCATTCTGAGGTAAAATTGTCATAATAGAAGAATATAAAAATGGGGGCTCAGGAGTTAGAATGTGGGACTAAATATAAGTACTCCAGTTGTTATCTATCTATAATCATTTCTCTAATGGCTTTACTAATTTAAATGGGCTGGTCTAAATAAAAAATGGCTTTGATTTGTGCAGTACACCATTTTGAGCTGGTTAAGTTATCCAACAGGGTGTATTCTCGTGTGAAATACTTCAATCTGAACAGTTATACATTAATACAATTGTACATACGCTCATTTTGACTGTGGTAGCTTTTTCCAGACCAGCTTGTCAAATGGGTTCCCAGTAATAGTGATACGCGGGCTATCAGACTTAGCTGGAGGCCAGTCAGTAGAGAACGCCATCGACTTATTCGGATCCCTCGCAGCTCGCAATACTGCCAAAGCGGTTCTTCAATTTATCAACACGCTATGCGGAGCTGCTTCTTGAATGCTTAGAAACAAGTAATAATGAAGAGCCAGGGATTGGAATGGCCAAGTTATGGACCAATAGCATTGTTTATGCTGACCTAATGGTTCTCAACATGTCAATGATTATATTCATGGTTACAAGAGTTTAACAAAAATAACCATTATTTAAAAGGTTTTATTTTTTAAGGTCTTTTTTTTATCTATAAATAAATCCATTAAAAGCATAAAACATACAGTTTTGTCATACCAATATTTTGTAGGGCAATCGTCAATTGGACCCCTATTGTTTGTAAAAACATAATTTTCAAAAATCATCACAAAACCTTCTAGCTATTAATAATTTCCTTTAAAATAAATTGTTAATGAAATAATGTCAATTAAGCCCATATCTCACAAGTGAAATATTATATTTAATCTTTTTATCTTTTAAAATTTTAGAAACCTATACATGTTTGGAATTGAACCCGATACCTATTAGTTAGAAAATATATTATTTACTACCAGACCAAGTACATAATTCAATCTTAAATGAATAAATAATTTATTTAATATATTTGAGTGAAACAATGACCTATTCACCTTTTGCTTTACCATCACAACTAAACTCAATTCCAATAACATTAAAATACGCAACATCAACCAAAATCCAAGCAATGTAATTTCTTTTTTAAAATCAAATAGAAAATTGAAATCTAATAAAAAATAAAATCAATATCAAAATAAAAAATTAAACTTAATCAAAATAAAAAAATCTATTAAAAAATCAAACATAATCAAAATAAAAAATATATATATCAAAATAAAAAAATTAAATCATGTATTTGATTTGGTGGTAGAGTATACTTTTTTTAACTAATAAATATCAGATTCAAATTCTTTTATTTGTAAATTTTTAAAATTTAAAAGATAAAAAAGATAAATATGATATTTTATTTGAAAGATAAAGATATAATTATAATATTTTACTTTAAAAATAAAATTGTAAAGATATTTTTCTTTTAATAATTTATTATTAACAGAAAATTGGCGGGGGTTGGGCTGTTTCGACAAACGCGATGATTGCCCTATTTTGTAAAATTAGATCAGCCACAGGATGTTCCCAATTCCCCATATTCACATTTTACGAGGAGATACAACTCAGCCTTGTGTTGTTGCGTCACCAGAAAGGAAAGGATGTGGCCCTTGTGGTGGCATCTGATGTGGCTGCCACACATTTCAATTTCATTCCATATATACTCCAATTAGTCGCCGTTACAACCATACCTTCATCAACGTGTCACATTTTTCTTCAAGATTTGTTTGTTACTAAATCTTTTTTTTTAAACATTATTTAAATGAAAAAAATCTTAATTGAGATGGCAAATATCATATCCGCCACACGTTTACTTAACAATTAAGTGAAAAAAAAAAAGAAAATAAATATGTAGCTGATGGATGGAGATTTATTGAAAAATATGTAGAGGAAGTGTCCGTAATAAGCCAGTTCCGCTGACGATTTTTATGTTACAATCAATAAAAGACTGATTTTTTTTTTTTCATATTATATATTACAGATGGACAATTTGTTTCTATAAATTTGGCTCTCCAGTACTCTCCAGTCAGTCCTTATCTATCGTCAGAATTTCAGAACGAAGTGAGAGACACACAACAAAAGCAAAGAAAATAATAGTTGAGAGAAACGGAGATGGCTTTTACTGAGAAGCATGAAGCTTTGGTAAAGGAATCATGGGAAGTCTTGAAGCAAAATGTCCCCGAAAACAGCCTTCGTTTCTTCACCATGTAAGTATATTATTATTGTATATCAACAATTGGTTAAAAGCTTTAGTTTTCATTATTTCAATCTGCATTTTCCTGGGATTATTCAAGATCAACTTAAGATGATAATTATACAGATTTTGTTAATTGTCTGATGATGGATAAAATATATACAATAGAATTCTAGAGATAGCACCAGCCGCTAAAGCCCTGTTCTCGTTTCTGAGAGATTCAGATGAGATACCACAAAACAACGCTAAGCTTAAGGCCCATGCTGTTAAGGTTTTCAAGATGGTGAGTAAGTGAGAATTATATATTAATATCTCTCCAAGCTTTGTAATCTTCCTTTGCATTAATTGTTTATAGATACAAAAGCTATTAATATCTCAGATAATTATAATATTACATTATTATTATTATTTTTACCATGCATGTACTAGTATAGACCTGTGAGTCGGCGATTCAACTCCGTGAGAAGGGAGCAGTAACGGTGGCCGATACAACATTGAAGTACTTAGGATCTGTCCATCTCAAGAACGGAGTCATCGATCTTCATTTTGAGGTATTCACCGTAATGTGTAACTTTTGTTTAAAAGTTGATGAAACACATATAAGAATCGAGGGATTTCTGAAAATTAAATTAAAATTATGCAATTGGGTTTCACGGACATATACTAATTATAATTTTATTAAAATCTTGTATGTAATACTCTACCGTTAATGTAGGTGGTGAAAGAAGCTCTGTTGAGAACGATAAAAGAGGCAGTTGGAGAGAAATGGAGTGATGATTTGTCTTGTGCTTGGAGTGAAGCCTATGATCAATTGGCTGCAGCCATCAAGGCTGAGATGAAGGAAGAGGCTATTCAGCTTTCTTGAAAACTAATTTGTCAAGTTCAAATTCAATTATTTTGTGTGTTGTGATGAGTGTAATGGGAGTTTATTGCATGATTCGATTTACAAAAATAAACAATTTTTTAAATTGTGTTGTCAATCTAAAATCAAAATGATTTCGTAATATAATAATTGATCAACGCAGGGACAAAGCGGGAATTATTTTTAGAGGGGACAAAATTGAACATTAATAAAAGAAGATAAATTAATATAAGTAAAATATAATTATAAATTTAAGGAAAGTTTATGCTATTTTCTTTCAACATTATTTCGAAGGTATATAATCAAGTTTAACATATCAATTTTATGTTCTTAATACAAGAGAAATGATAAAGGTAAAATAATTAAGTAAAATATTAAATATATTAATTCAAAAGCAGCTTATCTTTAAAAAAAATAAAACAAATCAACGAGTGATGATGGAAAGAATAAAGAATTTTGTTTAGTAAATAAGATTTAAACAATAATTTGTATATACAAAACAATGTGCGTTCATAATTCATTAAAAAGACATAAAAGATTTTTTTTTTGGCCCAGGTGGGCAATTGCCCCTGCTGCACCTATGCTGGCTCCTTCCCTAGATCAACGGAGATATTAGATTGATTCAATCAAATTGCCCCTCCTGGGCCTATGCTGGCTCCGTCCCTGGATCAACGGAGATATTAGATTGATTCAATCAAGTACCCAATTTTGATTAGCTTGTTTACACACCATTAATTATGCAATATGCATATGGGAGACACCGAGGCCTCGTTATACAAATACAATATGTATATAAGAGACAACGAATTAGGAAAAGAGTACTTCTATTTTAACCACTATTCTCTATCTCATTAGATCTCACTTTTAAATTTATATTTTTAAACTTTTTAATGTTAGTTTACTTTCTTAATGTTCCAATTTTAACCTTATTAGAATATCAATAATCTTAACTGACTAATTAACTGCTTGCGAAAGTTGCCACGGGCATTACATGTTTCAAGATAGACTAATTAACATCAATTCAATTGACTAATTAATTGCTTGGGAAGGTTTTGTTGGAAAAGGCTTGATCATTTGGAAGTGTTTCAAGAGGTCCCGAGTTAAATTTATTTTTGTATTCGATGAAAGGGTCTTCATTGCTCATCCCAGAAGTCTCTAATCAAAAATTTATTAATGGAGAGAAGACAACAGCAGTAAATCATGAACCCCCAGTAGTTGAAAGAATGATGAATTATTTTATGAGTTCAGCTGGTATGTATTTTATATATACGGTGGTAAATCTAATTTATTAAGTTACCATATCAAATTACTCCTACAATAGCAAGGGTAATTCTGGTGGATTGAGAAAATTAAAAATTTTAATAATTTAAATTTTAAATGGGGACTAATGAAAAGTAGGGACTAAAGAGAGCTACTCTTAAAAAAATTTCATTTTGATACAAAAAGTTCAATTATAACTCTTAGTCTTATTTTAAAACAAAATTCATTTCAACTTGAGAAAACAAAAGATTTATATAAAAAAAATTCATTTTAAATTTTATTCCATATTTAAAATAATTTTTTCATAATCTTTAATCTCTTTTTATTATTTTGTTATAAAATCCAATCTTCTAAATCTTAATTTAACAAATTACAACTTTCTATTATTCCCCTTCTCTTTCTCACTAAATTTTTAATTTAATATATAAACAAATATATATATATATGTATGTATGTATGTATGTATGTATGTATGTATGTATATAGCAGCGGACCTAGGATTTTGTGAAAGGGGGGGCATCTTAATATTTTTAAATTTTTATAATTTCTTTTATAAACAATGAAAAAGAAAAAATTTATTAAAAATTAAAAAAATACATACAGATAGGGGATATAAACCTCATCCCTTAAAATAAATTCTAGCACAATAAAACAAAATATAAAATATTAAAATATGATAGTTTAACAATTTAGTAAATATAAAGTTATAATTGTTTCCTACGAGTTTTCATGCTTTGAAAATGTTGTATGATTACCTTATTATATCAAAAATATCTTTCTAAATGCATGTAAGCAAGCTATCGTTTATCTATTCATCTCCTATTTAATTGCGTGGTTCAATCTTTACAATATTTATAGCAAAGAATAAATTAAAATAAATAAATAAGCATTAATAAAATATAGATAAATTTTATTGATAGAATATAGTGATAAGAATTAATTAAAATAACAATGTAATTTACTTGAAAGGAAGGATAATTAGTTACATATCTTGTATTCAATTGCACTTGTTATAAAAAAGGTATATGATTGTCTGCAAAATAAAAACAAGATATTGACAACAAATGAACATGAAAACTACATAAGAAAAACATTAAAAATTTGATTAAAATTTTATGTATAAAATAAAGAGTAAAATATTAATTATAATAAAATATAAACTCGTTTGGCTTTTGAAGAAATTTGTCCTCGTCTTTTCTCTTCTACCAATTCGCAGGGGAGAAGAGTAGTAGGAGACAGCGTAGGTGGCGAAGGTTAGTGGTCAGGTGGCTGCAATAAAAAGAAATTAAAAAAAGTAATATGTAGTTAAATTAGGTACTTTTCAATAAAAAGGTGTATTTGAAACTAGTAAAACCTGAGGAGGTATAAGAGATTTTAAGTTTTCAGGAGGGGCCTAAGCCCCCTTGGGACCCAACGTCGGTCCGCCTCTATATATATATATATATATAAATATACACACACACACACATACATATATGTACATATATATACATATATACATATATAGTATATATGTATATATGTATATATAGACATATATATACATATATACATACATATACATATATACATACATATATATGCTTTGCTTACCTTTCGTATTTAATATATATGTAGACTTTTCATTATAAAATTAGTGTATAAACAAAACTGATATAATAGTTTTTTTGTCATAAGAAATACATCTTATTCTCTTTTTTGTACATTGTAATGATATATTTCATAAATAAGGAACTAAATCTAAAACATCTTAATATTTTAAGTTATATTATATATTTTATTTATTGGCTCCTCAAATCAAAAGCTTTAAAGGTTACGAATACGTAAAGCTATTTTACATTTAAAACTTGCAAATAAAAAATTATTAAAATTATATGTAGTAAATTAAAATTTTTGTAGCAAATAAAATGTTTTGACTCCTCTTAAACGAATAAACATTGTGGAGTAATGGCACTACAAAATGATCTGACAAATTTACAATCAAGAAATTTATAGTGCTGCTGGCTGACTTGGACCAAACATATTAGGCCGAAGCAACTTTCTGCCTAAGGGTGTTCACGGGTCGGATCAGTTTTTGCTGAATTCGATTCAACTCGATGCACCATTGAGTTTAAAGATTTACATCTGAGATCAGGTCTTTACAAATTAAAATCTAATGCATAATCCGATGCTTCGGGTCGGGTAAGGTTCATCGGGTTGTTAATGAGAAAACTACTTTCACATTTCAATCTCTTCTCCTATTAAAGCTCCAATCATGGCTTCTAACAAATAGTCCTTGGCATACAAAAAAGCCAGTTTTAGAGGAAAATAGATAACACCACCCACAATTTTGGATATTATAAAAAATATAAAAATATAAAAAATAAAAATCTCATAAACCGTTCATTTCATTTCATTTGGTCTTCATGAAATCTAAAGGGAAATTTGTGGGGGGCTTTTTAAAAATAACCAGGTATCCCAAAACTTTTCATGCCATAGCCCTCAAGTGCTGAAAAGTCTAGAATGCCCCCATTATTTAAAAAATATTGTAACTCTTCATCTTTTCCACCACATCTTTATCCAAATGCCAAACAGTTTCAAGCATTGAACCCTCTGATCCGCAGCCATTGAAGCCTCCATCATATTGTTTGATCACCCAAAAACCTTGACTGACTATTATTAGAGAGATAGCCTCTGAGGGAATTTTAGAGAGAGATAACATCCAAATGACATCAAATAATCGTAGCTCATGGTTGAAGGTAAGTCTATTTGATTTCATGTTTATTTTGTGTGATTTAGTGTTAGAAATTGCTTAATGGATGTTGATATGATGAATATGTGATATATTTGTAAAGAGAGAAACGAATTTGAATGTGGGTTTTAGTATTTTAGGTCTTTTTTTTTTTAATTTAGAGTGAATGGTAGTGTTGTTTGTAATTATATTGACTGACTTATGCTAATGTGAATGATGGTTTGATATTGTTTGTCAAAAATTGCAAAATAACTGATAATTGATAATGAATGTTGTGGAGAAGACGAAGTTCTATTGTATGTCGACCTGTTGACCCTTTGTCGACCTATTTGTCAACCCATCGATCCACACGTCAACCTATCATTGACCCCAAACCCAAAAATTGACCCATCGTTGACCCTAGATTGATGTTGACCCATTATTGATCTAAACTCATCGTTGACACAGAGTCACAATTGTCGACCCAAGATCCACTCATCGATCCCATTTTGATCCCTTAGAATCATAAAAAGTATGTTGACCCATCATCGACCCTTTGTCGACCCTTTGTTGACCCATCGACCTATCGTCGAACCTATCGACCTATGGGTCCATAGGTTGACAAGGTTTTATTGGCCAGTTCTATAGGGTCAACGATGGATAAACGTCTGACCTTAGACATGATCGATAGGTCGACAATCAACCCATCGACCCATCGACCGATTTTACTGAATGAATTTTTTTTTTAATTTTTAAGGAAAATGACTTTTCTTTCATGACATTTCAGGTTCATAGGTAGATCCTAATAAGCCTAGAATGACATTTGATCTGAAAACGCTTAAGGAGGATCATTTCAATGCCACAATGTCTAATATGACTAGTTTGGAATGCAATTAATGGATAAAGGAGAACCTCAGCAAACGAACACAAACCATGTTTCGTAACAATACATACTTTGGATATCTTTTGGACATAAGTGAACTGACCTTTCTAGGCAAGGTTGTCTATAACTTGCTGTTACATGAGGTGCAAACATCAAATATGGGCAAAGAGTTACGGTATCTAGTAAATTGTAAGATAATAGAACTTACATACATCCATTTAACTTTCTTAACATTTTTTTTTTAATTCTACTCACTGACAATTAGTTGAAATTTTATTTGATCAGGGAATGCTATTCGTTTTTTCAGCTCATGAGTTTGGGTTGATTATCGTTTTGAAGTTTGGAAAGACCACTCCACTTCAAAAGAAGAAGAAATATAACACATGATTGCATGACAGGTATTTTGATAAGAACTTGAAGCTATTTCAGTTTAGGGAAAGTTTAAGAAGCATCTAATCTCTTTAGAATATCTATCGTTGGTTGATGATCTAGATAAATTTAACGATTATCCGTAAAGAGAAGTGGCAATGACATCATTTGCAATAGTATGGGGACTGCCATTAAGGGTCGTTCAGATAAATTTAAGAAAAAACAATCAACTAATTAGGACCATTACAAAAAAGTTATAATCTTTATGGATGCTCATATGCTATCCTGGTAAGTATAACATCTGCATTTGATAACATGCTTTATCTTTAGTTACGTAACTGTGGTTAAAGATGCGAATAGTATACATTAATTTCGTAGGTATGGTTATATGAGGATGTTCCTTTTGTAGCCAATTCATATGGAGGAGTAGGCGAAAACGTTAAGAATGTCATAACTAGATTGAACAAGTGGACAAGCAAAAGGACTCCTACACATAAGGATGTCTAACAAAGTTTATTCGACGAAAAAACACATGAACATATTTGTATGTATATAAAGTTGTCACTCAATTGCTTATGCTTAAGTTATCTAATGATGTGTATTTGTTAATACAGGATTTACCTGGTGTCATACTAGAGCCCACCAAAGGAGAGAAGAAGCAGCTAGTATAAGCATTTGGTGAAGATATTGGGAACCGGTAGAGGGCCACATGTGCAGTGCGCTATAGGGAATGTCCCACTGCTAGAACCAGAACAGCCATCAAATGTTCCTCCAGCCACACAGAAAGGGCCAAAATGAATCAAGGATACCCCTAGAACATAACATAGGCCTACCACTACAACAATAGGGTCTAATGATTCTACAAAGTTATCTTTAATGTGCCTACCAATGACATGTGCACTAGCTTACTTATGGTTTGGATGGAGTTCCACTCCTACACGTATGTGCACGTTTTGAAAAGTTTTAACTTGGAAGAAAACATGGTTAGGGACCTACACTGCTCTCAAATGCCACTTGCAAGTTCCAAACCAGTAAACAACCTTAAAGTAGGATTTGGTTGATATAGTAAATTTATACTCAAAGTTATGACGGAATTCCATGTTTGCCATCATTTCTCGAAGTTCCAGCTTACTTGAAAACATTTGGCCCACAAATACTTTACAACTTTGAATGTCATGACTTTCTTTGACAACTGGTGTAAAAGATGGTGGTATAGGAGCTATCCATTGAAATACATTACTCACCCTTGGTTACATTGATCAGGTTCATAAATAGGGACCCTTAATATTTTTTCTTCTACGAATTGTGTTGATGGATTTCTAAGATTTAGATTATTGTTAGATAAACTGGGATGTTCACCATCATTTCTGTATTTTGGATAATCTACCTCATCTTTATAAAGACCATCTGTCACCCATGCCAATAACAATTTGGAACATCATCATCTTCTTCTTCACTATGCACATCTTTCCCTTCATCGCCATCACTTTCTTGTGGACACTCTTCAATTCCCTAAAGCTATCTAGGTTGGGAATATCGTCCTTTGTCACTTTAATACCATCACCTCCAATCTCACTATAGAATTCCATATAACTAAGAACATGATTGTCAAGTTGTGCAACATTAGAGGATGGCTTCCTTGCTTTATTGTCTTCTTGCCTTAGAAATCATCTGTTTCATAACTCTAATTTTTGTTTATCACGTTTGTCAAATGACATGGATATTGGCGTGTACTTTTTTTTCAATGTAACAAACTGTGTTTTATCATAATCTTGAAGTAATCCTCAGTTAGGTTGGGAACAGGCCTAATACAACTGGTAAGGTCAAAAAGAGCTCTCAATCTTATATCCTTTGATCGACAACCATCTAATCCTAGTTTCAAACATATGAATGGCACAAAGTCCTGAAAAGTCATTTCCATTGGTATCAACAATGTGCTTGAATCTCTAACCCTATATTTGTAACTACCATTAGCTTGCTCCTCCCAATGACCACCATAGAGGAGCACAAATCTAATATAAGCCATCTGTGGGCAAACATGTGTACAAATTAGTGAAAATACATGAAAAATAAAAAATGGCTTCAGAAGAGCCTCAAACAATGTATTCTAGAAAATAGGTCGATGGGTCTACGAACTTTTTTCGACTTTGTCGAATTGGATCAACGAGCCCACTACTAACTGTTGATCCGTCTGACTAGGTCAACAGGGTTGATGACGGGTCGACAAGACTATGTAGACCTGTCAATCCTATCTTTTGAGAATGTAAACAAATTTTGTCTAAGTTCGACAGTGGGTCGACAAGGTCTAAAATGGGTCGATGGTTCTTTCATCGATCTGTCGACCCCATCGAAATTCTGGAAATCAAACAGTTTCTTCTTTCTTCTTAAAAAACCACAAGTTCCATACAACTATTACATAAAATTGACTTCCTTCATGTATATCAACATTTATTCATTGACTACCATACTTGTTTTTCATAAATCATGATAAAACATAAATAAATATGTTAAGTACTTATGTTAGAGAGAGAAATATCTTAAAAACCAATTTGACTTCCTTCCAATGCTTCCAACTGAGTTTTATGCCTTTTATATCTCTTCAAATGTTTGTTTGTTTGTTATTTATTTCAGAGTCCATATCTTAGTTTTGTTAGATAGTTAGAGAGTCAGCAAGGTGAGATAGTTAGAGTTAGGTAGAGAGAGTAAATAAAATGAAGCGGAGGAATTATTTTGAGGGTATATAAGGTAATTTGCTGTTTGGGAATTACTTGAGGGTTGTGACATGAAAAGTTTTGGGATACCTGGTTATTTTGAAAATGCCTCCTGATTTGGGGCTATTTTTCAAAATTTCCTGAATCTAAATTTATGTTGCAGAATGTTTATAATAATAGCCACAACATCAAAATTAAAAACTTAGACGAAAACCAAAGCCCAAATCAAGAAAAATAAAACAGATCAAGATGCAGGGGTCAAGGCCACTTAATCAAGAAAGGCTCCACTTTTCATTTCATTAACAAACTATTAACTGAGTTGAAAAAGAATAATAATCACATAGCATTCAATAAAACAATAACATAATTAAAATAAAAATTTTAAAAAAACACCAGCCTATTGCAAAGAAGAAAGTGAAGATCATAGAGAGATGTTGCCAAGAATTGCACAAACCGTAAAAGTATAGAAATTTTGACTCGTTTAAAGAAACAAAGACAAAGTAGGCATAGAAAAAATGAGATTGCTATGCATAAAACTCCAATTTTCTTTTTCTTTGTTGTCAACAAGTTTGAAAGGGAATATTTTTGTTGGAGCTGATCTACAAAGATTGAAATCTGAAGGTCTAAATATTACTTATATATGAAGGAGATGGACACAAAAGGGTATGGACCGTATGGTAGTCTTAGGTCCCGTTTGATTAACTCACTTATATCTAAATCTATTTAGATTTTAGATGTTTAAAATAATTTAGACTGTTTGTTTTATAAACTTATTATTTATTTTCAGACTGAATCATCTGAATAGAAAAAGTAAAAAAATCGTACTCTTTTTGTTTCAGACTCTCTAAACTATTAAAATACCAAAACAGTCCCTCTATTAATATTTAAAAAATTTTATCTTCTGTCCTCTTTTACCCAAGCCGCCACCTGCCTCTTCTCTCTTCTTTCAGTTCTTTGTGACAGCAGCAACTAATTATTTTTTTATTATAATTTTTTAATTGGTAAAATTAATACATAAAATATTTAATCATCATAATAAATAATAAATGTATAGTTATTAATAATTTTAATTATTTAATTTTAGAGGATTCTATAAATATAATATTAACTAGTTAAATAAAAAAGAATTTTAGATTAATTTTATCAAATATTTAATTTTTAAAAGATTGTAACAAAAATACTAATAACTATCCATTTATTTGAAAATAAATTTTGATTTAATTTTATTAACTATTTAATTTTTAAAGTAAAAAATGTAATACAATTATTTTATATTTCTTATTACAAGGGTAAAAAGGTCAGATGAAAACTAATTAAGTGGTATGTAAAAATATAAACAAACATGATTTTAAGTGACATAAATTAAGTCCTAAAAAGTGTTTAGATCTAAAAAGTGGTAAGTGATGAAAACAAACACCCCCTTAGTCCTAAAAAAAGAAAAAAAAAAAAGAAAAAGAAACGGCGACGCCGTGACGGTGGAGTAGAGGCATAGAGGAGCGACAACTGGAGTCGGAGGAGCGATAGTTGTTGAAGTTAAAGAAATAAACTTTAGGGATTCAGATTCAATTAAGATTAGGGTTGAATTTGGGAAGTGTTTTACTTTTATATTATTGATTTGTTGTGGCCAAGTCAACAATAATATCATGCTTCCCACGAATGGTAAATTGACATGTGGCAAAAAACAATTTTTTTTTAAAATATTTAATTAGGTCGAGTTTTGTCGGGTTGTGACAAGAGAAACCTATGACAACCTGAACCTGATGAAATCCTATTTTCTTAACCCGATTTCTTTCAAGTTTCAAATTAGCATAACCCGACTACACCTCATTCGGGTCGAATCAGGTTGGCTAAATTTGAACACCCCTATTTTCATCTAATGTTTGATTCGATTTTGTTCTATTTTATGATTACATATAGTTGGATTTCTAAGAATTTAAGGACAAAAATTAAAATAAAAATAAGTTTAAAAAAATATATATCATATTAGAAGTTTGATATTGAATTATAATTTAGATATCTATCGTTATAACTTTTAACATCTTATATTGCACGATGTAACATCTCATGCTACAAGTTATAAAATCCATTGCTACGATAAAATAATGATTTTTTTTTGTTTTTTAAAAGAGAGACGATACTGTGATGTACTATTCTATACGTAGGCATTTTTAAGCCGGTCTCAATGACATTGGAATTCAATCAATTTTGGTGGGTACTATATATATTGACTTCACTTTTAATTTATGCGGGAATATGTTCAAATTGTACAAATTGGAATTCAGAAAAAGCAGAACAGTTTTAGTGGTTAATTTATTGAATTTTATACCCATTGCTCCTAACTAAAATTGTTTTAAATCTTTGAAATAAGTTCACAATCTGTTAGTACTGTATATATGGCACACAATACTAAAATATAATTCGGTTTGATTTGGTCAAAAAAATTAACTTGAAATTAATCTTGGAATGAAATGTAAATTAGCACACATGCAATAAACCCTAGTTTTATGCTATGCAGTCGATGAACAGCTAGTCAACAATGGACAAAATTCTTGATCAGGTTGTTAGGGGAAAGTTGATTATAAATGGTTTTCAGCTTTATTGTAAGTAAACTCGTTCAACTTCAGTCTTCATAGCAGCCGAGATTAGCTGTCGTTTCGGGAATTTAATCAATTAATTACGGACCAAATTAGTCAATAAAGGAAATCAATAAAACTGATCCTAGCAATGGAACCCACATCTCGCTTGCTCTGCGTTTGTTGTGTTGGGCCAGTCGTTAGTTCATATTAAATGCAGTTTTTTTTTTTTTTTTATATTGGTCATTGGCGGGACTTAAATTAATATTAACATTATAGGGTAGGATATTTTAGGGTAAACTTATAAAATTTGATCTTATCATATTTAATGATTAAGATTAAAAATAAAAAATATTAGTATAATCAATATAGTACGTTTATTGAATACCAAATGTTTCTAGCGAGTGGGGAGCCACAGGAGGAGCCCCTTTTGGAAATTTAAAAACTTTTCTAATTTTAAGATTTTTATAAAACGTCCTTTCAAGTTTTCTTTTATTATTCTATAGAATTTGCTTTTATCTCTTACAGTTTTTTAGCTAATTATGAGATGAATTTTTTGCAGCCAAGAGAGACGGAAACAAAATAACTTAAGTGTTCATCTTTATACTTCTTTTTCATTTCTAAAAATGAACCATAGATGGAGTCAGAATTTCTGCCAAGGAAAGACAAGGCAAACAACAATAAAATTTAAAATTATAATAAAATAATGAAGAAAAATAGCGATATTATATCGTTTCAATTTTACAATTGTTCTTGACGGGATTTCATATTTTAAAAGCATTGAATCAATTTATCATTCAAACATTAATCTCCCATTCAATTTTGAAAACAATTATTGACAAAATTCATTGTTGAAAAGACACTTTCTACATTAGCTGTCATTAATTTCCAAACCAATATAGAATACCCTTTTTAAACTCAATCATTCCTTTTCCAAGATCCCCTATTTTCCATCTTAAAAATTCAATGTGAAGTCCATATTGTAAACATCAAATTGAATATCAGATGCTTAACTTAATAGGGACTACAACTCAATAACGCTTTCAATTGTATTATCAAATTAAGTTATCAATTTAAGTAATTGGTTCAATGCAATTCATTTGCTTAACTTAATAGTGAATACAACTCATAAGGTCATAGCATTTGTGCTTAGTTTATTTACATTATTAGAAATCTCAAAAATCATGACTCATGCCATAGTTTCAACAAAATAAATATTATAAATATATATACATGAAAAAAAAGAGCATGAATAGAAATTGTAGTACACAATAACAATAAGTCATGGAACCAAAATAAAATAACTACATATAACCATTGTCTCAATTTAATATATAATAGAATGATAATAAATAAATAGCAAAAATTATGAACTAAGATAAAGAATAAAAAAATGTGATCTTCAATGATATCACAATAGAGTATTTTAGCTTAATATGATAAAAATAATAAATAAAAAAAATAAGAGATGAAAATTTTTACCTTTAGATACCTAACTTCCAATGTTTGTTTTATAGATAGATGGGACCAGAAGATTAAAAAGTTGAAGCTAGAGAGAAAAGTTACGCTTTCATTTGGTTAAAGAGCCCCTGAGTAAAGTGAAGGAGAGGAAGACACACTTCTCAGTTTTATGTGAGATAGATGGGACCATAAAGGTAAAGTGAATTAGCTAAAAGACAAATTTACTTTTTGAGTTTGCTAAAGTGCACGGGTAAAAGAGAAGGAAACAGAAAGAAAGGAGTCGACCTTTTAGTAAATTTGTAATTTCAGAATACTGGAGGGGCAAAATTGATAATCCATGTTAGAAAAATTTTCTACTCCATAAAATTTCCAAATCTTGCCCCTCCGTGTCCCTTCTTGTACATGTCTTCGTCTATGAATGAACCTTTTTTAGTTATAACTAGGCTTATATACTTCCACCCAATTTTTTTTGCCCCGACTAAATTATTATTATTATTTTGGCTCCATCATTGTCTCTAGCCCACATAATTTATTACAAAGTTGATCCTCTAATACTCTATGTTGATCAAATATACACATACAGAGATTGGGATAATTTAACATAAACTTGACATCAACAACTAACCATTTACTAAATTAAATATGATAGTTAAGATTATAGTTCCTATGCCATCTCAGTTTAACTAAAATATAATCTTTTAAATAAAGAAGCTGATGCGGCAATCAAAATTATATATCCATCTCAGTTTAACTAAAATATAATTTTTTAAATAAAGAAGCTGATGCGGCAATCAAAATTATATATATAATTATCAAAAGTAATTCTATGTTTATACATCTATAGATTTTGTTTTTCTTAGTTAGCAAATTTGGGGTTCCCCATATAGGTCGGATAGTTGATTTTCTAGCTAGCTATGCCCAATTGCATACATAAACATACACCTAGCATCGAACCATTTACTAAATTAAATCGTATAGTTAAGATAATAGTTGATATGGTATCTCAGTTTAACTAAAATATAATTTTTTAAATAAAGAAGCTAATGTAGCAATCAAAATTTTATATAGGAATAATATCAATAAGTACCCTCGAGTTTTAGTTAATTTCAAACTGATGACGACTATGCATTTATCAATCACACTCCTGAAGTTATTCATTTTTCATTAATCACACTCCTGAAAATGATGTTTTTAATTAGGGGTGGGCATATTTACCCGATCTGATCGGGTTTACCACACCCGAATCGGGTTTATTCGGGTACTTTAACAAAAAAAAACTCGATTTTAGGTATTAAAATGTGAACCCGACAAACATCGGGTATTGATCAGATATTTTCTATAAAACCTGAACCGGTCCCTAACCCGATCATTTGTTTTAAAGCATCATTATTTACATGTGTTATCACCTCATTTGTTAGACATATGCTAATATTGTAGACCTTGGCACACAAACACAGGGGTATAAATATGACTTTCCTCATAACCTAGCCCCACTTTGATATTTCAATCCTCATTCTCCCCCCTCTCTCAATTGGCGACTAGACCACCATCCTCACCATTTGTCTTCTTTCTCATCACCATCAAGTATCATCTCTCTCACCTCACCACCTTCCTCACAGCAAGCTCTTACCTCTTACTCATGTCTTCTCACTTTTTTTTTTGGCCCTTTCTCTGGTTAACTACTCTACTCCATGTCAAGGATTTTTCTTTTCTTTTCTTTTCTTTTCTTTCTTTCTTTGTTTTTTTTTTTTTGCTCTTCAACTACAAGAATAAGATTATGCTTTTAGCTTTATCTCATTAACTTGGTTTTTTAATTTCTTAAATTATTGGGTTTTTGAAATTTCGATTAGAAATTTATGTACATTTATATGAATTTATTTTTATCATTTTTGTCGTCAATTTATCATTCTAATTTGCAATTTAACTACAAATAATAAAAAGAAAATTCTCAAAGATAACTTATTCTAGACTTTTAGAGATATAATAATACCTCAATATTTGTAAAATTTTAATTATAAAAAGAAAAAGAAAAATAATTATAATTATAATTTGAGTTCAAATTGTCTTATTGTGCTAAAGCCCAACCATATCTTACCTTATGAGACCTGACTCGACCCGAGTAGGTTCGGGTAGCATTGGGTCCACCATGTTTTTTACCCGATTCGGGTATGTGTGATCGGGTCTAAACCCGACATGACCCCACATATGCCCACCCCTGATTTTAATAAAAGTTCAAGGATGTAATTGATTATAAAAAAAAAATATTCATTCTTCGTTAGAACTAAAGTCAAAACTTGAGGATACTTATTAATATTGTCTCATTTTATATACAATTATTATTAAAAGTAAATTCTATTTAAAGAGCTATAGATTTTGTTTTTCTTAATTAGCAAATTAGGGTTTTCCATATAGGCTGCATCGTTGATTTTCTCGCTAGCTATGCCTAATTGCATACATAAACACGCATATAGCATCTAAACATTTACTAAATTAATTATGATAGTTCAGATAATAGTTGATATGGCATCTCACTTTAACTAAATATAATTTTTTTAAATAAAGAAGCTGATGTGGCAATCAAAATTTCATATATAATTGTAAATTCTATTATTATATAGCTATAGATTTTGTTTTTTTTTTCTTAATTAACAAATCAGAGTTTCCCATATAGGCCGAATCGTTGATTTTCTGGCTAGCTGTGCCTAATTGCGTACTTAGAATACATATAGCAATTATATGAACGGTCAATGGAAGAATTTTTTACACAACCCTGTACAATTTTATTTAAATTTCCTATGTATAAAATTCTAATATCTTAAGATCGTTTATGTTGTTACTGAGACAAAGTAACATAAGATTTCAGAATATACATAATTCAATCAAATCGTTTACCTCATGATAAATATTTTCTAAATCTCGGTAAAAGTATACAACAAAATTCACCACTTATTAGCGGCGATAAATATATATTAATGTCGGAATGTGTTTGTGAGTGCACAGTATTATATTGACAAGTTGGTTTTTGGCAATTGTAATATAATTTTGAATTTATAGTTTACAAATCATTAGTATATAGTCTTATAACATGCTACGGAAAATAATTGAATCTATATATATACAAAAGATTAATTGCTGTTTCATTAGGGTGAAGATAACAAAAATTTAATAAAAACGATATTAATTCTAAAATAAGGATGTCAAGAAGAGATTTAGCTCATAATATCTTTTCTCTATATATAATTGGATAAGATATTTTGGAATTAATGTTATACTTGTGGCAGGGTTTTAAGTAACCATTTTCCGATGGGATTATGTTAGCAAAGAATTAAAATAATAATAATAAAAAAGATTAACGTCAAGACTTTAACAGAGATATCACTAGAGTGTCATGCAATGAATGGAGGAGAGAGGACAAATAAACGGATTACGATTTTTTGAATTACGATGGGCCAAATAATTAATTAATTAACAATTTGACCGCTCGGCCGCCCCAAAAATTAACAATATTTATATACGTTGGCTTTGTGGCTTTCTCATGCTTAAAGCGGATACGGTTTCTATTTAATTTATACAAAAAATTAACTTTATAGTAATCGTATTAAAATATACATAATTGCAAACAAGATATCTAAGTATCATCGAAACTTGTTGTTGTCGTAATAATCTTGTGAATAATTCAAAAACCGTAACTGTAAGTAAGCTTAGTGAAATTATATTATTTTAATCTTTTAACTAATTAAAGAGTAGAGAAAGTCAATATACAAGAAATATGCTGTCTTTATTTTCCATATCAGGCGTATATACGTAGTCTCGATGTCGAAGGGATTGTGTCTTCTAGTGAAACTCCATGTCAATTAGGGCACACGCAGTTGAAAGTTTGAAAATTTTTATTTGGGGGCCATGTTTAATTACATGTATATATACTCGTTCTTGATTTCTCATTTCAGCCTCATGGTTTGACTAAATCTAGTCTAAGTTCCAAAAGAATAAATAAACTTAATCAAATATTGTAGCCAACGGTCTTCTTACATGCAATAATAACAAGGGAACGAGTCAATATTTCTGATGCAGAGAATTTGCAAATAATACTAGCTTTCCCAGAACTTCCACTTTGCTTAAATTCTTTGCATTTATTTCCTCCTACAAATATCCATTACTCTTCTCAAATTATTCTCCACCCCACTACTCAAATTTCTAAGTGAAACTAACCAGCTTAAGAGTTTGCAGGCTTTGGCTTCTGTACACATTATGTCACCTGCAATGGGTTTGCTATTTGAAAGAAGTATGGAAAGTGAGCAAGCAGAGAGCCAATACCAGAAGGGAGTGAAACATCTTTGTGAGAGAGGCATAGAGAAAGTTCCAACTAAGTACATTTTGCCTCCCCCGGCACGACCCAACGCAGCAAATGGTAATACTCGTATTAATGATAGCTGCAACCCTAATCTTCAGTTGCCAATCATAGATTTTGCTCAGTTGCAAGGCCCCAACAGATCCCACGGCCTCTTTTCTCTGGCAAAAGCTTGCGAGGAATATGGGTTTTTCCAAGTGAGTCTTACATTACATACACATATATATCTCTTCATCACCTTAAGAAAGTACCACGTTTGCATTATTTGAGAAACTAAAATTAATATATAGTTGTAAATTTATGCAATTTTAATTTGTTTATACTCTTCCATATCTTGGATCATGCATGCAGTTGATAAATCATGGAATTCCAACGCAAGCTATTAATAACATGTTTGACGTAGCTAGAAGATTTTTTGAGCTTCCCTTTGAGGAAAGGTCGAAGTACATGTCGAAAGATATGAGTGCACCAGTCAGATATGGGACAAGTTTTAATCAAAACAAAGATGCAGTGTTTTGCTGGAGAGATTTCTTAAAGCTTAGTTGCCAACCCTTGTCAGATCTTCTTCCCTTATGGCCTTCTTCTCCCATAGACTTGAGGTAGGAAAATCTTGTTATTATTCTAGATCTTCACTCCAGTATGATGCCCAATCTTGAGCTCATTGTGTGTGTGTGTGTATATATAATTTGATAACAACCACGCTCATTGATTTGTTCCCAACATTTTAATTTCTTCACATTTTGATACTGTGAAAATCAATTATTCTTATATTAATTCTTTGAAATATTTGAACAGGGAAACAGCGGTTGATTACTCAGAGGAAACAAAAAGATTGTATCTAATGCTTGTAGAGGCAGTGCTGGAGAGCCTTGGATTGGTAGAAACCAGAAAAGAAAATGAGAATGAAAGTCATGACAATTTAGGTTTGGAAAATTTTGAAGATGGAAGCCAACTCATAGTGATGAATTGCTACCCTTCATGCCCTGAACCTGAGTTGACTCTTGGCATGCCACCACATTCAGACTATGGTTTTCTTACACTTTTACTTCAAGATCAGGAAGTGAAGGGCCTTCAGATTCAGCACGGAGGAAGTTGGGTAACTGTGGAACCCATTCCCAACTCATTTGTTGTCAATGTCGGTGACCATCTTGAGGTAATTAGAGATTAATAAATGAGTTAGAATTACAGTTCTCAAAGAAGAACGACTCTTAGATTAAGTTCTTTACATGAAGTAATTTTATTCAATAGTCTAATAACAGGTTAAAAAACCTATTTGAATTTTTTTTTCTCTTATTGCACGACAGATATTTAGCAATGGAAGATTCAAAAGTGTGCTCCACAGGGTTCTTGCTAATTCCACAAAGTCCAGAATATCTATCGCTTCCTTGCACAGCCTGCCCTTCAATAGCAAGGTTCGCCCGGCACCGAAACTGGTCAATGAAGCCAATCCAAGACGCTACAAGGACACAGACTTTGCCAGCTTTCTTGAGTACATTTCGTCCTGTGAGCCCAAGGAAAAGAATTTCCTGGAATCGAGGAAGTTGACCTCATGTACATGAGCGAATGAATATGCAAGTTAAATGATTAAAATCAATAATTAGCTTCCTGGCTTTTTGTAGCGACAATTTCAAACATAGTATACGTTTATTCGGTGGAGAGAACTGTTCTCTATAGTTAATTAGCTAGTTTAGTTGGAAATTAATTGAAATATTATCGTTCTCACGTAAGTGTGATTAATTCATATATAGACAATTAATCCTCCTCCTATCTTCGAATTTGAGCATTTATGTTGATCAAATTATACAATATAATAGATCTCTTTTTGTTCTTTAATATGCTAGCTTGAGCTTCTCCAACTTTCGTCTCACACCCGACTTCACCCAGGAAAGGCTTATTTTTAATTTTTCCTTGTTTTTTTTTTATAAACATTAACAAATAAGAATTTCGTCAACCTAAATATAAAGAATCTGAACAACATGACAGTATGAAACCAAAAACAGAAGACAATAAAGGATAAGTTGTCCGAATTATTTTTGATGCCACAAAGTTTTAAAACGTGTCACAAAAGTCTTTATGAATACAGTCACTTACCAGTAAAGGAACACTTTCAACAATAGGAAAATACTTATGTAAGATAGTTAAGCAAAACATCTTACAATGCTGAGATGGTATGCTTAATTACTAATTAATATTCAATCATTAAAATGTGATCAATTTTTAAGTTTGTTTTGAACCATCCATGATGGTGTGTTATCATCTCATTGGATTGGGTTGATGAATTATCCTCTTCATCAATTTCTTTAACAAACTCATTATAATGTGTCATCATTTTGTTGAATAGACTCATCAAATTAACAAAGTATGTGGTGAGACTGATTTGTTGAGCTTATCCTACAGTAATCTCTCTGTGATGTTGTAAGTGTTAATTAATTGTATCTAACCTTTATTAATTTGTAAATTAATAAAAAATACAAACTGCACGTGGTAAACAATCAACTGAGTTTGAATGTACATGTCTTTCTAGATTTTGAGTACATAATTCACATGGTATCATCAAATAATACAAATTTTGGATAAGAAATCTTTCATGTACTAAAGCGTTCTTGAGGATCCTTTACTCCAACACCACATCAAGGATTTCTTTCGTGAATAAAGATTTCCTCCTCATCTTATATCTACCCACCTTGTTATAAAAATGCGATATATATCTCACGTTAGGTTAATAATTGATTAACCCTCCTCTAACCCTCTTATTTATAAGATTAAACAAATGTTCTTCTAAATTATGGTCAATACCAAACAAATAAGCAGTTATTTGAAAACCAATTATTCTATTACACATAAGATAAAGTTTGAAAGCAAAAAAGGTGACGAGTCACCTTGTACTGCCATTGTACTGCCATTGCAAGAAATTTTCACTTCGTATGACTCCTCATTCAGTTATTTTCAAATCGTTGGGCCTTTTTATCATTTAATAATATCCTCTCTTTTCTCACCTATCATGAAAAATCTCGTATGACTCCTCATTTAGTTATTTGCAAATCGTTGGGTCATTTTTATCATTTAATAATCTCCTCTCTTTATAACCTATTACGAAGAATGACAAGGAGCAATTTAACTACGTTTTTGTGTTAGTTGAATTCTCATCATTTTTTATTATAAGAGGCAAAAATTATTCAACGGACAGAGACTGATTAAGATAGTCAAAGTCTCATAGACGTGTGCAAGCTATACTTAGAGGTCATTCATTCAACAGTAGTTTTGGGAGATGCGTTGAATGTGACTCGAGAAAAAATGTAAAAAAAATTCAGTGTTCATAATACCTTTCAAATCATCTCAAAAAAGTTTTTCCGCTCATTTTCGTGTATCCATTGAGTGCAAACCAGCAGCATTAAGGCTGATCTCCTTAATTTCCTTGACATTCACTTCCTCCCGAGACAGGCTTCCATCTATGTAAGGCTTTACTGCTCACTATATTTTCTTTACAAAGAAAAATAAAACAGAGAGATCGATCACATCATTCACACTATATATATTATTATTTGTGAAATCATTTAGGCGAATAGATATCACTTATAATTGACTTATAAATTAAATGACACCGCCAAATTATATGATTTTAATTTCTTAAATCTTTCTTCCCTTTTACCTATTTGCTTTCCGGAGACTTACAAAATTTGGTAACCACAATGATATGCAAATTATTACGATCCTCTAATGAATTATATATATATCTCGCCAGCTAAATCCCAATCATATTTAGTTTTCAATTTTTGGAGGATGGAAACATTAAATGCAATACAAGGCCCTGAGAGTTAAGGAGGAAGTTTGGGTATAATGATATGTAGAAATCAAGCTAAAGTTTAGAATATTTTTAGGAATTTTAGTTTGTAATAAGAATTGGGATTATTTTCCTAATTCAATTAGGGTTTCATTTGATTTTAATTTTGTTAAGTAATATTTTGTTTCTCTGTTTAGTTATTGTTTTAGGTCTTTGGCTACTGTATAAGTGTCTTTGATTGTTATGTTCTGTAAGCTTCGAAGATGAATTAATAAAAATTTCTCCTCTATTATCTCTCTTCTTTTTCTTTTGCTATCTTGTTCCCCCTTTCTTTCTCTCTTGTTTTATCTTTCTATCTCTTACAAAATTATATATATTTTAGTATTTGTATTGAAAATTAGATTCTAAAAATCAAATTTATTAAATAAATATTTATAATTTTTAAACAACACAGTAATTGTAACAATCAATAATTTATTAAACATCCTTCAACCTATTCTCACAGCATAGTTACGAGTTGATTTTTCTTAGGGTACGGTTATGCGAACATGTCCTTAATTACCTTGAAAATCACTTCCTCTTGAGATAGACTTCCACCTTTACTAGTCTTTAATTACTCACTACGTCGAATTTTAGCACTTTCTTTACGGAGAAAAGTAAGTCAAGACAGATCACATCATTCACAGCAGTATTAAGTTAGTAAAATCGTTTAGTTGAAAAGGTCACGGATAAATGACACGGCAAAATACGTATTTAATTAATTTCTTATTTCTTCTTTCCTCTAACGATTTGATTTTTAAAATTTGGTAACCACGCGGTGATAATAAGAATTACCATCCTCTCATAAATTTTCTTCCAACCCAAATTAATCATATAATTAATTTGCAAATATTGCAACATAAGACAATATCAAATTGTGTGAATACGTGGTACAGTTTATTAAATTTCAATTAATATTATTATCACAAACACTTAATTATATGATTTGGAAGCTGAAGATCTTTCTTTTCTTTTTTCTCTAGGGAATGGAATTATGGAAACCTTAACTGCAATGCAAGGCCCTCATAGTTAAGGATCGAGATACTTTCGTTATGACTTATGATCTGTAGATCAAGCTAAAGAGTAAAGAGGGCATTAGGTACATGTGGTATATATCTACAATGTCCAATATAGTATAGTTATGCTATAAAAAGATAGATATGTAAAAGTGCTTTATGCGTAGTTGTTCAAATAAACTAGTAACTAACAAGATGATAAATATGACAATATCATCAATCATCAAAAGGATGAATGTGACATCACTTAGGAACTAATAAAAAGTTTTTATAAATGATATTTAATATCACAAATTGAGATAATCTTTCTCGAGAATGCTTCAATTCGGATGCCACTGGCAATTACTTATAAAGGTTATTAAGGATGAACATAATTAACTTCTGCCTAAACATCAAAGTACAAGACTTCTTGTATGTTGATGATGTTATGGTAATCCATACAAGTTGCGTATACCTAGAACATCATCTATGTTCAAGTTCCTCTTCACGTGCCCAGAGTCAACGTAAGGATACATGACTGCATCCGGGACCATGCTATGACCAAGCCCAAGAAGGTGTCCTATTTCATGGACTGCAACGGATTCCAAGTCCATCTCATCATCACCTGGCCAATGAGAACTCCAAACTTCATCCGCATCATAATGGAGTTCTCCGCCAGTTGGTGCACTAGCGTGAGCCACAATCCCATTAGGCCCGTCAAATGGCTGACCGTCACCATGATCACCCCGGTGGAAGCCAATCTCAATATCAGCAGCAGCAGTATCTGCTACTTCCTCAAAAGTGAAGTGGCTTACCATTGCCCATCGCTGAAAAGCTCTCCAACAAACAGACCTTAAATCTTCTGCGCCTCCAGGAAGTTGGACACTTGATTTAAACTTATATTTGAGATGGGATTTTGAAAGTGGCCATCTCAGGTCTCCTGCAAAGAGTTCATAGTGTGAGACTCCAATATGAATTTTCTTGCCGGATGGCATTGAACTTGCGCCATTGACAACATCTGCAACACCACATCTGGGCGTCAGCATTTGATTCACAGTACAAGCGTCTAGCCTTCCAGTGACATTTAAATGATAATTGAGCTGGTATGCTTTGATTGCTGACTCCAAAAGGTTGTCGAATTCATCATCATTTGCATGGTGTTGGCTATTGTTGTTGCTTGGATATTGCTTGGTATACTGACCATCGTCATTTCTTAAGTATCCGAATCTCCTGAGATATTGTTTCAGGTTGGAGAGGCCATTAACAGACTGACCTTTCTGGGATCCCTCTAGCTGTTTGATGAATTCGAATGGCTGGCCAGTGTGCATCGGTTGAGTTGGGCGTAGTAGCATCACTAGTAGGAGAAACAAAGCTCCCAAAAGTGGAGATGGTTTAAGAAACATTGGAATGTGCTAAACTATGTGTTGTGAACAAATTAAGAAGTTTATGTTGCGTCTTAGGTATCTTCGTATCTATATATAAAAACTCCCCTTGTGGAAGTAATTAATTTTTTTGCCTTGCACAAGTGTGTTGCTTATCGAACAGGGCAAAGTTTTTCCTCTTTTAATCTGCGATTGACACGTGGGCGTTAATCAAGTGATCCAATTGCTTTATTTATTTATTTTTAATATCTTATTCTTTTACTGAATTAATAGGAATATTGTTAAATAGTAGTAATTATTTTAGTTATTATATACTTTTACACTATTTTATCAATAATCAATTACCCTAATAACCATATAATTTAGATAACGATGTATATTCAATTAATTAGAGTATCACAAACATTGTTTCATGTTGTGGGACTAAAATTAGTTAACATAATTTAGATGCTTGAATATTTTGTAATCGACGTAAAGGACCTAAAGGTTCATTGATAGCCTGTAATAAAAATATAAAAAATGATCTTAAAATTAAATTACATGAATGTCACAATTACAGTATTAATGAGAAGCGCATGCATGGTGAATATCAACATCATTAGTCATCCTATGTGCTAGTATACTACTATTTTTCTGTATCTTTTTGTGAGAATTATTGAATAATATCGTACATGTTTCATGGCATTCTTGTGTTGCCAACCAGGATTAAAGTTGATGTCAATATCAATATTTATTACTATATTTTCTCTATCCAACTTTACATATGTAATTAAATAATAACAATGTACGTAGAAAGAAATTAATAAACCTACTACAATTAATATTATATATACCAAGAGTTTATATAGGGGTCTATATATTGACCATCTAAAAGATAACAAATAAGACTTTCCAGTATCCATGCCCTTAAACAATATAATTTACATCAAATCGATCTCTTCTATTAATTTGTTTGTGTTAATTTTAATTATCTGGACCATGGTGAAACCTACTCATCCTAAACTATTAATACATCACCGATAATTTAGAAACGCATATTGAATAGTTCCGGCTTCGGCCGGCATGCAAGATGATCAATTAATTTATAGCGCAGCTACCCGAACCTTTAAGTGCTAGAACCAGCATAGCGACGGGCCAATATTTTTCAATTATAAAAACAAAAGATTGTGAAACTTTGACGAGGCTGATTCGATCATGCACGGAAATGAAGAAAATAGTTAAATTAAATGGACTTTATTTGTACCAACGGATGACCTCTAAACTAAAGTTATTAACTAGGGTTGATTTGTGGTTACTGTAACTTATAAATAATGAACCTTAATTATGATGAGGCAAGTACGGAAGTAATTTTAATTTTTGGGTTGATATGCAGCCGATGGCCTCTAGTCTTTGCTAAATACATAATACTAGTGAAGGTAAGCGCGCATGAGCTTGGAAATCAATTAATTTTGGTCTAAACCGAGTTGGAATTTGAAAAGTTAGCCTCTGAAAGTATCGAGTCTAACCCCACAGAAAAAGCCTAGTCCTGCAAGATGGAGCATGCACTTCGAAATTTCCTATCGTAGCTCAGACATTTTAAGTCTTGAATGGAAATTGCTTATTGTTTTTCAATATAATTATGAACTTGTTTGAAAGTGATCCTGGTATGTGGATCGACCTCAAAAAATAAAGGTATTTTGTTACTGTAGAGATTAATTTTACGGTTTGTTAGTTTTTTTTTCTCGGTAGAAATTTTTCTTTAACCCAACCTCTATTAACATTCATTAATATATGAATAATGCTACATCTATAACTTATATATAACCATTTTTTTTTTACAATTTAAGTTGGCAAATATCACAAGATGAGTAAAAAATGAAGATAAATAAAGGAAGTTAAATTATATGACATGGTAATTATCCATCCACTAATATTTTCTCAAATATGTTGTAAGAAACGTTGGTTGTAAATAAGTTGTAAGTATAATGTTACTCTCAATATATTTGTATAGACTGAGAAGAAAGTAAACAAGAAAAATTCTCCAATATCCTTTAAAAAAGCTGATGCGATAATTAACATAAAAAGGATGCAAATCCCTGCCCGACCACCACAAAACCTCTTAATTAGTCAGTTATTCACCGTATAATGGAAGCTGAAAATAGCAAACAGAATCTCAGAACAAACCCTAGCCAACTTCCCGGTGTGGCCTATTTTAATTATTGTCAAAGAAGCTTATAGATTGCATAATGTAACTCAAATTAAACACTTCAATTAATCCAACACGGGGACTTATTAGGCGGGAGGCCGTGTCCCACTTACTGCAAGATGATCAGTTAATCGGATTAATAGTTCCGGCTTCGGCTGCATGCAAGATGATCAGTTAATTTATAGCTCAGCTACCCGAACCTAAGTAACCAGCATAGCGATGGGCCAATATTTTTTTAATCATAAAAACAAAAGATTGTGAAATTTTGATGTGGCTGATTCGATCATCCGTGGAAATTAAGTTATACATATCGCTCGAAATTCCGAATCCCATCGTAAAATTAAGAAAATAGTTAAATTAAATAGACTTTATTTATACCAACGGATGACCTCTAAACTAATTATTAGGGTTGATTTGTGGTTACTGTAACTTCACGTATAAATAATGAGCTTTGATTATGATGAGGCAAGTACCGAAGTACTCTTAATTTCGGGGTTGATATGCAACCGATGACCTGTAGTCTTTGCTAAATATATAATACTAGTCAAGGTCTGCGCGCATGAGCTTGGAAATTAATTAATTTGGTCTAAAACCGTATTGCAATTTGAAAAGGACTCTGAAAGTAACGAGTCTGACCCTTCAGAAAAAGCCTAGTCCTGCAAGATGTGGCATGCACCTCGAAATTTCCTGTCGTAGCTCAGACATTTTTTTTGGGTTGAAATTTGTCTTTAACCGTGGGCCTTTCTAAACATTCATTAATATATTTATATATTAACGAAGAAAGTAAATAAGAAAAATTCTCCAATATCCTTTAAAAAAGCTGACGTGACAATTAACATAAAGAGGATGCAAATTCCCACCCGACCATCGCAAAACCTCTTAATTATTCAGTATTCTGTATAATGGAAGCTGAAATGGCAAACGGAATCTCAAAACAAACCCTAGCCAACTTCTCAGTGTGGCTTATTCTAATTATTGTCAAAGAAGCTTAAAGATTGCATAATATAACTCAAATTAAACACTTCAATTAATCCAACATGGGGACTTATTGGGCGGGAGGCCGTATCCCACTTACTGCAAACCATAGAGGACTCGTATGCCTTGAATATCATCCGCGCTCAATTCTCTTTTTCTTGCCCCATAGCTGAATCTCGGATACATGATTGCATCTGGCTTTTCTGGCTCATGATGAAGCCCTAATACGTGTCCTATTTCGTGAACTGCAACTGATTCCAAGTCCAGTTGATTAGGTCCCGGATTAACACTCCATGTTTCATCTGCATCAAAATGACATTTTCCACCAGTTGGTGGAGTAGCGTGGGCTAGAGTTCCCAACCTGCCGTCAAATGGATCGCTGTCTCCATGGTTCAGACGGTGAAAGCCGATCACAATATCAGAACTTGAAGTAGGAGCTACTTCCTGGAAAGTGAAATGGCTAACTTGTGCCCATCTTTGGAAAGCTTGTTGGATAACAGACCTTATGTTCAGTGATTGAGGAAGTTGCACGCTAGAAATAAAGCGATAAGTTAGCTTGGATTTGGACCATCTCCTTGGTCCTGGGAAGAAAAATTGGTAGCGACCAACTGTGTGGATTCTAGACTTGTGATGCCGGTGGCTTTGTTTCGTGCCATTGACATGATCTGCCACCCCGCATCTAGGCGTCATCATGTGATTCGCTGTTTCCAAATCCAGGCTTCCAGTGACATTCAGATGATAACTGCGCTGGTATTTTTTGATGGCAGACTCCAAAAGGTCATCAAAATCATCATCATTTGCATGGTTGTTAACGTTGCCTGCGAGATCATAATTCAAGTACCCGAATTTCTCTAGATATCGTTTGAGATCATGCAGCCCCTTAACATTCTGACCCCTGTGGCATCCCTCTAAGGGTTGGATGAACCCGAAAGGATTACCAGTTGATTTTGATTGAATTGTTGGCTGTATCATCGCAAAAAGAAGGAATAATAAGCCATAAAGCAAGGATGTTTTAGAGGCCATTTAATCTTCTTTGCTTGCGCTACCTAGATGCCTAAGAGATTTTGTTGTGTCCTCAATATCTTACCATGCTATCTATATATACGCATTTCATGCATGGAAAAAAAAAAAATGAAATTGCCCATCCAATGTGCATGGTAGTGGCCTTGTTGACGGGGGCAAAGACTTCCATCGCATTACGATTTTAGGGGAAAAACGTAGACTTGTACTTTGAATTATGTATATATTGAATTAACATTGATTTATAAAGAGGGAACTTTCTTTACATTACTTGATGTTCATACGTACACGCGCAAAAATCTGTAAGACGTTAGTTTTACATATTATTACTCCTGAAAAATTGCATCTCAGGTTTGAGAAGTTGAATTATAAATTATATGGTATTGAAATATTTTATCAGCATCACTTGGGATGAAAAGCTTATAACTAGCTACTATACTTCATTATTACTATTACTTGAGTGAATTTTCAACAAATTGTAGAGCGATAATTCAAAATTTTAAAATACTTCACCTGAATAAAGAACAGGAAAGAGTAATGCTACTCATATAAACTATTTATACAAACTCATACATACAAATTGATGTGACATTATTATATGATAGCCACATCACCCATGTTAATTAATGTCATTTATTATGAATATATATTTATCAAATCATTGCATTTATTTATCAAATCATATTATGCCACGTCAATTTGTAAGGATGAGTTTGTATAAGTAGTTTGTAAGAGTAGCATTACTCAACAGGAAATAGAGGTTTATAAACTTCTCTTAGACAAATTAATTGAAGCCAAACAAAGAACAACGTCAAGGAATCATATTCTGGTATACCAACTAATATTTTCCACATATAAATTTCCATTTTCTATATAAATGCAAGTTGACTTGTTTAGAACAAATTCAAATCTACGCAAAAATTCTAAGTTTACTTAATTTGAGTTGATTTTCGTACATTCAATACCTAATTTAATGGTGATGAGAACGGTATCAATCGGTCAAGACTTTATTTGTCAGCCTTACTGAAGTACAAATTAATTTTCTAAAAGAGTAAAAACAATTGTTGGTAATATTTTGTCTCAACCAAGATTATTAAAATCGAATAAAAATGAAGTCCAAATTAACAATATTTTGTAACCCAAATACTAACAAAATCATAACCCCAGAATTGGTCCAAAAACAGCTTGAAATTGTAATCAAACGGCTTTCCCAAGTACGGATGAACAGTCCCATCTAGAATCAACTCCAATTTGTATGAACAGTAATCAATCAGAAACATATGAACACCATCTACACTATAGCCAATTACAGACTTACAGTGTGATTAACAGTTCACGAACAATAACCTGTCAACAATTGTGAACAATAGCAGTATAAAGCGAGCGGCAAAATCTGATGAACAGTACCATATGAAGAACAGTATACAAATAGTGTTCGAAAATCAAAACAAATGAATGCTAAGGCCTGTAACATCCAGCTGGCCTAAGGATCAAATTTTATATATATGTTGGTGTCAACGTGTATGTGCTATATACACCATGAATTTTGTCCAACTTGTGATAAAACAAGAATATTATTTTGTTTCTTATTTTACTGTTTCTAGAATTATATTTTAGGAAGCATTTGATTTATAATAAATATCTCTTTAGATTATGATATAGTATCTTGTATCCTAATTAGAATAGGAGAATATTTATTTATCCTAATTCCTTTTGAAGTTTAATTATATCACTTCCTATTTGATTTCTCCTAATCCTAATATGATTTTGATTAGAATTTTTATAAGATTTTTAGGAGATTTCGTCAAGACCCACTACAACACAAATGGCTTTTTACTGTATATATTTACCGCGGGCCGCCAAAACCGTGGTAAAAATAAAAATTATACGGCGGGCCTAATGCCCGCCGTAGATTCCACGGACTTTACTGCGGTTTTGTGGCCCGCAGTAAAGTCCCCTAATATAAACAAACCCTCTGAATCCCTAATTTCCCTTCCCCAATTTTTTCCGCCCAAACTCTAATCTCTCCCGCCCAAAGCTGTAATATCCCCTAATATAAACAAGCAGCCAAATTTTTCCCCAATTTTGCTTCGCCCTTCGTAGCACGCTTCGTCGCACCGTTCGTCCTTCATCCTTCAACTTCTCAACGTCGTGCTTCCCCCTTCGTCGCGTCGTTCGTCGCTCACAGTCGCTGTTATCTCGTACAAAAGGTCGGTTGCGCCGTTCCTCGGTGGTTCGGCCAAAGCTCGGCCATTGTTGTCAACAGTGGCTGCTTGTTTCCCCGAAAAACCGACTGGAAATCCCCTGCATTCTTCTGCTCCAAACTGACTGGAAATCCCCTGCGTTCTTCTGCTATTTTTGCTTCACTCTTACAGAAATTAGAAGGTATTATTTCGTCTTTTATCTTTTTGGTTTCAATTGTTATTTCAATTGTTACAGAAATAAGTTTTATAGATTTTTACAGAAATCAACATTTCCAGTTGATTTTAACTGAAATTCGGTCGGTGTTTGTTTGATCGTTTTGGAAACATTTGTTAATGTGTATTACAGGTTAAGTAGCATCAACATTTAACGGAAATGCGGTTGGGTAAATTCCCTTTAAATTCTAACATCTCCTTTCAATCAAATAAGCGTGGAGAGTGGATTGGAGGCTGGTGTGGGACGCGTGGGTGAGCCAGCGCCTAATTAATTAAGAATTCCATGTGGTAGTGTGCGGAAAGCTCGAGATGCGGGGGGACTAGACAGGGAGATGAGTTTCGGGGAGAAAAGAAACTGGATTTTATGTATGACTAAAGATTAAGAAAAGCGTGGCATAGTTGTGAGTAACAGTTTTTGATTTGTGGGAGAAAGAGAGAGATGGGCGGCCAAGGCCAAGGCCAAGTGGAGTTTCGGGGAAACGAAGAGTTTGGATCCAATGCAATACATACGACGGTAGCAATGGCTCTATGGCTGGGAGCCATCCATTTCAACGTCCTTTTGGTCCTTGTCTCCCTCCCTTTCTTACCTCTCTCCAAATCACTTATGTTCGTCTCAAAATCAAAATCCCTCGTCTCTTAATTTTTCTTACTTCCTTTCCAATCCTAATCTATAACATGTCTTCCTCTTCCTCAGGGTGTTTGGATTGCTTTTCTTCTTTATGTTCATTCCTGTTGACCAACATAGTAAATTTGGCAGAACCTTGGCCAGGTACTTTCCTTTTACTTATTTATTTCATTAATCTCAATTATTATTATTATTATTATTTTCTACTTCTTAATCAACCACGATTTTCTTGCCAATTCCCAGGTATATCTGTAAGCATGCTTGCAGCTATTTTCCAGTTACTCTACATGTTGAGGATATCAATGCCTTCCAGCCGGATCGATCCTATGGTACCTCTTTCAATTTCATTTCTCTCTCTTCTTTTATCACCTATTATGATCAATCACTATCTCTACTCAATATCAAATTGACTTTAGATGTAATCATCATAAATATTATTATATTAAACCTCTTTTTATTTTCCTTTCTAAAACTAATTCATATACTATTTGTTGCTTGGCTTTGGCTGCCTAATCCGAAAAACCAAAAAAACTAATTCTTTCTGTAGAGCTCTGGCATTGTTTTTATCCTTGTAACTTGTATCAATTTATTTCTTCATTTTCAGTGTTCGGTTATGAGCCTCATTCAGTTTTCCCAATTGGGGTTGTTGCACTTGCTGACAATACAGGCTTCATGCCTCTCCCAAAAATAAAGGTCCTTGCAAGTAGCGCTGTAAGATTTCTGTTTGCTATGCTCTGTGAGCCCTATATATTTCATCTCTCTCCCTCTCTCAAACTGTGTTGAATCACTAGGTATTCTACACGCCATTTCTGAGGCATATATGGACATGGTTTGGTCTTACACCAGCATCTAAGAATAATTTCACTTTGCTCTTGGCTGCCGGTTATAGTTGCATCGTAGTGCCTGGTGGAGTGCAAGAAACATTTCACATGGAGCGTGGTTTAGAGGTTTCAATCTTTCAGCTCTTCTGTAGTTCTGTACACTTCAATTTCATGTATATATTATTATATCAAGACTTGAGATAATAATTTAGTACTCCTTACTTCTTCACATTAGCATCCCATTGGTGTAATTCACATGTACTATTTTGCAGGTTGTAGACAAGTTATATTGTGGTTTTTGCTATTATTGTTATCACTTATGTATCTTCTGGGCCAGTGATTCTGTTGCTATTATCACCTTTTTTTGTTTTTATTGGAAAAAAGGAGATTAACAATGCTCCAATGGTTCCAGCCTTTTTTAGGCTTATTAATACCTACTCAGGGTAGCGCACATCTCTCAGTAATGATCGAGTTAGTGCTTTGCTTGATTTGCAGATATCGTTTCTTAAGTCAAGAAGAGGATTCATACGCATAGCCATGGAGATGGGCCGACCCCTGGTTCCAGTTTTTTCCTTTGGTCAGGTAATTGATTCTTTTTTAACCTCCTACATTATCAAGATTTCTGCAAAGTTCTTATCTGTTGGCACTGTTATTGTGAAACCTGCATTGCAGTTATTATTTTCTTCAGGAATCCTTATAATCTAGTGACAGTGGTGGTGGAGCAAATGTGATCACTTGCTTGCTGATTTCTGTGCCCTTTTCAATCTATTTCTTCTTCTTCTTATTATTATCTGGAAATTGGCTCCTGCATTTCTTTGTTGTCCATTCATCTGATTAATTAATACTCTTTATTTCATGAGGCATCAGCCATGATGTTTAATTTTTTTCCTTTGTTCCCCAATTGTGCTACAGTCAAATGTCTATAAGTGGTGGAAGCCAGGTGGAAAGCTGTACCTTCAGTTTTCTAGAGCCATTAAGTTCATTCCACTTTTCTTTTGGGGACTTCTTGGGTATGTATGAATTTCTTACATGGATAAGTTATGAATTCTCTATCTGCATTGAAAAAGTTTATCGTCATATTTTTATCTAATCCTGATGGAAGTAATTGTGTTTGTCCATGATATCAAAATGTTTTGTTGACATCAATTTGGTTTAACAGTTATGATATTCTGTTTAGAAATTATAGGGTATGAGCACTGTAAGCCATTCCTGAACAAGTTATTATCTGTATTGTACCACTAATACTTCTCTCCTTAAATATGTAAAGCTGTACATGCCTCAGTATAAAGGTGTTTGCCCATCACAGTGGTATTACTTACCAAATCTAGAGTCAGATACACGTTTTGCTTTTCTTGGACATCTTCAGAATTGATTTCCATGGACTATGTATTTAAGAAAATGAAATCACAAAAAAGTTGTAATTCAATGAAATAATATCATCTTACAGTGGATATTGCATGTGGAGTTTTAGGAATAATAGTGATTTTTCTATATTAAAGAATTGCCATGCATACACAAGGAAGCTGTTGATATGTCTACAAGTATAAATTTGGCAAGTTGAAGTTTATTGGAAAATGAGTGACCTATGACTTTTAACACTGTTAATGAAAACTCTGCATCCTCATGAAATCAAGTAGGGTGTCAGTTCTTTAGTACTGCTTGGATTAACTGATCGTCACTTTTGCAGATCTCCTATACCCTATCGGCATCCGATGCATGTGGTTGTTGGCAAATCGATAGAACTAAAGGAAGTCACTGCAGGCCTAGAGAGGTGTAATTGCATTATCAAAATCATTGGATTTTATTTTTTTTAATGCCATACTCCTTAGAACAGCCCTTAATTACAGATTTTAGGTCTTTTTAGGTACTGTACAAGTGGATTTATGAAACCAACAACAAGGACTTTTTACCGCGGGCTTGTAGCCAGCAGTAAAAAGTCAACAAGTTTTGTCACTTTTTACCGCGGGCCAAAACCGCGGTAAAAAGTAGAATTATTTTTTACTGCGCCATTTCATACGGCGGGCCAAAACCGCCGTAGGCCCGTCGTATAAGGCCTTTTACCGCGGTTTCGGCCCGCGGTAAAAGGCCCATTTTCTTGTAGTGACCTCTCACTATATATATATATCATGTTATATTTTCATAACTGGTAGAGAGATTAGTCGGCGAGTTGGCTGATTAATTGGTTGTGTTGAGAGAGTCTTGGTTTCGGTATTCCATGAATTGATAGAAGAGCTTCAGCTCAAATTGGGATGCTTCTTTATTTTGATTCTTTGAGTCTTTGATTTATGTATGAGAGATAGAAATCGTACATGAGTTATTGATTAGGTCTGTGTGAGTTAGTAAACACTTAGGATAACTTGCAGGTTAAGTTTTTATGTAATTCAGCGTCAGACATCGCTTGTTATGTATAACTTAACAGTATGTTGTTAAGTTATCTACGATAGAGAGTGGACAGTGTCACAAGAGTTTAAGATCTTGACGAGATTTTGTTTTACAAAGATTAGGTCCGTATGTAAGGGTGAGTCAGCATTGTAAAAAGTCCTAAAGATTGTACAAACAAGAACTTAGTGAATTGCAGCTCTATAGCTATCCGTGGATGTAGGTTATATAACCAAACCACGTAAGAATTCTCCTGTGCCAATTTATTTTACAGTTTACTGTTATATTTTTTTATAACTGCATACTTCCATAACTCTCAATTGGTATCAGAGCAGGTTCACTGATAGACAAGTGAAGAAAACGATCACGCTGATCTGAAAGGATAGAGTTTATTCGCAATGGAAGATCCGGAACACAACCATCTATTCTTGATGATGGTAATTACCCATATTGGAAGATAAGAATGATGATGTATATCAACTCTCTTGATGACAGGGCATGGACTAGTGTGCTTAAAGGATGGACACTGCCAACAAAGTTGAATGCTTTTGGTGATTCCGAACCCAAACCTGAGGATGAATGAATTGATGAAGAATATCGACGTTCCAGCTGGAATTCTAAGGCCCTCAATGCAATTTTTGCTGCAGTGGACTTAAAAAATTTCGGACAGATTTCCAGATGCAAAGTTGCCAAAGAAGCATGGGACATACTTGAGGTAAAACATGAAGGTACTGCATCGGTTAAAAGATTTAAATTGATGAGACTTAATTCTCAATTTGAAAATTTAATGATGCATGAGGATGAATCGATTTCTGAGTTTTACTCTAAGATATGTCACATCACAAATTCTGCATACATGCTTGAAAAAACTTTCACTGATACAGAAATTGTTAGTAAGATAATAAGGTCTGTCCCATATAAATTTCAACCTAAAATTTCAGTTATTGAGGAAGTTAAAAACACTGATGAGATGAGGGTTGATGAACTGATTGGCATTCTCCAAAACTTTGAAATAAATCAGAGTACTAGGAAGCAAAAAGGAAAAAACATTGCATTAATGTGAAAACCGAAAAATATGATGATGAAAGTAGTGATGAGCTTGATGAAACTGATTCTAAAAAAATTGCTTTTCGAACAAGAAATTATGTCAAGTTCATGAAAAGAAATTTCAGGAAAAAGAATCAAGGAAAGCCATCAAACTCAAGTGATGACAAATTCAGAAAGTTCAACAAGGAGAATGACAAAAAGAAGCCAAAACAACCTGAAAGGGCAGATTTAGTGGTATGAATATTCTGATTATGGGCGTATTTAATTTGAATGTGCTAATCTCAAGAAGAAGAACAAAGAATTGACAGCAATATAGAGTGATGAATCAGAATTGGAGTCAGAAGATCAAGATTGCATGAGCAATTTTGTTGCACTTACTGCATCTACAGCGGATAAAGGGAAAGCTGTTATATATGACATAACAGAAAATTGTAGAAACAGTGTTGATCATTTTGATCAAGAAGATAGACTAGAATACTATGAAGAGTTGAAATAGAAATACAACGCACTCTATTATGAATGCCTGAATCAGAAGGAAGAAATCAAAATCTTGAATAAGAAGATTGAGGTGCTGGAATGTGAAAAATCCTATGCTGAAAATCATATCTCAGAACTGGAGACTATTTTGACAGACAAAACAGCACATATTGAGAAAATCACAACAGAACTGGTTGAAAGCAAAAAATGCGTTGATCAACTCAAAATTGAAGCAGCCAAACTTGATCAGGTCTTGAGTCTTAGAATAGACAACTTCAACAAACATGGATTGGGGTATACAGAAGGTAATGTTGCATCTTCATCAAAAATAGTTTTTTTGAAATCTTTAACAACAGGTAAAAATTCTGAACTTACACTACAAGAAAAATAGGAATAGATGACAGAAACAAACGGTCATAAACGGGGGTGGATGATAGAAAATCAAAAAGTCGTCTATGTCACTGTCACTCATTCATGATAGAAAAAAAGTCTATCATTAATTTTGTGATAGTTTTTACATGTCATACGTCTGTCACACTAGGTAAATAATTTTATAATTGTGTGATAGTTTTTACATGTCATACGTCTGTCACACTTGATTAAAAAATTTTGGCGGGAAATTAATTTGTAGTTTGAAATTTTTGGCGAGAAAAATGCTTTTTGATGGGATTCCAATTTAATTTTGGCAGATTAATTTGGGCGCCAAAATTATTTGTTACTTTTTGGCGGGTAATTGATGTTGTTTGTGACAAAATACATGATTAGAATCTTCTATCACAATATTTAAATCTAATTGCATAGAATTGATTTTTTATTTAATTTATTCATTCTTGCAATTTAAATTCATGTACAAATTCAATATGAACGAAAATTAAAGTGCACATCCAATTGAGTCCAAAACCATTTTATATTAATGACATGCACATATCAATATAGAGAACAAATTCCATAGATCAAGAATACCATTACCCATACATAAGTTAAACCATTCTATCAAAAACAAATTATGACTATAATTCAAATCCAAAATAACAACAAATTCAGCCCACCAAATTAAATTTGGAGTTCACAAGGCAAATTATAGCAAACCAGGAGGCAAGAGCAAATGTTTTATATTAATTTGATTAGTGAAGCCAACAAAAATTCCTCCTGTTTCGTTAGCAATATCAACAGCATACATATTCTTTCATTGTCAACTAATGCCCAGCAAAAGTCCCAATATCATCAGCAAAATTGTCAGCCAAACTCCTCCCAAAACCAGCAAAACTCCTCCTAATATCATCAGCCAAAATCCTCCCAAAACTCTTCCCATTCCCAGCAAAACTCCTCCTTATATCATCAGCAAATTGTCAGCCAAACTCCTCCCAAAAATCTTCCCAAAACCAGCAAAACTCCTCCTAATATCAGTAGCCAAAATCCTCCCAAAACTCTTCCCATACCCAGCAAAACTCCTCCTTATATCGTCAGCAAATTGTCAGGCAAACTCCTCCCAAAAATCTTCCCAAAACCAGCAAAACTCCTCCTAATATCAGCAGCCAAAAATCCTCCCAAAACTCTTCCCATACCCAGCAAAACTCCTCCCATTCTTAGCAAAACTCCTCACATTCTCAGCAAAACACCCAACAAAACTCCCAAGTCCAACAATAACTCAAATCTGCGCAACACACACAAATGAAAATAGATAAATTTGCCAAATAAAATAATAATTCTAAACTCATTGCAGTCCACATTTCACTAAAGTAGCATTACAATTCAATTAATTCTCAATAGCAAATCTATTAAACAACTAGAATGACAACTCTTTCATACTTAATTGATCAGTAAAAGATATCCCGAAGATCGATCAATTTCAGCGAGAATGCATAAACAGTCAGTATTGCCAAACAAGCAGATACTCAAATCATTCAGAAGACAGCTTAAGAACCACTTTCAGAGGAGACTTAACACTACTATGGCACCTGTGCAAAGTGCCCCCTCCACATGTATTGGATGAACCTCAGACTATAATTCGTGGGTGTGACCTGAAAGAATTGGTGCCAATGGCAGTCAAAGCTTAGAACTAATATTTTTTAGGTACCCAACACAAGCTAAGGCCATAACAAATTGGTGTCATGTTAAGATCTGGTTGAAGGGATGTAAAAGTTTGTCTTTTCAGGAGTGTAGGTGTGATGATCTAAATGTGGATGATTCTCGTTGGAATCTAAATAACTTTTTCTGGATTGTTTGTGAAGTATTGACAATTCTTTGCTTAGTGACAACAGATTGAGGGAAAGTGAGGCATGATGTATGTGCAAATTGTCAAAGCCAAATTAAAAGAAGCATTACAAAGTGTGATTGGAAGAAGCAAATAGAAGATGTGGAAAAGGTAAGTTCACAGCATGGGATGAGATGAAGATTTCTGAAAAGTCAATTTTAGCTCAGGAGATGACAGTTGTTTGAGAGCTTAATACTTTTTAGGAGAATTTTAGCCTATATGAGTGAAAACTTTGTACGTGCTACCAGGAGTTTTGATCATTCATTTCCTAAACAGTGCCTCTGAAGTTAATCTTTGTTTTTATTTATTAGTTTTGACTTTTATCTGGTATTCAGTTTCCAAACTAAATTTTCTGTTGAGTGCAGATATACTGAAGTTAAAAACATTATTCTTATCTTTCTATAAATGCATAGGAGTGTTGAAGTTGGAAGATGCTATCGATTTTCCAATGATAAAACAAAAATAATCATTAAATGTTTAAAGCCAATTCTGTGTGAAATTTATTATTGTTCTATGGTGCCTCATCTGGAACGTTACTTCCGTTTGTACAATGAGCCTTCATTCTATGTGAGTCTGGTGAGTAGATTTTTGTTTTGATTATGTGAATTTGGTTTCCCTGAGTGGTTATGTGGAGTTATTGGCGTATCTAAAGGAGAGAATGTTTCATTTTATATGGCTGAATTAAACCATACCAGTCATGTATGTAGGCATCGTATTTTATATATTTGAATGAATGAGTCCTTGCAACTGATGCAAGACTGAGTTGGTTGTGTGGAGGGTAATGGAGAATTGACTCAGTTATTGAACAATTTCAAGATGATATCCTCTGAGCTAGTAAATAATAGGGAAATAGTGCATTTCAGAAGAGCAGCCAAAAAGGAATGCCAAGGAAGGCTGGAGGTTCCAACTAACCTGAAGCTGCAGGCAGTTTAACAATCTTTTAAGTGTGTAAGATCGTCACAGGAACTTGTCACATGCTTGTGTTTGCTAAAAAGATGTTTCTGTTCCTACAGGGGCAATACAAAGAGGTAAAACTAGCCTTGTTGATGATCTTTGTCTTGATATATGGCCAGGTTGAATGCATAAATAACCTCTGAAGCATCAAGCTGCGGAAAATTTGGGGTTATTTCATGACTGAATCTTAGTGAAAGCCCTTATTTGAAGGAGATTTTAGCTTATGGTTCTACAGAATGGTTGATGGATTATCCAGCATGAGCTTAACCTCTCCCATTCTATGATTAAAGTATTGAAATAATTAAGTACAAATGATAGCAAACAGAAGTTGTGAACTGATTACAAATGACATCAAACATTTAATTGTTTCTGAGATGCATGAATCAATACATTATTAAATCGAGTTTTTATTAATGAAAATCAAAAGAAAAAAAATTAGAGAATTGCCAATTGGCTTCATATTGAGAATAAGTGGATAAATTCATGTTCTTTTGGTAAGGAAGGAAAAAACAATATATTTAAGCAACAAACTGTTAACATATTTGTATGTCTTGTTTGCTAATAAATTATAAAAAGGAGAAATTCAGCAGGCTGGTCAAGATTTCCTTTGTGAAACTACTTCTGAAATACCTTGTAACACTCTTTATTTCTAGATAGACATTCTTCCTCTACTCAGTCCAAATATGAATGCTAAATAAAACGAATAAATCAGACTTATTAATTAAATTCCTATAGACATCACCGTAAATTAAAAAATGCCAACAACGAATAAAAGCATTGTGATTGAGGCTTCTATACCTAACCACCCATTCTCTTAAGTGAAATTGAAAAAATAATAATAATTAGCAGAGTTCAGTTCCCTAAGAATCTCTTGTTGTTCAGTCCATTCCATACTAGCACTAAGATAAGCAGCAAGTATATTTGCCTATTGTACAAATAAATGGAGAAAAGCACCCACTCTTTGATAAGAAGCTGGAAGATGATCCAAATTAAAAGAAACAAGTGCGTAAATCAGTAAAATAGCAAATATTACCTCCAGTAGATGCATTATTTGATCTTGGATAAGTGATACAAGAGGAGAAATCACCAATGTTATCCCTGGACACATAAGTGCAGGGAGCTGAAAGACAACAAAATAGAAATGTTTGATATCCTATGTTTCGAAGCAGAAAAAGTTTAACATCAGAGTTAATAAAATATTAAAATCATAAGAAAACTCTTCCAATAAGAAGCTGAACTTGAAAAAGTTATTTGCCAAAATTTTTATGATGCTGGCACCACTTAGTCTAAGAAAAAAGTTGCGAGGGCACCAGTATGATTGCTCCTAACAATTTTTAATTCTAATCCCTCCTCCAGGTGCAGAATTTTACAAAACAAGGCAATGCAGTAAAGAAATTTATAATACCCAAAAAAATTCTTTGATAAATGTATTTCTTCCGGCCTAATTTTTTTTCCTATCTTTGGTACTTACATATTTGGTTTTTATACACTTCTGTAACAAATCTAAACTGAATTTTCAAAAAACAAAAAGAACACTGATGAAAGAGTATTAGGGGTAGATGGAGGGACTGAACCTGTTCTGTCGAAGCTTCTCTGTCTGTGCTGGCAGCATTGTCAAGCAGTTCATTTGATATGGCAATCAACTTGTCCTTCATTTCTTGCACATGAATAGTAGCTTCTGGGCAAATCCCTAGCTGTATGAATCTCAAAATCAGGTACATAAGAATAAAAGAAGAATGAGATCAAACTAAGACAGAAAAAGATACAAATGATACGCACACCTTAACTCCATGATTACAGTATTAAAGACACAAAATCAGGTATTAAAAATGACTTCCACAAAACATTAGAAATCTCTATCATTCATATCATTTGGACTTTCCTTCTCCATCTTCTCAACATGCGTGTCCCTAGCAAGCACAAAAAATTAAAAAAAGAACACAAGAAAATCACAACAGAAGCAGCAGGAGCAGAAACAAATAAAATAAAATAAACCTTACTTGTGAAATTTATTAGAAAAAACATAGAACTTCCTCAGCGAATTACTGCAAAGAGCTCGAATTCTATTGTAAACGGACAAGTTCTTCTTCTTAACTTCATCCAACATGCAAGGCTTTTTGTCTTTCTCCAAGCATTTAGACAAGCCAAATGTAATAAGATTAAAAGCTGCAATATCGCAAACTGGTTTTAAATTTCCATAAATCAATAGGCAAAAACACCCAAAATACCAAAAGCTTAGACATTACACAGTATTTCACTACAGCAGAACATCATGAAATGTAAAATCTAGTTCTCATCTCCTAGTCACCAATGAAAAAGCTATTATGCCTTAGTTCGTGGGGGGTCATACCTATTGCTTCTCTCTCACTTTCAACTCATCCAAGTCCCTCAGGCACTCGAACCTAGAATCAACGACCAGAAAAACTCAAAATCTCATCCCATTTGCAATAGCCAAATCCAAGTAAACCCATCCAAACACTTATACACAAAACACAACTACAAAACTCAACCCAACCTCCACAGCATCAACCATCGATTTGAACAGCACCAAATCAATCACTAAATAGAACTCCCAGCCACCAAGAAATAAGTAAAATTGCACAATAATCCTCAAGAAATAAAAATTAAAAGCAAAAAACTAAAATAACCAAGGATTTGCTATTGGATCGGTGATGGCGCCGGATCGATGATGGTGCTAGGTGGCGGTGTTGTGGTGGAGGGGGAGGAACACGGGCGCAGGTTAGCAAATGGCTGTGGGTTAGAGAGCTGTTGTGGTGGGCGAGAGAGAGAGAGAGAGAGAGACAGAGGGAGATCGAGAGAGACACAGAGGGCGGCTGTATGGGGCGGCGGTTGATTGTGGTGGTTGTGTCGGTTATGGCAGTGGGAGGAGAGGTTGAGAGATGAGAGAAGAGAGACAGGGACAGAGAGCGAGAGAGAGACGTGGAGGGAGACCGCGAGCGGGAGGGAGGGTGTCTGTGTGGGGGGTCAGCTGTGGTTGTGGCGGTGGGAGAGCAAAGGTTGAAAGATGAGAAAGAGACACAGGGAGAGAGAGAAGAAAATGAATTCTCAAGTGATGAAACGAAGTGCACGCCTGCGAACCCATTTTAAACAAAACCCATTTTGCCCTTTTATTCAAATTCATCAATCCACCTAAAAACATGCACGCAGCATGTTCAACAAACCAATAACACATAAAATTTGATTCAAGATTGCAACAGAAAATGAAATGAAGTTAACAAGGAGCTAAAAAACATTGACTCACCTCGCAGGCTGGAGATGGAAGCACTTACCAGAGATTTCGCGTTTTTCTTGACTGTAACCTCGCAAAGTGTGGACGCCAAGAATCTGAAATATTTTGCCAAGATTTTTAGGGCACTTTCGATTGGGGATTTGGCACTTGTAATACGAGAGAGAGAGCTGATGAAATCAGGGATTTGGCATTAGAAATTAGGAGCGAATTTCAAGTCCATAAGTGAAAGAGGGAAATGAAAGATAAAAAGAGGGAAAGTGAGCGAATTTTTTATACACAAAATTTTTACATTTATCTCTTATTTTGAAATGATAAATTTGAATATTGACAAATATTATTAAAATTATGATTTAGCTTCTCAATTAATAATATAGTTGATAGTATAATAAAAAACTCTCAAATATATTATTTAATGAGTCATAATTAAAATTATATTATTTAAAAGTGATTTTTTCTTTTCATATTCTTAATTTATAAGTTTTTTAAATAAATATTAATTTATTTATTTAAATTTCAAATATTATATTATTTATTTAATTTTTTTTTCAAAAATTATATTTCACTAAAATTAAAATTTATTTTTTATTTCATAAATAAATAACATTTTTTTAAATTTTTATATATTTTTACATTTTATGAATTAATAAAAATTAAATAATAATTCTTTTCTAAAATGTTGCACAAAAAATAAACTTTTAGTAGCATTATAAATAAATAAATAAAAATGCTACAATGTAGTGCTACTAAATATGTTATTTATTGTAGTGAGAGTTAGGGATTTTAAGAGATTTTAGAGAGTTAAGTAGTATTTATCTTTTGCCATGAATGTATATGTGTGTGTTAAGACAAGTAATTTTTAAAATTGTAAAAAAAAAAATTTAATGAATAGAGCTAATTTTCATTGTAGTGATAATGCAAAAGGTAAAGGCAATAAGAATAAAGAAAAAAATATACTGGGGTTGAAATAGATGGTGTAGGGGAAAGTTTTATTGGAAGAAAATGAAAAGTAATTCACTCTAGGTTTCTTTAAGGCATTTATTATTTTTTAAATAAAATATTATTTAAAATTTAGTCAAACACGGTTAATAAGAAAATTCTATCATAAAGTTTTTGATAGAATTAATTTCTATCACTAGTCTATCATCAATTCCTGATAGACAAAAAATTTATCACAAGTACATCATTAAGTGTCTGATAGATCATAATTCTATCACGACTCCATCATCCTTTTATGATATAATGATTTTTGTCATAAAGTGTCAGTCATCTATTCTCAATTTTCTTGTAGTGTTAATTCTTTAAAGTCGAGTCCTAATTCCAAAAGCAATGAAACATTTGTTTCTCCTCCGAGTTCTTTCAAATCCAGTCCTGAAAAGGTAAGGAAATTCATTCCAATTTGTTATTTTTGTGGTAAAAAGGGACACATTAGGCCTAGATGCTTTAAATTATTGAATCTTTTGTATAAAAGATCAAAACAATTTAAACTGTTACCAAAATCACAACTGTAGTGGGTTAAGAAAGATAAGACAGTATGTCATGTTGCTCTTACTGCTCTTAATCAATTATCTAACGATTTGTGGTATTTTGATAGTGGTTGTTCCAGACACATGACTGGATTTAAACAGTTTTTAACAGATTTTACAGCATGCAGGGATGGTAATGTCACCTATGGAGATGGAGCAAAGAGTAAGATCATCGGTAAAGGCACTTTGAATGTCAAAGGTCTACCCAATTTTCAAAATGTTTTGTTAGTTGAAGGTTTAAAAGCTAATCTTATTAGTATTAGTCAGATATGTGATGACAAGTATATTGTTAATTTCACACAAAATAAATGCATGGTCTTTGATAATTTTGCTAAATGCATTCTAGAAGGTAATAGATCTTTGGATAATTGTTATTTGGTAAAGATTGCATTTCAAGCTAGGATTTCAGATTTAGAATTGTGGCATCAAAAATTAGGACACTTAAATTACAAAGACTTGGTTAAATTAACTAAGTTAGGTGCTGTAAAAGGAGTTCCTAAACTTGATGACAAAGTTAATGGAATTTGTGGACCATGTCAAATGGGAAAACAAATTAGAAGTTCACACGAATCCAATCCACATCTTAGCACATCCAAAATACTTGATTTGCTTCACATGGATCTTATGGGTCATATGCAAATTGAAAGCATTACAAGTAAAAGATACATATTTGTTTGTGTGGATGATTTTTCTAGATATACTTGGGTTGATTTCATTAAAAAAAAATCTAACACTTTTGAAGCTTTTAGGAATCTTTGTGTTAAGCTTGAAAATGAGCAAAATAGAAACATTGGCAGGATTGTGAGGATAAGAAGTGATCATGGAAAGGAATTTGAAAACGTTAGCTATGCTGACTTTTACAAATATCATGGAATTGATCATGAATTTTCAGCTTTCAAAACCCCTGAACAGAATGGCAATGTGGAAAGGAAGAATAGAACTCTTCAAGAGATGGCTAGAGTAATGCTCAATAGCAAGAAGTTGATAAAAAGGCTATGGGCTGAAGAAATAAGCACTGCTTGTTATATTTCAAATAGAGTTTTTCTAAGACCTGATACTAACCAGACACCTTATGAAATTTTGAAAGGTAGAAAACCGAATTTGAAATATTTTCATGTTTTTGGATGCAAGTGTTACATCTTGAATGACAGAGAGCAGTTAGGTAAAATAGATCCAATGAGTGATGAAGGAGTCTTTATGGGATATGTACAAAACAACAAAGCATTTCGAGTTTACAATCTGAGAACTGAGGCAGTCATGGAATCTGCAAATGTAGTATTTGATGATCTGGACAATTATGCAAAGTACTCATAAGAGGAAAGCATAACCAGCTTCACAGATGATACAGAGAAGACAGATTCAGACAGTAATGATAAAGAAGATTCTGTTATGAAAGGGGAAACAGTTGCCGTTACACTCGACGTAATAGTAACATGTGACAACTCAGATTTGAATAGAAATTCAATCAGGAATGAAAATGAAAAGAAAGATCCACCTGCATGGATTCAGAAGGCACATCCAACAAGTTCTATCATTGGAACACTAGATGGCATGATGAAGACTCGAAGCAAGGTAAGAAATCATGTAAGATTTGCATGTTATGTTTCTTTAGTTGAACCAAAAAATGTGAAAGAAGCCTTAAAAGAAGATGTGTGGATTCAAGCCATGTAAGATGAACTTAATCAGTTTAAAAGAAATGAAGTATGGGAATTAGTTCCTAGACCAGAAAATGCAAATGTCACTGGAACTAAACGGATATTCAAAAATAAAACTGATGAAAGTGGACAAGTAGTAAGAAATAAGGCTAGGCTAGTTGCACAAGTTTACACACAAGTAGAAGGGATAAACTTTGATGAGACCTTTGCACGAGTAGCTAGACTTGAGTCAATTAGATTACTACTTGCAATTGCTTGTTTGCTTGATTTTAAGTTGTACCAAATGGATGTTAAAACAACATTTTTAAATGGCTATCTCAATGAAAAAGTTTTTGTTGAACAGCCTAAGGGTTTTGAAGATACTAAACATCCTGATTTTGTGTACAAATTGAATAAAGCTTTGTATGGTTTGAAACAAGCTCTTAGAGCTTGGTATGAATGGTTGACAAATTTTTTGATCAACAGAGGTTATAAAAGAGGCAGCAATGATAAGACTTTATTTATCAAACATGCATCTAACTATTTTATTGTTACACAAATATATGTAGATGACATTGTATTCGAATCAACTAACAAAAGCAAAACTAATGAGTTTGTTAAATTGATGCAGTAAGAGTTTGAGATGAGCATTGTAGGAGAATTAAATTTCTTTCTTGGATTGCAGGTTAAGCAAATGAATGATGGGATATTCATATCTCAATCAAAATATGCAAAAAATCTTGTAAAGAAGTTTGGGCTTCAGAATGCAAAACCAATGAAAACTCCTATCAGTACTAACCTTAAACTTTCAAAAGACAATGCAGGAAAAGTTGTTGATGCAAGTTTGTATAGAAGTATCATTGGCAGTTTGTTATACCTCACAACAAGCAGACCAGACTTATGTTTTAGTGTAGGAGTGTGTGCAAGATTTCAAGCAAATCCCAAAGAATCACATCTTGCAGTAGCTAAAAGAATCATCAGGTATGTTCATGGAACACATGATTATGAAATATGGTTTTCTAAAGATACAAACGATTTTCTTGCAGGGTTTAGTGATGCTGATTGGGCAGGAAATGCAGATGATAGAAAAAGTACTTCAGGAGGTTGTTTTTATCTTGGTACTAACTTGGTTTTATGGCACAACAAAAAGCATAATTTTATTTCTTTGTCTCTTGCTGAAGCCAAATACATAGCAGCAGGGAGTTGTTGCACACAACTATTGTAGATGAAGCAAATGTTGAGTGATTATGGTATAGAATAAAAGCTTATAACTGTTTTTTGTGATAATATTGGTGTTATAAATATTTCTAAAAATCCTTTTTAGCAATCTAGAACAAAACACATTGACATAAGATACCATTTTATAAGGGAACTAGTAGAGTTTAAGGTGATACACATTGAACACATCTCCACTGATAGACAATTGGCTGACTTGTTCACTAAGGCATTAGATACAACAAGATTTGAAAATCTAAGAAAGGCTTTAGGCATCTGTCAGTTATTTGAATAAACATTGCTTACTGTTATGTTATTATATCTGTAATATCATAAGTCTTCTTCTAATTAAGCATGTGTGAGCTGTAATATAAAAATTATGTGAATGAAAAATATTGGTTTAAAAATGAAAAATACAGAAAGGGCTACCAGTATATGATGTGTGAAAGTCATCCATTGAGAGTAACTTCATTGTATCTGGGAAATATGATAAGGTCACTCACTCAAATGGAAAAGGGCTACCTCTATACATGTGTGAAAGCTACTGTATTTATTTATAAAATTCACATTGAGACTAACTTTTGTGTGTGTAAGAAGCATGCTCAAGTTGATCACTCAATTGGATTAAATGATAAATTAAAAAGTAAATAAAATAGCTCTGAAATATGCTTTCTTAGAATGATTCATATGATGTCCAAATATTGTTGTTATGTTATTTTTAACTGTTTTCTGTTACGTTTTTTATAACATACGATGCTCTTTGTGCTTATCCAAAATTTGATTTTCTTGTGTGTCCATGTGTCAAAAATGTCATGTCAGTATTATTGAATTGAGGGGGAGAAGTTTTAGTGACGGGAATCCTAATTCTATTAGAATTTCTTATTCAAATGGAAATCAAATTTGAATTTTTGTTCATTAATGTCAGTTATGAAAAGGTTTTGGAAATACAATTAATATTAAATTTTGTTAAAAACAAAATTTCTTAAATTTTGGCCTAGTATATTACGAATAGTTTTTGGGCCTCTTCTTCCCACAACAGTTTCTCCACTATCCCTCTTACTGTTTCTTTTCTTGTTCTGAGAACTTTGTGTAGATTACAAACCCTAACAATGGCGACGAACATAGAATCCTCAAAATCCACCAGTTCTTCATCTTCTCAGAGCAACTCCAGTTACAACAGGAGTGACAGTGCACCGTCATCTCCAATGCAATAAGCACATACAGATATCACTGTTGATCTCGCCATGAGTGAGAATGAACAAGTTCCAGTGAAGAAGATGAAAGACAAAGTTAAGTCAAAGTACAATAAGTTTCTCACAGCCGACATCAAACAGAAGTTCATGAGGTACACTTCACAAAGGAAGTTATAGATGGAAAGGCCGGTAAAGCTTACTGATTTCAACTCCTATGGCCTGAGTGAGTTGCTTGAGTCTATATACTGGACTCATACAATAAACAACTTCCTACCCCCTGTGAAGTTTTTAATTCAAGAATTCTATGCCAATATCTCAACTGCCATTGATGATCCGAAAAGCTTTCATTATCACAAGGTTTATTATAGAGGAAAGTTTATTAAATTCTCTCCGAATGTTATAAACACTTTCCTGGATATTCCTATAGGCAGTTTGCACGCATTAGATGAAGAATTTAATATGGCTGAAGTGATAAAGGAATTGACTGGTAGAACAGACATTGCTTGAAAACTGAGAGATGATATATACCAGCAATACCTTAGGAAGAAATATCGAGTGATGCACAAGATTGCATAGTTCAATTGGCTTCCCTCTTCCCATCAAAATCAAGTTCGGGAAGACAATGAAATTTTTATATTGTTTAGGCACCAATCGACCAATTAAGTTTGGCTTGCTAGCTTATAGATCAATTGTTCAGATTGGTTCATATCACTCTGATTATTACTTGCTTGTGTTTCCATGTTTAATTCAAGGGATTCTTGCACAGAATAGCATCCCTATCAGTCCCAAGGAACAGATAGAAATTCTATCTAAATCCATTACAAAGGGATTTCTTCAAAGACTGCATGATAAGACTAACTTGCCTGTATTTGAACCAAAGCCTCGGAGAGTTAGAAAAAATCAAATGAAAAATGTTGAATAGCAGCTTGCTTTGATAAACTCTGCTTTAACTGAGATTGTGCAGGATTTGAAAGTTATCAAAGAAAGACAACTTGTTTTGGAGGCAAGATTTGCAAGGCAATATGGTACAGCAGAAGAGCCACAGCCAATGGAAACTGAACATGAGGCTCCTGAAAAATCAGCTGAGCATGCACCAGTTCTTGATGCTCTTATGCCTGCTGAAACTGAGCAAATGGCTGAAGGAGCACAAGCTACACAACCTGTTATTAGGAAAGATATAACAGTAGTAATACAGCAGAAGCAGAAGAAAGTCAAGTCAACTGCTAGAGGAAGAAAATTGAAAAGGAAGAGGAAAGATGAAAAGGTAAAGAAATCATCTGACAACCTGAAGAAGAAAATTGACTCCACAGTTCCAAAATTGCAAGATGAGTCATTGTCAAATGAACCAACAAAAGTTGAAACCGAGACACAACAGTCTTCACCACTTGCTGAACACGACCCTCCTGTTTCTTCCATTCCTGAAGCAGAGCATACTACCTCTCCACCATCCACCAAGTCACCACCTCATGAAGATCCAATCTCATCATCTACAGCCCAACTAGAGGCAGAACACATAGAGGAACCTCCTCTTGCAGACCAAGAGACAGAACCATCTGCACCAACCACCTCTCTACCAGCTCTATTTGCTGATATACCCCTGATCTTTACTCAACAACCTGCTGTTGAGTTAACCACAACAGAAACCAGTACAGAATGACATGATAGGGAAATTCGAAGAATTGTAGCTGAGGTTACTGCCACCTCTTCTGACACAACTGAAGAGCAAACTGCTCCTGCAGCTTCTGAGTAGCCTACTCCCACTACTACTGGCAAACGTTACAAAATGAAAGCTGGTAGATTCAAGAAGCGTCCTGGCACTTCATCTTCTCCACCTGTTTGCAAGTCTCCGAGACTTCGTTAGTGCTTTTGGCACCTGTGCAGAAATCAAGGGGGAGATAAGGAGTTTTCTGATCTTTTTGTTTATCTTTTAGTTTTGTTGTTTCTGATATAACTGTGTTTACTTCTGTTTTGATTATTTTTTTTGTTTTGATTATATTTTTGTTGCTTGGGATGTAAGTAAGGAGTAAGAGGGAGTAAGAAGAACTTCTTATGCTTATGCTTGCTTTGTGTGAGCATTTGAACTATATTGACACTTTGTATTTTTACTATGTTTGTGTGTTTGTGTTATCTTGATTTGATATCTTGATTTGAAGAATGTTTTACTCAGATGTTTTTGCTATGATCATGATCTAATTTCATTGTTGATCTGATTGCTCTGATCATGAATTGATTAATGTGTTGCTTGATCAGTTTGACAACTTTATTTTGTTTGTAGGATATACATACTTCGACAGTATTCTATTATGAGTTTTGTAACAGCACACATGTTATTTCTTTACACATGATATTTTTCTGTTTGCTATATCATGATAGCTTATGATTAACTTATAATGTGTGATTTTCTTTGATCAAAAATAGTTTTGTGTTTTCATCACAAGTTGCCAAAAAGGGGGAGATTGTTGGTGTCAATGTGAATGTGCTATGCACATGATGAATTTTGTCCAACTTGTGATAAAACAAGAATATTATTTTGTTTCTTATTTTACTGTTTCTAGAATTATATTTTAGGAAGCATTTGATTTATAATAAGTATCTCTTTAGATTAGGACATAGTATCTTGTATCCTAATTAGAATAGGAGAATATTTATTTATCCTAATTCCTTTTGGAGTTTAATTATATCACTTCCTATTTTATTTCTCCTAATCCTAATATGATTTTGATTAGAATTTTTACAGGATTTTTAGGAGATTTCGTCTAGACCTCTCATTATATATTTACCATGTTATATTTTCATAACTGGTAGAGAGATTAGTTGGCGAGTTGGCTGATTAATTGGTTGTGTTGAGAGAGTCTTGGTTTCGGCATTCCATGAATTGATAGAAGAGCTTCAATGCAAATTGGGATGCTTTTTTATTTTGATTCGTTGAGTCTTTGATTCATGTATGAGAGATAGAAATCGTACATGAGTTGTTGATTAGGTATGTGTAAGTTAGTAGAAACTTGGGATAACTTGCAGGTTAAGTGTTTATGTAATTCAGTGTCAGACATCGTTTGTTATGTATAACTTAACAGTGTGTTATTAAGTTATCAGCAACAGAGAGTGGGCAGTGTCACTAGAGTTTAAGATCTTGACGAGATTTTGTTTTACAAAGATTAGGTCAGTGTGTGAGGGTGAGTCAGCACTGTAAAAGGTCCTAAAGATTGTATAAATAAGAACTTAGTGAATTGCAGCTATATAGCTGTCTGTGGATGTAGGTTTTATAACCGAACCACGTAAAAATCCTCTTGTGTCGATTTACTTCACAGTTTACTGTTATATTTCTTAAAACTGCATACTTACAGAGCTCTTCACATCCTTTTAGGAAAGGTTATTTTGGCGCAATTTACGCTTATGGCAGATCGATTTCCAAATTTCAGTGGCAATAGATCTTGTGATAAAATTTGACCACTTTAGTAATCAAATGTGGGATTGCATCTAATTAGGAGTGGTAATTTTTTACATTACATGAAATTAGTAGCTTAGTGTTGACACGATTATTAATTAGGTCATATTAATGTTAGAATACTCAATACGATTAATAAATATGACGGATCTATATTTACGGTGCTCAACATACTAAGCTATTAATGACACGAATAGTTAAACATATTATGTCAAGTACAAATAATTAAAAAAGAAATTAACCTATTTAATAGTAAATTCAAATTATTTTAATTATTTTTATATTAATAATTGTTTGTATTATTGGATAATTTTAATTAATATAAATACATAGAATATGATTGGTTAAGTATATATGTGTTAAATAATTAAGTAAGTTATGTAAGCTAATTTAATGTAGTTATAATACATTTCGTAAACGTGTGATACGTTTAATAAACAGGTTGTATCCGTATTTCAAGTCTTGTTACAAATAATTGAATGAGTCGTATGCATATTAGAAAAACTTTTACTAGTTTATATTATAACACGACACACAAACATAAATTGAGACCTCTAGCTATAATAGATAGTGGCATTTGATTTTTTTAACAGCTAACACTTAACTTCTATTATAATAAAATAAGCTTAAAAAATTAACATTATTAAGCTCACTCAAATTTCTACTTTATTACAAAGGCCTATGAAAATGATTGATAGTAAGGGAAATGCTACAGTACATTTAAGTTGTTAGTGTTAGTGTGTCGAGCTGGTGTCAAGCTGTGTCGAGTGTTGTTGTCGAACTTATTTCCAATGTCGTGTTATGGTTTTGTCGAGTGAAGTCGAGTTGTCGAGTAAAGTCGAGTTATCGATTGTCGAGTGCTGACTATCGACGTGTCGAGTGGATGTGGAGAGAAGATTTGTGTCAAGTCAATTGTGTTAGAAGTGTCGAGTGTCGAGCATGGTTGTCGAGCACTTATGCCGAGAGCTTTGACAAACAAGATTTTTGGTTACAACATGCATGTGTCATGCGTGTGTTACGTTTTGTTCAACTTATGATGAAGCAAGAATATTATTTTGATTACTCTACTGTTTCTAGAATTATATTTTAGGAAGTATTTGATTTATAAATATCTCATAAGATTCAAATAATATCTTATATCCTAATTAGAATAGGAAATTATTTATTTATCATAATCTCTTTTGGTATTTAATCCCTTCCTATTTTATTTCTCATAATCCTAATGTGATATTGATTAGATCTTTTACAGGATTTCTAGAAGATTTCATCCAAGCCTCTATATATATATTTCATGTAATAACCAGGAGAAGTAGAGACGTTGATGAAAAGATTAACTGGTTAGTCAATTTGGTTGTAAGAGAGTCTTGACTTTGGCATTCCATGAATTAATAGAAGAGCATCAAAATAAATGGAATGTTTTCTTTAAGTTGGTTCTTTGAGTGTTTGATTCATGTATGAGAGATAGAAATCGTACATGAGTTGTTGATTGAGTCTGAGTGAGTTAGTAGACACTTGGGATAACTTGCATGTTAAGTGTTTATGTAATTTAGTATTAGACATCAGGTATTATGTATAACTTAACAGTGTGTTGTTAAGTTATGTGCAATAGAGAGTAGACAATGTCACTAGAGTTTATGATCTTTGCGAAGATTTTGTTTTACAAAGATTAGGTTAGTGTGTGAGGGTGAGTCAGCACTGTAAAAGGTCTTAAAGATTGTACAAACAAGAACTTAGTGAATTATAACTCTATAACTGTCCGTGGACGTAGGTTTTATACCCGAACCATGTGAAAATCCTTTTGTGTCAATTTATTTTACAGTTTACTGTTTTGTTTTATATAATTGCATACTTCCAGAACTCTCGATTGGTATCAGAGCAGGTTCACTGATAGACAGGTGAAGAAAACGATCAGGCTGATCTCGAAGAATGGAGTTTATTCGCAATGGAGGAACCGAAACACAACCACCTATCCTTGATGACAGTAATTATTCGTATTCGAAGGTAAGAATGATAATATATATTAAATCTCTTGATGACAGGGCATGGACTAGTGTACTTAAAGAATGGACACCACTAACGAAGGTGAATGCGTTTGGTGATTCCGAAGCCAAAATAGAGGATGAATGGACTGATGAAGAATACCGACATTCCAGCTGGAATTCAACGGCTCTTAACGCTATCTTTGCTGCAGTGGACTTAAACAACTTCAGACAGATTTCAAGGTGCAAAGTGGCCAAAGAAGCATGGGACATACTTGAGGTAAAACATGAAGGTACTGCATCTGTTAAAAGATCTAAGTTGATGAGATTAAATTCTCAATTTGAAAATCTGATGATGCATGAGGATGAGTCAATTTCTGAGTTTTATTCTAAGATATGTCACATTACAAATTTATCATACATGCTTGGCAAAACTTTTACTGATGCAAAAATTGTTAGCAAAATAATTAGGTCTATTCCATATCAACCTAAAATTTCAGCCATTGAGGAAGTTAAAAACACTGATGAGATGAGGGTAGATGAACTGATTGGCATTCTCCAAAATTTTAAAATTAATCAGAGTACTAGAAAGCAAAAAAGGTAAAAGCATTGCATTCAATGTGAAAACTGAAAAATCTGATGATGAAAGTAGTGATGAGCTTGATGAAACTGATTCTAAACAGATTGCTTTTCTAATAAGAAATTATGTCAAGTTTATGAAAAGAAATTTCAGGAAAAAGACTCAAGGAAAGCTATCAAACTCAAGCGAAGAAAAATTCGGAAAGTTCAGCAAAGAGAATGATAAGAGAAAGCCAAAACAACCTGAAAAGAAAGGGCAAATTTAGTTTTATGAATGTTCTAGTTATGTGCACATTCAATCTGAATGTGGTAATCTCAAGAAGAAAAATAAAGGACTGACAACAACCTGGAGTGATGAATCAGAATTCGAGTCAGAAGATCAAGACTTGCATGGCAACTTTGTTACATTTACTCATCTACAGCTGACAAAGGAAAGGCTGTTATGTCTGACATAACAGAAAATTACAAAACCAGTATTGATCATTCAGATGAAAAAGAAGGACCATAATACTATGAAGAGTTACAAGAGACATACAACGCACTCTATGGTGAATGGCTGAATCAGAAGGAAGAAATCAAAATCTTGAAGAAGAAGATTGAGGTGCTGGAATGTGAAAAATCCTATTCTAAAAATCTTATCTTGGAGCTGAAGACTGTTTTGACAGACAAAACAGCACATATTGAGAAAATCACAACAGAACTGGTTGAAAGCAAGAGGTGTGTTGATCAACTCAAAATTGGAACAGCCAAACTTGATCAGGTCTTGAGTCTTGGAAGAGACAACTCCAACAAACATGGATTGGGATATATAGAAGGTAACATCAGGTAAACATTTTGAACCTAACTCTTTAAAGTTGAGTCTTAGTTTAAAGAGTAATGAAATATTTGTTTCTCCCAAATCTAGTCCTGAAAAGGTAAGGAAATTCATTCCAATTTGTTATTTTTGTGGTAAAAAGGGACACATTAGGCCTAGATGCTTTAAATTATTGAATCTTTTGTATAAAAGATCAAAACAATTTAAACTGTTACCAAAATCACAACTGCAGTGGGTTAAGAAAGATAAGACAGTATGTCATGTTGCTCTTACTGCTCTTAATCAATTATCTAACGATTTGTGATATTTTGATAGTGGTTGTTCCAGACACATGACTGGATTTAAACAGTTTTTAACAGATTTTACAGCATGCAGGGATGGTAATGTCACCTATGGAGATGGAGCAAAGAGTAAGATCATTGGTAAAGGCACTTTGAATGTCAAAGGCTTACCCAATTTTCAAAATGTCTTGTTAGTTGAAGGTTTGAAAACTAATCTTATTAGTATTAGTCAGATATTTGATGACAAGTATATTATTAATTTCACACAAAACAAATGCATGGTCATAGATAATTTTGGTAAATGCACTTTAGAAGGTAATAGATCTTCGGATAATTGTTATTTGGTAAAGATTGCATTTCAAGCTAGGATTTCAGATTTAGCATTGTGGCATAAAAAATTAGGACACTTAAATTACAAAGACTTGGTTAAATTAACTAAGTTACGTGTTGTAAAAGGAGTTCCTAAACTTGATGACAAAGTTAATGGAATTTGTGGACCATGTCAAATGGGAAAACAAATTAGAAGTTCACACGAATCCAATCCACATCTTAGCACATCCAAAATACTTGATTTGCTTCACATGGATCTTATGGGTCATATGCAAATTGAAAGCATTACAAGTAAAAGATACATATTTGTTTGTATGGATGATTTTTCTAGATATACTTGGGTTGATTTCATTAAAAAAAAATCTGACACTTTTGAAGCTTTTAGGAATCTTTGTGTTAAGCTTGAAAATGAGCAAAATAGAAACTTGACAAAACTGTGAGGATAGGAAGTGATCATGGAAAGGAACTGACTTTTGCAAATATCATGGAATTGATCATGAATTTTCAGCTTTCAAAACCCCTGAACAGAATGGCAATGTGGAAAGGAAGAATAAAACTCTTCAAGAGATGGCTAGAATAATGCTCAATACACTACTAGAAAACGGACCTTTTACGGCGGACAAAAACCGCGGTAAAAGGTCTTTTATGGCGGGCATACGGTGGTTTTAGCCCGCCGTATAAAGTGGCGACGTAAAAGGTATTTTGACTTTTTACCGCGGTTTTGACCCGCCGTAAAAAGATGTATACCGCGGTCCAATGGCCCGCCGTAGATTGTACTGTTGTTGCAGTTGAATTAATTACGGCGATTGTCGGCCCACCGTAAAAAGTTGTTAACCGCGGTCATTTGGCCTGCGGTAAATGGTTTTGTCCTTGTCGTGTGTATTATTAACGGCGGTTTGGATGACCGCCGTAAAATGTTTCTTACTGCGGTCACAATGCCCGCCGTAGATGGCTCTTATTGTCTGAATTATTAATCGCAGTTTTGTGGCCCGCCGTAAAAATGGCAGAATGTGATTTAGATGACCTGCTTTCATATCCATAATTTTTTGGAACCTGTTTTCGTTTCAAACAATTCATTGCATCCAGAACCAAATTTTTTGGAACCTGTCTTCGTTTTCAAGCAATTCATTACATCCATAAGTATATATTCGCATACAAATAATAAATAAATTGATATTGGCATAACTCATAAAAGTATAACATAAGAAAACCTTCACATACATTCGCAAACAAGAAAGAAAAAGAGGTTACTAAGTTTGTTTCCAATAGGTGCAAAAGTCTAAAATAAGTGTACAATTATTATTCTAATCAATTCTTCATGTCAAAAAAGCCTGCACAAATAAAATAAAAAATTAGTACTTAATTATTCATAAGTTTATTAAAAAAAATTCAAGTGAAAGCTATATACACACCTAACTCTCCTCCTCATGTGTTGTTGTAGAGTGAATGTTGACACGATTTCTATGTGCACTCGAAGCATCTGGAACCGGAGCCTGAGATATTTTGAAAGATTTAGAAAAGCTTAAAATTCTAGCAAATAGTTTCAATCATCAACAACTTATAATTATTACAAAAAAACAAAACAGTCATGTTGTCACTTTGGTTTAGACTCTATGTACTACATATAGCATTGTGATCAATAGTTAGCAAATACAACTATATTGCCAAAGGCGAGTTCAACAACTACATATTCTCAATGCAATTGACAATTAAAATCATCAATCAAATCAATCTCTCACCAGCTTCATGAATTAGATAGCAACTCTTTCAATATCCACACATAGAGTAAATAAAAGTTAAGTGAATACCTGATGTCGTACAGGTGGTGGCAGCTGCTCTTCAATGTTTGAAAATTTCTGTTGTAAAAAGTTGTACAACTACTTATTGTACTCCTTCAATTCTGTGTTCTCCACTCGCATTTCATGTAATTCTTGATGCAATTTCTCCACATCAATAGGTTGAGATGAACATTGACTTATGACAGTAGTTGGAGAAGGACCATGGCCGTATGTGCGGGCATAACCACAATGATCACATCCCAATACATCTTGAAATACCCGTTCTGTTGCAGCTTCGATTTGTTGCTTAATAGGTATTCTGGACATGCCTTCTTGTAGTTGACTCTGCAAAATGATGAAAACAACTGTAAGTGAGAGCTTAAAAAAAGGATTGTGTAACCAATTTACCACAAATTGTAAGAGCATATAATTTAGTTTAAAAAAGTACAATTATCTCAGCACTCTCAGTGTCTACTACATCTTCATCACTTCTCATTCTAGTATTTATTATGCGATCTGTTTTTTCTCCACTCTTTGACATCTTAACAACAAAAATAAAGAAAAATATATTAGTGTGTATATGCAAAGGAAGTAAGTTACAAATATAACGAATTAATTATAAAAGCAAAATCTATAACAATTTATACGAATTTTAAATGTTGTCAAAACTTACCTCTTCTCTCTTTTTAGCAAAAGATGTGCGACCGATCCTATGAAGTGCAAACTGGTGTACACGATTTGCCTTATTTCTCTCTGCTTGTTTTTGTAATATTAAATAGCAGTATTTTAGTATATTTTCAGAAAATAATTATCTTAACAATCGTTTTCATAACTTACTTGAGCTCTTTCGCTGCTCCAATAAGCCACTAAAATCTTCCAATGCTCTTTAGTAATTTTTGTAGGGGTAAATGCTAAACGATCCTCATCTGTCAGATATGGCTTGTAAAAGTCTCTCTTAACACGAGCTTTCCAATCCCACCAAAGTACTCCAATTGCTTTTAAATAATGAGGCTTATACTCATCTGGAACATCTGTATTGTCCTATAATAACAAAAAATATAATACAGATTAGTGTACATAACTTAAATACTTTTCAACTTAGCAGTTAAATTAAATTAAATACCTTCACTTCTTCCCAAATTGCATTCAACTTGTGCTCAGGCATAGCATGCCAACTAGTAAAAGTCAACGGAGCCATTGATCCATTTCTGGCTATGATGCCAAGTTGGGATGTAAACGTCTCCTTATTCGGAACAATTGGTTGCCATTTGTCGTTGAAATCAACATGTAAAATCTGGCCTGAGCCCCATTCAGAATTGCCATAAGCAGCTCCACGACCTTTTGCTTATGATGATGCACCTAATCATATAGAATTAGTTTCACATTATAAAGTAAAACATTTATATGAAAGAATCATCATTTATATATAAACCTTGATCTCTCATATTCGTTTGAGACTGGGAAGATGTAGATGACTGTCGTCAAGATTCTGCCTCCCGTCGTAGTGCACTTTCCATGGAGTCATCTCAGTGTCTCTTTGGTGCCATAGTAAGCTGCAAAAAGATACTAACATTAGAAGACTGAAACGCTATTGATATATTATATTACAAATAGAATAAATGTTTGATGCATGTACAATAAATGAATGTTTTTCATTAATACATAAGGAACATGATATACCTACAACAAGTAAACTTTACCACAAAAACTATCATTCATCATCATCTATCTCTTCATCATCATCCATCTCTTCATCATCATTTGCACCATTGATGTCAACTGTAGTTCCATCAACTCCTGGCCTAACCTAAGCAACATCTTCTTCGCGAACAAACTCTCTTTCATCCACTTCTTGTTGTGCATATAACTCAACTTGTGCCACACTTTTTACCATATGCTCATAGTTCTTGATTGAATAAAGATCGAATGAATCTCTAACAGTTATCTTAAGAACTATATGCCAATCTGCTTCTAAAGGATCTTGGATATAACAAACTTGTTTAGCTTGATTCGCTAGAATAAAAGGTTCATCATCCTCATGATTGAGTTTGTATAATAGATGATTGAAGTTAACCATTGTGAAGTTAAATTCATCAAACTTCTTTCCAATCCGATCATCAACCCAATCACACTTGAACAACACGAATTTCATTGAGTTAACATAACGAATTTCTATTATGTCTCTTAAAACCCCATGAAATGTTACACTTCCTGAACGTGGATTTCTATCCCTTGCACTAGCATAGCTCATTATATCAGCCTTTAACACAACACCAGAATTTTGGGAGGTTCTAGTGTTGTCAATATCTTTGATCCGAAATTTGAAACCATTAACAACATAAGATTTGAAACGTCGTGCAATTGTTTTTGGGCCATTAGCTAAGTGGACAATTTCTTCAGGCAATGTCACATTTGGGGTTTGTTGCAAAGCTTCCACCTATAAAAACCCCCTAGTGTTATAACTCATTTTTAGTATGAGGTTGAAGATTTAATTAAAGTAACATAACTTACATGGCTTTTGAACCACTTATGAAATTTAGAGTTGTGCTCTTTCTGAATTTGATGACTTGAAGCACGAGGATGTTCTTGAGAGAGTATGTTGATATGCTCCCTTTATAAATTACAATGATGAAATAAATATGAGTTATAAGAAATACCAACCAAATGGATACTCAATAAATAATAGATGAACGTATGTCAATAAAATTGTGAATGACTTACTCTCGGAATGGATCAACTGTTGTAGTATTTACAAGCACATATCTATATGCTTGTATCCAAGAAACGTTGTAAAGGTTAAATTTCACTCCTTTTTTTGAGGTACCGTCTTTGTTCCTAGGCGCTCGATTAGTTTTGGTTTCCACTTCATCAAGATATCATGAACAAAAATTAGTGAACTCCTCTATCAAGTATCCTTTAGCAATAGAAGCCTCAAGATGTGCACGATTTCTAACATAATTCTTCAAAGTTAACAAGTACCTATAATTTTATGAATTCAAAGTAAGTGTAATTCCTTCATGTATAATATGTAAATAAAACATATTATACATAATATGTAATACCTACATCCAACGGAATTGTAAATAAACCATGATGTAACCATTGCGATGTTGTATTCGTAGAACAACAAGGGCAAGCTTTCTCCCCTTTGGTACTCCAACCCGACAAGTTCGCATATGCTGGAAAGTCATTAATAGTCCACAACAATGCTGCATGTAACTTAAACATCTGTTGATGTGATGCATGATAAGTAACCACCCCTTCATTCCACAAATCTTTCAATTCTTCAATCAATGGTTGTAAGTAAACATCAATTTTATTTCCAGGACCTTTCGGGCCATTAATAAGCACAGACAACATGAAGAATGATTGTTTCATACACAACCATGGCGGCAAATTATAAGGTATTAATACCACAGGCCATGTACTATGAGTTATGGACATAGTCCTAAAAGGATTGAAACCATCAGCAGCCAATCCAAGCCTTACATTACGACATTCAGCAGCAAAGTTTGGATATTTTTCATCAAAGGTCTTCCAAGCAAGACTATCAGCAGGATGTCTTAACGCACCATCATTAACGCGATCCTCTACATGCCATCGCATAAAAGAAGCAGTTTTTTAAGACATGAGCAATGTATGTAATCTTGGAACTAAGGGAAAGTAACGTACTTGTTTTGCTGCTATTTTTACCTCAGAAGTTGATGCATTATTTGGCTCATCAAACTGTTTATATCTAGAGGTATGACAGACTGCACAACTATGAAGATTCTCATGCTCATTTCTAAACAACATACAGTTATTAGGACATACATCCCAAGTCTTATATGTAAATCCTAATTTCGTTGTTATTTTTTGAGCCTCATAATAAGAGGGAGGAATTTTTGCTTCTTGGGGAAAGACTTCTTTCAAAAATTTTAACAACATAGTCATTGAAGTGTCGACCATCCGCATAACATTTTCAATTCAACAGACGAACAACAAAGGAAAGTGATGTAAACTTTTCACATCCTGGATACAAGGGACAATTCGCATCTTGAAGTAACTTAAGGAAGTCTTTTGATGCCTCGTTCAACTCTGCCCCCACATCATTATCCAATAGAGTACTACTACTTTCACCAAAATCCATATTTGGAATTCCCATGGCATCATGTATCATTCCGACCATATCATCACCCATAGAATCACAACCAAACTCTGAATGTTAAGTCTCAGAATTTTGATTAGACTCTATAGGCATATACGGCTCAACATGTAATGTCCACTTTTTGTACTTATGTAGAAAACCATTGAATATTAAATAGTCTTTCACTACATCCCTACTCACAAGATACCGATTTAACACTTCTTACATGGTAGTGCCACCAACTACGTTCTCAGATGCAAAATCTAGAAATGCATTCACACCGTCCAGATATGGCTTGGAAAATCTGTCTCCTAAGTCAATCCAACTCTTGTCCATATCTATTTTCCTTCACTAAAACAAATATAATTTATGTAAATAAGTTGTTTAAGTAGTAAGTTGAAATTAAACTTATTTAACAAGTTAATTAGGTTAGGAAGTGAGTTAGCATTTTCAGCATATATTCATCTCTCCTTTCTTTGGGTTTACTGGGGTTGGTTTCATTGGTAGGATTGTTTTGTGGGCTGGGGTTTAGTGGGCTCTCTAATTAGTGGACTGTTTTTGTGAGATTGGTTGTAATGGGCTGGTATAATTGGTGGGATTATTTAACTAGCAAAATTTTTGGTTTCTATGTTTTTATCGTCTAGTATTTACTATGTTTCTTCAATTTAAATTGTAATTTTATAGGTGTTTTTTAATGTAGATGGAGGACTAAGTTCTAAGTTTGTTTGCATCTTAAACAAAAAAAAAAACAAGGATTTGTAACTACACAGTCTAACATCATCAACTTAGGAAGAATGCAAATTCAATTGGAGGTTCATGCCTTGTGAATGTTATAGTGCCAAAAAAAAAAAAATCAGAACAAGACCAAATTCCTCATAAACAACACATCATTAGCACTAGATATCAATTATGCTTTACAAGATGAAAAAAAATCCATTTCATACCAATTACGATGAAACAACATAAAAACAAAATAAATGCAAGCATTTAACTCAGCATGAATAGCAAACAACATATGAATAATAGTTGAAAGCAATCAAAACAAAATTAATAGTCTCAAACAGCACATGAATAACACTTGAATCTAACTTAAAACATCATAAATAGGAACTGGTGAAGCTTACCTCTACTAATGGATGCAGATTGTGTTCTATGTCGATCAACTAAGTTTGTTTTCTCTCAAACAGCTCAAAAATCTAAGATATGGAGACGCTAGTAAATGAAATTGCTAACAGGGAGTATCACCAAGTCTGTAAATGATAAACAACTACAATTAACTGTTGTGACCTTAAACAGGAAAGAAGAATTTATTAGTTTTTCTATAACAGTAATCAAACTTTCGATCACAGATTAGTTTACAGAATTCTTATGATTAATGGATTAAGCAAAGAGAAATATAATAAATAAATGAGCCAAAGTATCAGACGCTAATAAGCATCAATAACAATAGAAAATCATTTACAACGTTAACCCAATATGTTTTTGTCGGATATGGAATATATTTGTAATAATTAAAGTCAATAATATCGATCAATACAAACTACGCACACTAAAAATTGACTTTTAGAAGAAAGAACAACAGTCATGGTTGTATAAGACCTCCCAACCATAGTGCTTTCTACATTTATCTCAACACAATACATATGGTTTAACCAGTTTTCCTCTTATACTTCATTTACTTGCTCAAAATTTGAGATATCTCAGGTTACTTAAATCTGAATTCAAGTAACCTCTGGCACAAACTCGTACTGCCTTGTTTTATCATGTTTTTGTTAGAACTAGGATTGCCTATTAATCCTTCATCTGACTGCAAATTATAAAACTATTCCTTTCTTAAGCAACCATGAACAACCAAAAAAGACAGTTCTTTTACACTACACAGCACAAAAGCATGTGCTAACATTCTTCTAACATAAGACATATAGTAAAAGAAGGTGAAGATATGTTGATGAGTACCAAAAGAAGGTGAAGAAGAGGAAGAAACCCTTGGATGAGGAATGGGAGAAATTTTCTGTGAAACTTGAAACTGCTGGAAGACAAATTGCTTCATCTGGAATGATTTTTTCATTTATAGAAGGAGCATTTCTAACTGCAATGCGAAAGGGTGAGTGGATTTTGCTTGATGAGGTGAATTTGGCTCCACCACAGACTTTATAGAGAATTATTGGTGTTCTTGAAGGAGAAAATGGTTCACTTTGTTTAGCTGAAAGAGGGGATGTCAGTCTTATATGTAGGCATCCTAATTTTCGTATATTTGCTTGTATGAACCCTGCAACTGATGCTGGGAAGAGGGATCTACCTTATGCTATACGTAGTAGATTTACTGAATTTTTTGTAGATGACGTTTTAGATGACAAAGATTTAGAACTATTCATTGAAAGATTTTTAGGTGAAAGCAACAGATCAAAAAGAGAGTTAGTAGAAAATATAAGATGGTTCTACAAAACAGCCAAAAAGGAATCTGAAGAAAAGCTGCAGGATGGGACTAATCAAAAGCCACAGTACAGCTTAAGGTCTCTGTACCGTGCACTAGAATTTACAAGGAAGGCTGAGACGAAGTCTAAATTTTGGGGAGCATTTTATGATGGATTTTGCATGTTTTTCCTCACTTTGTTGGATGGACCCAGTTCTAAGATTATGAAGCAGATGATTGATAAAGTGGTAAGGAAAAATATACCTCCACATAAAACTTTTGACCACTACTTAGAAGTTATCCCAACGTCTGATGGTTTCTTGAAGAATTATGTTACAACAAACAGCGTTAAACAACACCTTAGCAATCTGGCACACGCAATTTTTAGCTTGAGTTTGAGATAAACAACACCTTAACAACACCTTGCATCCCCCCAAGAGTTTGAGATAAACAGCTTTTAGATATAATAGAGAACAAAGATTATCTCCTCACTTGGTAATAAACAAAGAGAATATCTTAGCAATGGAAGTCTTAACAAGAAGGAAACAAACCTGCAAAAGGTGGTTTAACAGAACAGGTCCAACGAACCGAGAAAGATCATTTCCAATCTACAAGTTAAACGAAGAATTAGAATCTGACACGAGAGTTATAATAAAGAATTGAATATCTTTTGCATGTAGCAATCTACACAATCTAAAGTTGGATGTCAATTTTAAATTTTGCAACTGCTCAGCCTCATGTTAGAAAATCAGGAAACATAAATGTAAAATTCAGTTTTCCAATTAGTTAACAGATGTTGAGCAACAGGCCCCCCAAGCATCCATAATGTCCGTTCATAAATAACTTCAACTTCCCAAAGAGGTCTAATAAGGCAGGAAGAATAGACTATATGAATGCATGAGAAGAGATATAGTTCAATTAAAGAATTGAAAAAATATTAGAGAAAATTTGCATCCAAAAATTATGAAAAATTAGCTTAGTACCTTAAAAAGACCTCCCAACCAAAACCTACAGGCAGTAAGATGAAAGAGATGAAATGAGATCAGAACATCTCTAGTTTGAAAACAATATTGTCTGGAAAACCTACTGTCCAATCAAAAGTAAAGGAAGGAAAAAGCATTGTGATATTTTCATCTGGTTAATTTTATTAAATGCATATATTGTTGATTTGTCAATCTTTTTATTAAACGGTGAAGTGAGATTGGTGTAGTTACTGTTTATAAAAGAATTAAAGTGTATCCTGAATGTTCTTTACTGAAATTTTTTGCTAATTAAATGTTGAAGTGTCGACAAAAGACAAGGGATTTTTCAGCAGCTTGTAAGAATCAGAAGAAGGAGAAGCAGTGCACAATTAAGTACTGTCATAAATGCCTCTTAAACAGGTCCAATTTGGTGCTACATTCTTGTAGACACTTTTTATTGAATAAATTTTATTAGGTATTTGTTCATGACAATGCTTTCTGTTTTGGTAAAATTTGTTTGAGCTTTGAATCAGATATAGAGAGAAAGCAGAAGATATGGAACTTTTGGATGATTGGAATTGTCCCAAGTGCAGAGGCATCTGCAACTGTAGCTTCTGCATGTAAGTGCAATAGGTGTTTACTATCTTCTTGGTTATTGATTGGTGTTGTTAATGTTTGGGGGTCTAATTGAATAATTTGTTTCTAGGAAGAAAAGAGGTCACAGACCCACTGGTCAGCTTGTGTACACAGCAAAAGCAACTGGGTTTTCCTCGGTTTCTGAAATGCTGCAAGTTAAAGGACCTGACAATTTAAGTAATGAGAGGAAGATTGCTAAAGACATGATTGTTTCACCAAAGAAGTCAATTACTCCAAAGAAGGTAAATTGTTGTTTTGCTATATGGTAACTTTACTAACTTGGAAGAATTTCAGTTCTAATGATATTTGGTTGGTGAAATTTATTGTTTCTATATGTTTTAATGTGAATTCATGCTTTTGACAGGAGTCTGCAGCTGCTTTATTGAGAAAACCAGGAAAAGAAAATTCTTTTCATGTCAACTGCAATTCCAATGGTATGCAGACTCCTGTCAGCTGCTTTATTGATCATATGTCTTTCTACTAATCTGGGACAGTCTGTATGCTTGGTTTTTCTATGACTTGATTGAAATTCTTGAATTTGATGAGTTTCATCTTGCAGCTCTTATTCCAATGGTAGAAGTCTTCTCTTCTCAAGAAAGCAGAACACTAGATATTGGTTGTTTGCCATTTTGCAAACAAGAAGTAAATAATATATCACTTGCCAAAAAGTATGGAAAATAAAATGAGATTGGAGCAGACTAGTTTTCTTGAAATTTCTATTGTCTAGGGTGGTTTTGAAGTGAAGGATATTATGCAAACATAATTAGAATAGATTACAAAAGCAATAACAATCAGAGAACTAGAATACTAGATATATTTTGTTTTTCTATTGAATCTTTTTCACAGAACTGGGCTTTCGATCTCAAGTTTGCAGTCACAGTTGCAGAACGTTATTGGAGTTGGCAGCTGTGATTTGTTATCTATATTTACATCAGAGGCAATTTAAATAGATGAATAAATCTACTAAAGCTAAAACTTTGGTGAATGAATAATTATTAACTAGCTACATTAAGAAGTGTTCTTACCTCTTGGTACTGTTAAATTTTGGATAGATATTTCAGCAAACAAACCCCCATCAAAGGGAAACATAGGAAAGCTTTTGTTCAATTAAAGCATCTTTATCATACAAAAACCATAAAGTTAAAAAGAGCAGTAACAATCACTGCACCTGGGGGACCTGTCTGATTTGGTTAATCCTTAGTCCTTCCTAGCTTTAATTAACGAGATTAGTTTCTTTATTGAATTGTGTCCAGCTTTGCATTGTATTGCGTGTAGTTATTTTTCTCAACCCATCTAAGCATGAACCCTACTAACCTAACCCAAGTCATTGCTTGACATTTTCCGTGAAATAGTACACAAAGCCATTATGTACCTTACCTGATTTCATCAAACACTCTAAACACAAATCTACGCATATTATCATGTGTTCTTGGTAACAAATTATATTTATGTCAAGTTTATAATTTACAAAAATGTTGATTTTGTCCAAACATCAGATTATAATGTTGTTAGATGATGTAACAGTTAAATGTTAAAAATACTCCCAAATTGTATTGAAAGAAATAATATCACAGTAGCAGCAGCATCAGATATATAAACAATGTCAGCTCTACTAGCCCTAAACATTAATATCAGAAATACGGACATTAAAAGTTTTAGATTAATTAAAGTCTAACTTAAATGATGTTGAACAAAAAATCAATTAAACGGTACTCGGCTCCCAGTTCAAAGCAAATTAAACCAAAAATCAAGAAATTAATCAAAAGAGAGGAAGAGATACAAAACCTGGGTGAGAGTTCCGGACGAGCAATCAGGCCTGGCAGAGCTCGGGGGGTGACGGGATGACACAGCTGCGGACTGTGGTGGCAGGTCATGTGACGACGATGAAGGTGCAGCACTGTCGTGGATGCTTCAACTCGATCTTGATGACGGGACGGCATAGACACGTGCTTGAATCCAATCGATCGTGCTTCAGCTATGCGCAAAGTCGAGGGAAGGAAACGTACGCGAGTGTTTGATGGATTGAAGCAAAGTGTGAGATTGGATTGAAGCAAAGTCTAGGGATTTTAGCGGGACGATGAGAGAGATGGGCGGAGAGGAGAGGGAAGTTAAAAAAATTGAATTAAAAAATTTGGATTTATATACGGAATGGGCTTTTTATTGTGGGCCTTAAGAAATGCAGTAAAAGCCCATCATTTTTACTGCAGGTGTGGTAGCCCACCGTAGAATTGGACATTTTACCGCATTTTCTCAGGCCTGCGGTAAATAGATGCAGTAAAAAGCCCCCTCTGTAGTAGTGATAGCAAGAAGTTGACAAAAAGGCTATGGGCTGAAGAAATAAACACTGCTTGTTATATTTCAAATAGAGTTTTTCTAAGACCTGGCACTAACCAGACACCTTATGAAATTTTGAAAGGTAGAAAACCGAATTTGAAATATTTTCATGTTTTTGGATGCAAGTGTTACATCTTAAATGACAAAGAGCAATTAGGTAAAATAGATCCAAGAAGTGATGAAGGAGTCTTTGTGGGATATATGTACAAAACAGCAAAGCATTTCGAGTTTACAATCTGAGAACTGAGGCAATCATGGAATCTGCAAATATAGTATTGATGATCTGGATGATTATGCAAAGTACTCACAAGAGGAAAGCATAACCAACTTCACAGATGATATAGAGAAGACAGATTCAGACAGCAACAATAAAGAAGATTCTGTTATGATAGGGGAAACAGCTGCTGTTACACCTGACGTAATAGCAACATCTGATAACTCAGATTTGAATAGAAATTCAATCAGGAATGAAGATGAAAAGAAATATCTACCCACATGGATTCAGAAGGCACATCCAACAAGTTCTATCATTGGAACACCAGATGGCATGATGAAGACTCGAAGCAAGGTAAGAAATCATGTAAGATTTGCATATTATGTTTCTTTAGTTGAACCAAAAAATGTGAAAGAAACCTTAAAAGAAGATGTGTGGATTCAAGCCATGCAAGATGAACTTAATCAGTTTAAAAGAAATGAAGTATGGGAATTAGTTCCTAGGCCAGAAAATGCAAATGTCATTGGAACTAAATGGATATTCAAAAATAAAATTGATGAAAGTGGACAAGTAGTAATAAATAAGGCTTGGCTAGTTGCACAAGGTTACACACAAGTACAAGGGATAGACTTTGATAAGACTTTTGCACCAGTAGCTAGACTTGAGTCAATTAGATTACTACTTGCAATTGCTTATTTGCTTGATTTTAAATTATATCAAATGGATGTTAAAACTGCATTTTTAAATAGCTATCTTAATGAAGAAGTCTTTGTTGAACAGCCTAAAAGATTTGAAGATCCTAAACATCCTGATTTTGTGTTACACAAAGCCTTGTATGGTTTGAAACAAGCTCCTAGAGCTTGGTATGAAAGGTTGACAAATTTTTTGATCAACAAGGGTTATAAAAGAGGCAGCAATGATGAGACTTTGTTTATCAAACATGCATCTAACTATCTTATTGTTGCACAAATATATGTTGATGACATTGTTTTCGGATCAACTAACAAAAGCAAAACTAATGAGTTTGTTAAGTTGATGCAGGAAGAGTTTGAAATGAGCATGGTAGGACAATTAAATTTCTTTCTTGGATTACAGGTTAAGCAAATGAATGATGGGATATTCATATCTCAATCAAAATATGCTAAAAATCTTGTAAAGAAATTTGGGCTTGAGAATGCAAAACCAATGAAAACTCCTATCAGTACTAACCTTAAACTTTCAAAAGACAATGCAGGAAAAAATGTTGATGCAAGTTTGTATAGAAGTATTATTGACAGCCTGTTATACCTCACGGCAAGGAGACCAGATTTGTGCTTTAGTGTAAGACTATGTGTAAGATTTCAAACAAATCCAAAGGAATCACATCTTGCAGCAACTAAGAGAATCATCAGGTATGTTCATGGAACACATGATTATAGGATACGGTTTTCTAAAGATACAAATGATTATCTTGCAGGATTTAGTAATGCTGATAGGGCAGGAAATACAGATGACCGAAAAAGCACTACAGGAGGTTGTTTTTATCTTGGTACTAACTTGGTTTCATGGCGCAGCAAAAAACAGAATTCTATTTCTTTGTCTACTGCTAAAGCTGAATACATTGCAGTAGGGAGTTGCTGCACACAACTATTATGGATGAAGCAAATGTTAAGTGATTATGGTATTGAACAAAAGCCTATAATTATGTTTTGTGACAATACTAGTGCTATAAATATTTCCAAAATTCCTGTTCAATATTCTAGAACAAAACACATTGATATTAGATACTATTTTATAAGGGAACTGGTAGAATCTAAAATGATACACATTGAACACATCTCCACTGATAGACAATTAGCTGACTTGTTCACTAAGGCATTTGATACAATAAGATTTGAAAATTTAAGAAAAGCCTTAGGCATCTGTCAGTTATATGAATGAACACATAATGTTGTTATGTTATTCATATCTGTCGTATCATAAGTTTTCTTCTAAATTAGCATGTGTGAGCTATGACATAAAATTTGTGTGAATGATAAAATACTAATTTAAAATGAAAAATACAGAGAGGGCTACCAATATATGATGTGTGAAAGCCATCATTGAGAGTAACCTCAAGGTATCTGATACATATGTTGAGGTCACCCACTCATATGAAAAGGGCTACCTCTATATTGTATGAAAGCTACTGTATTAATCTAGAGCTATTCACATTGAAATCAAGTTTTGTGTGTGTAGGAAGCATGCTCTAGTTGATCACTCAATTGAATCAAGAAGAAAAATAGCTTTCATGTGAAAATTAAAACAGCTCTGAAATATGTTTTCTTAAAATGATTCATATGATAATCCAAATATTACTGTTATGCTATTGTTAACTGTGTTCTGTTACGTTTTTCATAACAATGTTTTTGTGCTTACCAGAAATTTAATTTTCTTGTGTGTCCATGTGTCAAAATACCATGTCAGCATTATTGAATTGGAGGAGAGAAGTTTCAGTGGCGGGAATCCTAATTCTATTAGAATTCCTTTTTCAAATTGGAATCAAATTTGAATTGTTGTCTTTTAATGGAAGTTATGAAACGGTTTTGGAAATAGATTTCACATTAAATTTTGTTAAAAACAAAATTATTTTAAAAAGCCGAGTATATTTCAAAATAGGGTTAGGGCTTTTTCCTATTCATACTATACCTCAACAACAGCTTCTCCACTATCCTGCGTCTTCCTTCTGTCTTTCTCTGTTTTAAAGAATTTGTTGTAGTCTACAAACACTATCAATGGTGACCCCAGCCAGTTCTTCATCTTCCCCCAGCGGCTCCAATTACAACAGAAGTAACAGTATTCAGTCATCTCTGATGTAACATACACATGTAGGGATCACTGTCGATCTAGCCATCAGTAAGGATGAGCAAGTGTCGGTGAGGAAGATAAAGGATAAGATCAAGCCGAAGTACAGCAAATTCCTCATGACAGCCATCAAACAATAGTTTGTGAAGTTCACTTCAAAACGGAATCTGCAGATGGAAAGGCTGGTGAAACAATCGGATTTTGACTCCTATGGCCTGAGTGAGATGATTGAGTCTATTTACTGGACTCGTACGGTAACAAACTTCCTACCTTCTGTGAAGGTTTTAATTCAGGAATTTTATGAAAACATCTCATCTGCCATTGATGATCCTAAAAGCTTTCTGTATCACAAATTTTATTGTCGAGAAAAGTTTGTTAAGTTCTCTCCAAATGTCATAAACACTTTCCTAGACATTCCTATAGGCAGCTTACATGCATTAGATGAAGAATTTAACATGGCTGAACTGACTGGTCGAACAGACATTGAATGGAAACCAAGAGATGGTATAGACCAGCAGTATCTTAGGAATAAATATCGAGTGTTGCATAAGGTAGCTCAGTTTAATTGGCATCCTTCTTCCCACCAAAATCAGGTTCGGGAAGACAGAGTGAAACTTCTATTTTGTTTAGGCACAAATCGACTAATTAACTTTGGTTTGCTAGCCTATATATCAATTGTACATATTGGATCTTATCATTCTGATTATTATCTGCTTGTGTTTTCCTGTTTGATTCAAGAGATTGTTGCACAAAACTGCATCCCAATGAGCTCTCATGAACAAACTGAAATTTTGTCTAAACCCATTACAAAGGGATTTCTTCAAAGACTGCATGACAAATTTGACTTGCCTGCACCTAAACCGAAACCCAAGAGAGTTAGGATAAATCAAATGCACAATATAGCAGAACAGCTTACTTTGATCAATTCTGCTTTGGCTGAAGTTGTGTAGGATTTAAAAGCTATCAAAGAAAGGTAGCTTGTCTTGGAGGCAAGATTTGCAAGGCACTATGGTCCAGTAGAGGAGTCACAGCCAATGGAGACTGAACATGAAGCTCCTGAGAAGCTAGAAGATCCCACACTAGTTCTTGATGCTCTTATGCCTACTGAAACTGAACAAATGCCAACAGCAGAACCAGCTCCACAAACTACTATTGAGAAAGATGTAACAACAGAACAACAGACAAAACAAAAGAAACTCAAGTCAATCACTTAGGGAAGAATCTTGAAGAGAAAGAGGAAAGATGACAAGTTGAAGAAATCATCTGACAATCTGAAGAAGAAAATTGACTCCACAACTCCCACATTGCAGGATGAGTCATTGTCAGACAAATAAACAAAATTTGAAACCACGACAAAACAGTCTTCACCAATTGCTAAACATGACCACACTGTCTCTTCACTCCCTGAAGCAGAGCATGCTACCTCTCTACCATTCACACAGCCCCAACATCATGCAGATCCAACTCCTGTAGCCCAATCAGGGGCAAAACACACAGAGGAACCCTTTCTTGAGACAGCATCATCTGCACTAGTCACCTCTCCACCAACTACACCAGCCAAAGTTCCATTGCTTCCCGCTCCACCAACTGCTGTTGAGTTCACTACAACAGAAATCAATGCAAAAAAATGTGATAGGGAGATTCGCAGAGTTGTTGCTGAAGTCATTGCCACCTCCTTTGATACAGTTGAAGAGCCACCTACTCCTGCCGCTTCTAAATAGCCAACACCTACGACCACCAGGAAGAGATACAAAATAAAGGCCGGCCGATCCAAAAAGCCTGGCATTTCCTCTTCCCCACCAGTTCGAAAGTCTCCAAAACTTCGTTAGTGCTTTTGGCACTTGTGCTGAAATCAAGGTGGAGAAGAGCGAAGATTTGAAGATGATTTTTTTTACTTTCTGCTCTTCCTCTAACTATTATTTTCTGTTTGATTGATATTTTGGTTACTTCTCCAGGTTGTAAGTAAGGGGGAGTAAAGGCCTTATGCTTATATGGATGAATTCAAACTTTTGATGTTGTGTGTGTTTATGTGTGTTGTGATTTCTTTGTTTGCATGATCTAATATCTTTATTACTTTGTCTTTAATCTAATCATGATTTCATTGTTAATCGTCTTGCAGGATATACATATTATCACAGTACTCTATTATGTTATTCTTAATAGCTCACATGTTATTTTTACTGGAAACAGTTTAGTGCTTTCATCACAAGTTGCCAAAAAGGGAGAGATCTATTGTTAGTATTAGTGTGTCGAGCTGGTGTCAAGCTATGTCAAGTGTTGTCGTCGAACTTATTTCCAGTGTCGTGTTGTGGTTTTGTCGAGTGAAGTCGAGTTGTCGAGTTGTCGAGATTATCGAGTGCTGACTGTCGAAGTGTCAAGTGGATGTGCAAAGAAGATTTATGTCGAGTCAATTATGTTAGAAGTGTCGAGTGTCGAGCATGGTTGTCGAGCACTTATGCCGAGAGCTTTGACAAACAAGATTTTTGGTTACAACATGCATGTGTCATGCGTGTGTTACGTTTTGTTCAACTTATGATGAAGCAAGAATATTATTTTGATTATTCTACTGTTTCTAGAATTATATTTTAGGAAGTATTTTATTTATAAATATCTCTTAAGATTCAAATAATATCTTGTATCCTAATTAGAATAGAAGATTATTTAAGAATATTATTTCCGTTGTTTGTCAAATCTGGGGTAGAATGCTATAATAGAGGGAAAATTTTTTCTCTTAACATGTCGCCGGAGTTATTGTTTACTCCGGCCGATTGGCAAGTTAGCCTTTGAGTTTTATGTATGTGGTAGATCGAGATACCCTGAATAATTTTTCCTTCTTAACCCTCCTCGATTTCCAACCGGAAAGGGCTCAAAAACGCGAAAGACAGTGTTCGGAGTTACTGTTCATCCACGTCGATGAGCACATGAATAGTCACAGCTACCACCGTTGGATTGACTTTGTCTCGAGTTTCATTTTTACCTTCAGTAGCATCACCTAATTCGGCTCATAACCCCTCCGTTCGCAGCGTCAAAGTTGCAGCATTTCACTATTCACCACCGCGGAAGGGCAAGTGAATATTCACAGCCACTACTGTCCGCTTTGTCTCAGCCCGATCTACAATTTTTCCTTCAACATCATCACCAGATTCGACTACCATCCCCTCCATCCACGGCGTTTCATTTACTATTCACGACCGCTTTTTCGTCAAAGGGAGAGTGGGCTGTCACCTTCGCCACTAAGTTGTAGATCAAGGGACGCTGGTCAACTTTCCCTTCTATAGCATCATTGGATTTCTAGCAAATTTGTCTGAAATTGCAATTCTTTTTTCGGAGGGTACTATTCACAGAGGCGGTGGTACTGTTCATCCGACGGTTACTGTTCATAAAGCTTTTCATATTGCTCTTCGGATTATTTCACGCAAGTTTGCTTCTTGGGCTCCCCCCTGATTCCTTGCAGATTGCCATTTATAAAGAGGTGACGACGACTTCAGAAGCCGAGCCGATTCGGTGCCCGGTTTGCTTTCGTTTTCCATCTCTTTTTTTGAGTTTACATTGTATTTGATTTGTGATTAATGGAACCTGCCAAGTCAACTGCTGGCTCTTGGACTGACAAAATCAAGATCACTGAATCGAGCACCCGTTGTAAATTGAATCCGATTTCTCCCAAGAAACCGGGTACAATCCTTGAGATCCCAGATGAGATCGTCGATGAAAATTTGACTGAATGGCATAGATGTCTTGTTAGTTTCTTCCCAGGATATGTGATGTCGTTTCGTGTTGCACTTTCGATGGCTATGCGTGCATGGAAATCTTGTGGTCTTGAGGACCTTCGATCCGCCGGGGAGGGGATTCTCATCTTCCATTTTCGAACTGAGGATGAAGCTCATAAAATCTTTGCTCGTGGCCCTTGGATGTTTGGAGGTAAATATATTCACTTACAGCCATGGCATCCGTATATTAATTTTGAGGCAACTCAAATGCCGAGAGTCCCAGTCTGGATACGTTTATATGGCTTGCCGTTTCCTTTATGGACAACCAACGGCCTCAGTATTGTTTCCAGCATGGTTGGGGAGCCTGTCTCTTGTGACAGAATGACCTCTGATCTCTCCAGATTGGAGTATGCGAGGGTATGTGTTACTATTAATACAAATGACCCTCCAGTTAAGAACTTCGAGTTCAGATGTAAACTCTCTCCCAAGCCCATCCAAATTAGAGTTGAATATGAATATATTCCAAAACGTTACCCCAGTTGCTGTTTGTTTGATCACCGTTGTGAACCAGAAGTGTCCTCAGATGAGGATGAGAAAGAGGCAGACCCCACCGATACTGCCCCTTTGAATAAGGGCAAGGAAGTGACCAAGGTCGCTGAGAATTTGCAAATTGCAACTACTCCAACAGATTCTGTAGTGCAAGCTCCTCCAGATTTGAGTAAAGAGTCAGTCTCAGACTCTGACTCTTTATCTCCATATGTGACAGATCAGGGTAGGCTTTTGGGTTCCACCAAATGTCTACCAACCGTGAGGCTTCTAGTTCATCAGGGCGGATAAATATAGGAAAACCTCCTATGTTGCCCCCCTCTCGTTTTGAACCTTTGAATAGGTTAAGTGATGAGGATCAATTGGATAGGATTGATCATACTTATTTGGACACCCCGTCTACTCTTGCAAAGAAGGGTAAGAAGAAGAAGAACAAGAAGGGTTAAGGCTTTGCTTTATCGGACTTGTTCTTTTTTCTTTCCTTTATGTTTGTACCATTTGGTCACTTTTGTTTACATTTTCTTGTTAGACCATTTATGGTCTTTGGAAATCTTGCTTATGTTTTTAGGCCGCCTGTGGCCTTTTTTTCATGTTGTTAAGGCCTTTTGTGGCACTTTTCTTTGTTCAGGCCGCCTGTGGCCTTTATTGTATGTTGTTAAGACCCTTCGTGGCACTTTGGATTTTTCTTTGTTGGACTTTATGTCCTATTTGTAATTCTTGGGGTATGCCCCTCGGATTTTCATACATTATAATTTTTTGGATTAATATTACTAAGTAACTTTTCCAAAAAAAAAAAATTAATCACTTCCTATTTTATTTCTCCTAATCCTAATGTGATGTTGATTAGATCTTTTACAGGATTTCTAGGAGATTTCGTCCAAGCCTCTCTCTCTATATAAATATTTCATGTAATAACCAGGAGAAATAGAGACGTTGATGAAAAGATTAACTGGTTAGTCAATTTGGTTGTGAGAGAGTTTTGACTTTGGCATTCCATGAATTAATAGAAGAGCATCAAAACAAATGGAATGTTTTCTTTAAGTTGATTCTTTGAGTGTTTGATTCATGTATGAGAGATAGAAATCGTACATGAGTTGTTGATTGAGTCTGAGTGAGTTAGTAGACACTTAGGATAACTTGCGGGTTAAGTGTTTATGTAATTTAGTATCAAACATCGGTGTTATGTATAACTTAACAGTGTGTTGTTAAGTTATGTGCAACACAGAGTGGGCAGTGTCACTAGAGTATATGATTTTTGTGAAGATTTTGTTTTACAAAGATTAGGTCAGTGTGTAAGGGTAAGTCAGCACTGTAAAAGGTTCTAAAGATTATAAAAACAAGAACTTAGTGAATTGCAGCTCTATAGCTGTTCGTGGACGTAGGTTTTATAACCGAACCACGTAAAAATCCTTCTGTGCCAATTTATTTTACAGTTTACTGTTTTGTTTTATATAATTGCATACCTCCAGAACTCTCATAAGTAATGGTACATTTTTTTATAAAATTTTTTATAAATTTTGTATATGAGTGTATAAATTTTGTACATAAATATATAAAAATTGTATCGGTATGGTTTACAATTTTTATATATTCATGTACAAAATTTATATAAAGTATACAAAATTCATACAAAATTTTATAAAAACGTACCAATACTTGGATGTACTATAGCATTTCCCTTGATGGTAAGCCCATTTTAACATATTGGAAAATTAATAAACACCCTTATAGTTTGAACGAAGTAATTTTGCCTCCCACTTTTAAAAACAGTAATATATGACCACCAAGTTCTATCTACTGATAGAGAATATGTTTGTAGTCTCAAAATCTTTTGTGCAAAGTTATTTTTATCTATGTTTATCTTATTAAAAAGATTAATAAAATTTTAAATATTATGATTTATAATTAAGAAGATAGTTGAATTCAATAGACTTTATTTATACCAACCGATGACCTCTAAACTAATTACTAGGGTTGATTTGTGGTTACTTTAACTTAACGTATAAATAATGAGCTTTAATTATGATGAGGCAAGTACCGAAGTACTCTTAATTTCGAGGTTGATATGCAATCGATGACCTGTAGTCTTTACTAAATATATAATACTAGTCAAGGTCTGCGCGCATGAGCTTGGAAATTAATTAATTTGGTCTAAAAACCGTATTGCTTTGAAAAGGCCTCTGAAAGTAACGAGTCTGACCCTTCCGAAAAAGCCTAGTCCTGCAAGATATGGCATGCACTTCGAAATTTCCTGTCGTTCCTGTCGTAGAAACTGCTTATTGTTTTCAATATAATTATGAACTTGTTTGAAAGTGATCCTGGGATGTGGATCGACCTCAAAAAATGAATGTATTTGGCTAGCGTAGAGATTAATTTTATGGTTTATTGGTTTTTTTTTTTTTGGATTGAAATTTGTCTTCAACCGTAGGCCTTTCTAAACATTCATTAATATATTTATATATTAACGAGAAAGTAAATAAGAAAAAATATCCATTATCCTTTAAAAAAGCTGACGTGACAATTAAAATAAAGATGCAAATCCCCACCCGACCATCACAAAACCTCTTAATTATTCAGTATTCAGTATCATGGAAGCTGAAACGATATCTCAAAACAAACCCTAGCCAACTTCTCAGTGTGGCTTATTCTAATTATTGTCAAAGAAGCTTAAAGATTGCATAATATAACTCAAATTAAACACTTCAATTAATCCAACATGGGGACTTATTGGGCGGGAGGCCGTGTCCCACTTGCTGCAAACCATAGAGGACTCGTATGCCTTGAATATCATCCGCGCTCAATTCTCTTTTTCTTGCCCCATAGCTGATCTCGGATACATGATTGCATCTGGCTTTTCTGGCTCATGATGAAGCCCTAATACGTGTCCGATTTCGTGAACTGCAACTGATTCCAAGTCCAGTTGATTCGGTCCCGGATTAGCACACCATGTTTCATCTGCATCAAAATGACAGTTTCCACCAGTTGGTGGAGTAGCATGGGCTAGAGTTCCGAACCTGCCGGCAAATGGATCGCTGTCTCCATGGTTAATTAAGACGGTGAAAGCCGATCACAATATCAGAACTTGAAGTAGGAGCTACTTCCTGGAAAGTGAAATGGCTAACTTGTGCCCATCTTTGGAAAGCTTGTTGGATAACAGACCTTATGTTCAGTGATCGAGGAACTTGCACGCTAGAACTAAAGCGATAAGTTAGCTGGGATTTCGACCATCTCCTTGGTCCTGGGAAGAAAAATTGGTAGCGACCAACTCTGTGGACTCTAGGCTTGTGATGCTGGTGGCTTTGTTTCGTGCCATTGACATGATCTGCGACGCCGCATCTAGGCGTCATCATGTGATTCGCTGTTTCCAAATCCAGGCTTCAAGTGACATTCAGATGATAACTGCGCTGGTAGTCTTTGATGGCAGACTCCAAAAGGTCATCAAAATCATCATCATTTGCATGGTTGTTAACGTTGCCTTGGATATCATAATTCAAGTACCCGAATTTCTATAGATATCGTTTGAGATCATGCAGCCCCTGAACATTCTGACCCCTGTGGCATCCCTCTAAGTGTTGGATGAACCTGAAAGGATTACCAGTTGATTTTGATTGGATTGTTGGTTGCATCATTGCAAAAAGAAGGAATAAAAAGCCATAAAGCAATGATGTTTTAGAGGCCATTTGATCTTCTTTGCTTGCTAGGTAAGAGAGTTTGTTGTGTCCTCTCTTACCATGCTATCTATATATACGCTCGTGCATGAAAAAAAAAAAAAAAAGGAAAAGAAATTGCCCATCCAATGTTCATGGTAGTGGCCTTGTTGACAGGGGCAAAGACTTTTGCGTTAGGACTTAAAACGTAGGCTAGTACTTTGAATTATGTGGTATTGAATATTGATTTATAAAGAGGGAAGTTTCTTCATACATTGCTTGATGTTCATATGTACACACGCAAAAATCTGTAAGACGTAAGTTTTACTTATATTATTACTCCTGCAAAATTGCATATCGAGTTTGAGAAATTGAATGATAAATTATATGGTATATATGTTGTGTAAAAACGGAAGCGAAACCAACAGAACAATCAAATGTACAACCACAAACTATGCCAGATAATTGAATATAATAGCAACTAAAGAAGCAATCAATCAACCACAATGCAGAAATAGAAAGAACATCAAGATTTAACGAGGTTTGGTATAAATACCTACGTCCTCGGGCGCCGCTGAATAAACCTTCCACTATCTTCAAAGAGAATTACAAACTTTTGGGCCACAATACAAATACCACAACTATTGGGCCAAACTGCAATTATCCAAATAGTTGGGTCAAACTATAATTACCCAAACACTTGAGCAATACTACAAATACCCAAAAAAAGGGAAAAACAAATATTACAAACTTTAAGGTCCTTAATGAAAGGCCTTTAAACTATGAAGTCTTATATATGAGACCTTACAAATATAAGGGGTGGAGGAGAATTTCCAATGGGACAAATAAGTGAGAAGACATGGCTTTAATTTATAAGCCCAAGTCTCTCCAACACAAAGACTCCCACTCTATGTGGGATCCTTGCACACACACACACACATAATGGCTAAAGAGTCACAATTCTAACAATTCTCCACCTTGGCGATTTAGCCATTCTACCACAATGCTCTTCTTTTTCCAACATTCTCTATCACAACTGCAACACCTCCAAATGCGCCCAATGGCGCAGTCAAACTCGTACAATGTTGATCAAGTTCAAGCAATGACTGAACTTGATTGCTATCACAACCTTAGTCAACACATCTGCAGGATTCTCGGCAGTCGTAATTTTCTGAAGTAAGATTCTCCCTTCATCAATGATTTACCGCACAAAATAATACCAAACATCAATATGCGTCGTACGAACATGGAATACTGGATTCTTCGCTAAATGGATAGCACTCTGACTATCAGAATAAAGAGTAATCTTCTTCTGCCCAATTCCTAATTCATCCAGCAATCCTTGTAACCAAATAGCTTCCTTCACAGCCTCTGTCATTGCCATATACTCTGCTTCTGTAGTAGACAAAGCCACTGTAGACTGTAAAGTAGACTTCTAACTCACTGGTTCTCTTGCAAGAGTAAACACATAACCGGTTGTCGACCGATGTTTATCCAAATCACCAGCATAATCTGAATCAATATAACCAATAGCATACTGATCACACGTATCATCTCTTTCAAAGACTAAGCCAACATCTACGGTTTTCAACAAATACCGTAGAATCCATTTCATTGCTTGCCAATGTCCTTTACCAGGATCATGTATGTACCTGCTCACAACTCTAACTGCATGTGAAATGTCGGGTCTTGTACACACCATAGCATACATCAGGCTACCAACTGCATTAGCGTATGAAACTCAAGACATATACTCTCGTTCCTCATCTGTACTTAGAGATAAAGATGCACTGAGCTTCATATGAGGAGCAAGTGGGGTACTTACAGGTTTTGACTACTCTGTAATGCCAAACCGTTGTAATACCTTCTTCAGATACTGTTTCTGAGTCAAACAAATCTTGCCTCTCCCTTTATCTCTACTAATCTCCACCTGGTATCTTCTTAGCTTCACCCAAATCTTTCATCTCAAACTCTCGATTCAACTGAGTCTTCAACTTTACAATTTCTTCGACATTTGTCAAAGCTATCAACATATCATCAACATACAAGAGTAGATAAATGAAAGAACCATCACGTAGCCTCTGATAATACATACAATTATCAAATTTGCTTCTTGTGTACCTCTGACCCATCATAAACTGATCAAATCGCTTGTACCACTGTCTCGGAGATTGCTTCAAACCATAAAGCGATCTTTTCAGTTTGCACACCAAGTTTTTCTTACCAACAACTTTGAATCCCTCTGGCTGAGTCATATAGATTTCCTCTTCTAAGTCACCATATAAAAATGTAGTTTTTACATCAAGTTGAACTAGTTCCATATTCATCTGAGCTACCAAGGCCAACAAAATTCTAATGGAAGAATGTTTCACAACTGGAGAAAATACCTCATTGTAGTCAATTCCTTCCTTCTGAGCATAGCCTTTAGCCACCAACCTTGCCTTGTAGCGGACGTCATTCTTGTCAGGAAATTCATCTTTCTTTGCATATACCCATTTATACCCAATTACCTTTTTACCCTTCGGTAGTTGAGCTAGCTCCCAAGTTTCATTCTTTTGAAGAGACTGCATCTCTTCGCTCATAGCTGTCTTCCATTTATCAACTTTAGAACATCTTACTACCTCTCTATAAATGGAAGGAACATCATCATCTACAATTGGAAGTGCATAGGCTACCATATCAGCAAATCGAGCAGGTCTGCGAATCTCACGTCTTGGCCTATTAACTGCAATAGATTCTTGTTGCTGTTGAGGTTCCTGAGTAGAACCTTCACCATAATCTCCCAAATCTGCCTCTGTCATAGGAGTACCATTATCTGTCTCAACAGATCTAACTGGGTTCAATGTCGTCGTTTCAAACTCCACCTGCTGCTGAGTATGCTCCACCTGCTGTGGAGTACCATTCACCTTTGTCTGATTTTCTAATTTCTTCAACATTGAAGACTTATCAAATGTCACATCTCTGCTGGATACAATCTTCCTTGAACTAGGACACCAAAGACGATATCCTTTTACACCTGAAGCAAATCCCAAGAAAATTACTTTCTTGGCTCTAGGATCCAGCTTAGATTCTTTCACATGATAATATGCAGTTGAACCAAAAATATGTAAAGAATCATAATCAGAAACAGGTTGTCCAGACCATACCTTCAATTGAGTTCTATCACCAATAGCAGCTGAAGGTAGACGATTAATGAGATGACAGGCATAAGTCACAGCCTCAGCCCAAAATTCCTTGCCCTACCCAGCATTGGACAACATACACCGAACTTTCTCCAACAATGTCTGGTTCATGCGTTCTGCCACCTCATTCTGCTGTGGTGTACCTCTAACAGTAAAATGACATACAATACCTTCATCTTGACACAATTTCAAAACCTGATCACTATAATACTCACCATTGTTATCTGTTTGAGGTGCTTGATTTTCTTGCCAGTTTATGTATCAATCATCTTTTTCCATTTAAGGAAAGCACCAAGTACATCATCTTTTGATTTCAAACAATACACCCAAGTTCTTCTGGAAAAGTCATCAACAAAAGTAACAAAGTAGTGCCTACCTCCCATTGACGTGGTTTTAGTAGGTCCCCACACATCTAAGTGAATATAATCAAGAATACCCTTGGTATTATGAATAGCGATGCCAAATTTCACTCTCTTCTACTTTCCCAGAACATAATGCTCACGGAAATCCAGCTTGTAGGTCTTTGCACCTTTCAATAAGCCTTGTTTCACCAAACTGAATAAGGCTTTCTCACCTGCATGTCCCAATCGTATATGCCACAGTCTAGTGATCTCTAAATCTGCATCATTATCAGAAACCATAGCCGCTCATCCAATAACCGTACTACTATTATAGTAATACAAGTTGTTCCTCCTAGTACCTTTCAATACCACAAGAGCGCCTGAAGTGACCCTCAGAATACCATCTCGAATAGATATCCCACAGCCTTTAGATTTTAAGGCTCCCAAAGAGATGAGATTCTTCTTCAACTTCGGTATATACCGAACATCTGTCAGAACTCTAGTCAGTCCATTATGATTCCTCAATCAGATCGAACCTATCCCAACAGTATGGCAAATATCATTATTGCCCATATAAACAACTCCACAATCAAGCTCTTCAAACTGAAAGAACCATTCCCTATGTCAACATATATGATAGGTACAACCTGAATCCATAATCTACTCATCAGAACCAGAAGTGGATGGATGACCAACTAGACATATATCTTATTCACTATCATCCTCATGCTCAACAACACATGCATCAGAAACAGCCTTGCCCTTATCTTTCTTTTTCAACTTAGGACAATCTTTCTTCCAATGCCCTTTCTCACGACAAAAGGCACACTCATCTTTTCCTAATCTACCCCTCGACCAAGATTTTTTCCTTTTTCTTGGTTTTCTACTTTGACTACGCTCTCTCACTGTCAATGCATCTACTGACTCATCCCTATGTTCCTTTTGGTCTTTCTTACGAATTTCATAATTCAACAAAGTAGAACAAACTTCCTCAAAAGACAGTTTATCTTTCCCATGGATAAGAGTAATGCACAAATGATCTAATTCATTCGGAAGTGAGCCAATCAATAACATAGCCTTAATTTCATCTTTGAAGGTTTCATCTAAGTTTAACAAATCAGCAATTAACTTATTAAACTTATCAATATGAGAACTGATGCTCGTACCTGGTTTCAACTAGAGACGGAACAATCTCTTCAATAGATACAGCCGATTCTCATTGCTTTTCTTCATATATTTGTTTTCTAGTGCCTTCCACAGTTTGCTTGCAGATGTCTCTTTCGTGAACGGGTACTTTTGTTCTCTACACAAGCAAGAGCGAATCAACCCACAAGCTTTTATATTCAGCCTGTCCCAATCTCTTGCACTGATATCTTCTGGTTTTGTTTCTTCCAGACCAATATCCAAATCTTGCTGATACAACCCGTCCAACACCTCATTTTGTCATAAGCCGAAATTATTTCGACCATCAAATTTTTCAACATCTATTTTTGCATTTGTCACAGTCACTGTCTTCTCTGGTACAGTTGACGATGATGTCATCAATACTTCTCACAAATAAGCTCGATACACAAATCACTAATAACCAAGCTCTAAACAAACTATTATATTCAATAACTAGCAATCCAAACTCAACAGCCTAGAATAGTAATAAGTGCTTTAATGAAATAACCACTCACTACCCAAAACCTTAGGCTCTGATACCAATTGTTGAGCAAAAACGGAAGCGAAACCAACAGAACAACCAAATGCACAACCACAAACTATGCCAGATAATTGAATATAATAGCAACTAAAGAGGCAACCAATCAACCACAATGCAGAAATAGAAAGAACACTAAGATTTAACGAGGTTCGGTATAAATACCTACGTCCTCGGGCGCCGCTGAAGAAACCTTCCACTATCTTCTACAAACTTTTGGACCACAATACAAATATCACAACTATTGGGTCAAACTGTAATTACCCGAATAGTTGGGTCAAACTATAATTACCCAAACACTTGGGCAATACTACAAATACCCAAAACAAATGGGAAAAATAAATATTACAAACTTTAAGGTCCTTAATGAAAGGCCTTTAAACTATGAAGTCTTAAATGTAAGACCTTACAAATATAAGGGGTGGAGGAGAATTTCCAATTAGACAAATAAGTGAGAAGACTTGGCTTTAATTTATAAGCCCAAGTCTCTCCAACACAAAGACTCCCACTCTATGTGGGATCCTTACACACACACACACACATAATGGCTAAAGAGCCACAGTTCTAACAATATATTCAAATATTTTATCTGTATCACTTCGGATGAAAAGCCTATATAATTAGGTACTATACTTCATTATTACTTGAGTGAATTTCAGTGAATTGTCTGAGTGATAATGCGAAATTTTGAAGCTCTCACTTGAATGAGAAACAAGAAACTGAGGTTTATAAATTTTTCTTTGACAAATTAATTGAAGCCGAACAAAGAAGGACGTCAGTCAAGGAATCATAGGGTTAGTTTGGGATTGTTGTTGCTGTGAAAAAAAAAAGTGACTTCTGCTTTACTGTAGAAAAGATCAGCTTTAAAAAGAAGCGGGAGAATGTTTGTTATTTAAAAACTGTTTTACTTTTCAAAAGCATGTTAGATGTGTTTAGGATTGCTATTGTTTTAGCTTTTATTACGTACGAATTATCAAATTAGGCATATACATTATTCTTTTGTAATATTTAATGAGATAACGTCATAGAGTACCCTTGCCTTTAGACTTAATATCACAAATAAATGCCTTTTACATTTTTATCTAAATCTCGACTCTATGTTTCAAAAATTAATCACAGACCATCCTTCTATAGTGATGTAATGATGTAAACCCATGAAACAAAACTAGCTCGATTGTTGTTATAAATTCTCATATTGAACTTTGGCAGGCCAAGAGAATGCGATGAGAGCATCACAGGGTTATGATGGCAGGAGTTGTTTAAGGTCACAGAATGAGATGGTATTTCTGTTGTTTGCTGAAACTAAGCTTTCCTGGGTTTAGTTTTATTCAAATGGTTGACTGAATTGTGTTGTCGGTGGATGAATTTAATTGATACCACTGATATCTAGGGAAGATGTGGGAAAATTTCTTAGACACGCCAATTTTACAAAAGAAATTTGGAGAAATTGGAAACCACTGGGCTACCAGAACATTGGACTGATAGTTGGTAGTAGTCTTATTGATACTTTGTTATTTTCAAATCATCGTGCAAATAATAATAATGAAACGATTTAGTTAAAAAAAAGGATGTTATCAGATCCATTTTTTTATAAATTCATAATAAATATATATTTTATTATTTTGAATTAATTAATAATTATTAAATGACCATTCTATCCTCTTAGTTTAACTTATTTACGTAAATTTAATGGTTAAGTTAACAGAAGAGTGGTATGTGATTGATTTTTTAAAACATACGGACGAGATTTATGCAAAAGGCCGTTATACGTGATATTAAGCATCGAGGTGAGGGTGTTCCATGGCATTATCCCAATATTTAAGTATTAATATTTTATAATCAATTTTTTTCCATTTTTGAATTATTTGCAACATTATCTATATAAATTAATTAAATAAAATTTTATAATCAATTATTTTTCTTTTTTATAATTATTTTCAGCAATTTGTATATAAATTATTTAAATAGCATTTTATAATAAATTCTTTTCCTTCTTTTTTTAACTATTTCCCACAAATTCTATATAAATTATTTAAATAATATTTTATAATCAATTCTTTTTCTTATTTTTTAAGTATTTGTCACTAATTTTATAAAATTATTTACAATAATATTTATTTATTTTGTTTTTTAGAATCAAATTTCTAACCATTTCAGACTTCTAACAAATTGGATTAATTAACTTTTTAATCTCGCTTTTGGTTAAAATAGTTCAATGTCATGGCCTGCCATCCTCGCCTTCATGACCGACCGTCATTTTTATTTTGTTTCAATAAAAATAATATAACAATTAATTAATACTTTTAATATTTGTATTAAATAATCAAATATTATGTTTAATTAATTTTTCAGAAACCCAATTATCGTAAATAAATTGTTTTTATTTTTTATTTTTTTCACCATCTTATCTCAATAATAGTACACCAAACCAAAACTTTCCTCGTATGTTATTTGTTTATCTATGTTGACAACATTTATTTTTAAAATAGTTATAATTTACACTGTGTTCTTTTTGAATTATGTGTTTTTGTTTCCAAAATGATTTGGAAAATAAATTTCTATGATTTAGAGAAACTATTTTAAGTAAAGGATATGCGTTTGGAAATGAATTCGTAAAATACAAATTTGAAAATGGTTTTAAGAATATGTGTTTGGAAATGAATTCTTGAACTGAAATTTTGAAAACAAAAACAAGATATGTGTTTGGAAATGAATCATTGAAATCAAATTTTGAAAACAAAAATATAAAATATGTTTGGAAATGAATCCAAAACACTTGTTCTTACAAATTGTATAAATAAAAGGATTATTAACAAATAATATTTTAAATTGAATGCAAGCTCCCATTATACATATTGTTAAAGAGTAACAAATGCTTAATTATACAAACAAGATCACCTTTTGCTTCCTACAATATTTTCACACAAGTATTTTCTTCTCTCTTTCACTTCACTTTATAGTGCTTGCTATAAATGTGTTTAGTTTAGGGATGGCAAAATGACCCGCCAGGTCCCGGGCCCCGGTGTGACCCGTGTTTTAGGGGCAGGTCTTTACCCGTTTATTTAGAATTTAGGGGCGGGTTTAGGTCTCTAAATGTGTTGACCCGTTCGATTATTATATGTTTCCAGGTGTAATTCCTCAAGAAGAGATCATTCCATTCAAAATCTAAAATTTTCAAGTAAACAATAATTCAACAAATAATACCAAGTCACCAACAAACAAAATCAACAAGTACATGGCGACAACAATAATAAACACATCAAGGTAAACAACTCACGACAATAAAAGCATACCAATCTAGGGATGTCAAAATTACTCGTGCTATACAAAGCAGTTATAGTTAAATATGATGCAAAAAGGCAAAAAGAAAAAGCTAAAATAAGCAACCTGCCAAAACGCTCGACAAAACTCGACACGCTCGATAGAGCTCGACATGACTTGACATGTAAGTATCGAGTCGTGTCGAGATTCACAACCGACACTCGATATTAGTCTATTTTCGAAAACATCGAGTGTCAGATGATGCATTCGACACTCGATACTTACATGTCGAGTCGTGTCAAGATTCATAACTGAGACTTGATATCAGTCTATTTTCGAAGACGTCGAGTGTCAGATGATGCATCATCCATCATCCGACACTCGACACTTACATGTCGAGTCATGTCGAGCTCTATCGAGCGCGTCGAGTTTTGTCGAGCATTTTGGCAGGTTGCTTGTTTTAGCTTTATTTTTTTGCCTTTTTGCATCATATTTAACTATAACGGCCTTGTATTTGCAAGTTGAAGCAAATGGCAAGTGAATTGATATCCCTACTTGTGCGTGTATGTATGATTTTAGTTTGCAACTATAATTATCATTCATCATTTCCACCATGCTCCCAATAACTTTATGAAAAGATGTAAATTACCCAGTGCCTATTATCTATGTTGGCACTTTGCGTTTAGGGGGAGTGACTGGCTGATAGAAGGCCAAGTGCAATTTAATTATAGCAGCAACAGCAGAACATACTTTGAAAGCTTAGGTGCTAGTAATTTTGATAATTAATTGATAACAAAAACCTCAAATAAACTAGTATTTTGAACCTTTTGACTTGTCAAGTTAATAGAAGATGCAAGGATTTGATACTGATATTAAGTTAATTAAAAAATTAAAAAAATTTAGCTAGTATAATATGGACAAAAACCCAAGAGGCATTAAAGTGAAAGATTCATGCTCAATATTCACAAAATCAATCTGAAATTTTATGCAAATCCATTACAAAAGAAACTCGTCCAATTAATTTTCACAAACACACCAATTAAATTAATCGCAACCTATCCAAACCATTTACAAACATTGCATATGAAATTAATCGCAACCAGTAGCACAACACTACCATTCAACCAATTAATTTCAAAAGAAACCCAAAATCCACCTAAATTCAACCATCAACTTTATTTTTTTACAAAAAAAAAAAGAAAATCAATACAGCAACAACCCGTCCAATATCTAGCAAGTAGCATCTACTACCACCAATAAACACACCAATCTGACCTCTGCACCACCATAAAATTACCCAAAAAACCAGCAACCACACCAACGTTACCTCACACTAATCGCCGTGGGTTTGAGATGAGCAGGTCGGAGTACTTGGAAAGCAATGCATCAGAGACTGCTAGCTTCAGGGTTTGTTGACAATGGAAGTGGAGAAGGTGCTGAAGGCAGTGGAAAACGTGACGGTTCTTGTGACAATGGAAGTGGTGAGGCCGTGCGAATCTCAGGCGCCGATGAGGAAGGGGATGATGACGAGGCTGGTGATGATGGTGAGGAAGATGGAGAGGAGCTGCTAGGCTTGTGAGGTGAGCACCGGTGGAGAAAGAGAGGAGAGATGAGGAGGCAAGAGGAAAGGCGGAGAGGAAACTAAAAAACGATCCCTAATTTGGGTAATTTGGGGATAAAATCAGGGGTAAAAACAGAAATATATGAGTTTTATGAAAATGAAATTTGGAAACATAAAAGCACAAGTATCCCCCGAGTTCTATTAGGTTGGAAACGGAAAATGTTGGAATGGAAACGTAAAAGAACATTGCCTATAATTTTGGGAGGTTGCTAGGTTTGACTTTGCTTGATGAACGGGAGAGCAGAGAAATTGATGACACTCGTAAACGCATTTATTTTAGAGCTGTCCAAATCCACTTAAATGTGTAGATGAGGGGAGTTGGGCCGAATTCTTTAAACAAAAAAAAAGTCAATTTTTTTGTAATGTTATAAAAGGGTAGTTTTGTCATTTTTGTAAGGGTAATTTTGATATTTTATATTTTAAAAGCATAAATTGGCCTCCAAATACAGGTGGTTGGACTTCTTCATTAAACCTGATTTTTTCTCAGTTAGAGAAGCAATCCCAAACACTCCTCTAATCTGATATACCGGCTAATATTTTTCACATATCAATTCTCATGATCTATTTGACTTATTTTATGAACGAATTCAAGTCTAGGCAAAATTTCTAAGTTTACTTTGAGTCGATTTTCATAAATTCAGTGCCTAATTTAGTGGTGAAATGAGAATAGTTTCAATCGAGTAAGACTTTATCTATCAGTCTTACTGAAGTCGAAACTAATTTCCAGGAAGAGTAAAAGTAATTGCTGGAAATATTTTTTCTCAACCAAGATTATTAAACACAGCTAAAATTAAATCCTAATTAACAATTTTTTGTAACCCAAATATTAACAAAATCATAACCCCAAAATAGGTCAAAAACAGGTTGAAATTGTAATCAAACGGCATTATCGAGTAGGGGTAAACAGTCATAGCTATAATCAACTCCAATATGTATGAAAAGTAATCAACCACATTTACTGGAAATATTTTTTCTCAACCAAGATTATTAAAAACAGCTAAAAATTAAATCCTAATTAACAATTTTTTGCAACCCAAATATTAAAAATCAAGCCCTAAAATTAGTCCAAAAACAGTTTGAAATTGTAATCAAATAGCATTACCAAGTATAGATGAACAGTCACAACTATAATCAACTCCAATATGTATGAAAAGTAATCAACCAGAAACATATGAATACTAATCATCTACATAATTAGCCTGTTACATTGCAATTAATAGTTCACGAATAATAAACTGTCAAGAATTGTGAACAATACTTGTATAAAGCGGGTGGCAAAATATGATGAACAATGTCATACGAAGAATAGTATACAAATAGTGTTCGAAGAGTAATACTATACCTATAAAGTCTATGTACAAAGTTTGTATACAAAGTTGATGTGGCATCACTCATTTAATGCCACATAACTTATCAGTATTTATTATACTGACAACTCATATTAATATTTCTATTCACTTTAAGCCAAATCAACTATGTATACAAACTTTGTATATAGACTTTGTAAGTATAGCATTATTGGTGTTCGAAAATCAAAACAAACTAATATGAGTGCCTGTAATATCCACCGGCTGAAAGATTAGATTTTACATCCTTTAAGGAAATGTTATTTTTGTGCAATTTAGGCTCATGGCAGATCGATTTCCAAATATCAATGGCAATAAACCTCATGATAAAATTTGATCAATTTAGTAATCGAATATGGGGCTACCTTTAATAGATGGTAGCATTTGAATTCTTTTAATGGCTAATGCTTAATTTCCGTTACAATAAAATAGGCTTTAAAAAGTTAGCATTATTAGGCTCATAAGTAGGGATGGAAAATTGACCCGTCAGGTCCGATGTCCCGCTGTGACTTGTGCATATGGGGGGGATCTCGCCTCATCCCATTTGAGGTTAAAGTCAGGCCTGGGTTTGAGTATATGCTGCCCCACCTGAGACAGGTTCGGGGACTAGTCTAGCTCCTAGCCCCGTTTGCCCCGCCCTGCACTTAAAATATGCAAATTTTTTAAGAACAGTTTGTTTTTCGAAAATTGTAAAAAAATTTTAGAGTTCTTTTTGAACTCTAGAATTTTTATATGCTAGAATAGACATCTCAAAGATTATCTAAAATTTTGTTTCACTTGAAAATTCGTCGCATTTGATTTTTGGTGAATTTTTTAAATTTGTTGTCCAAACCTTGAAATCTGTATGGTTTTCCGGACGTGTTTGGATTTATACAAAAAACTATTATAACTGATGAGGTATCTTGCAAAATTGATTCTTCTATCTTGTTATAAACTAAAAGATATTTCAAACAAAAGTTTTTTTGCTCAAATTGAAGGTCTGTACAATTTATCATGATTTTCAAAATTTGAGTAGCAAACTTGGAATTCTTTGTTTTCATAACAGAGCATGAAAACTGAACTAATCTTAATTAACTTTTACTTCACAAAAAATTATCATTTTTAGCATGTGTGATATTTTACGTGTCTCCTTTGAATACGAAAAATTTCATATTTTTTGGAGCTTTATAGAAATTATTATGATTTTTCAAAACTTACTGTTCAAAATGCAAGTCTATTAGATAGAAATTAACAGTTGACAAAACTAAGTTGTTTCATGAGTTTCATGACCTCATTTATATGTGTCTAAATTAATTTTGAAAATTTTTGTAAAATTTGGAACAAGCATCAATTTTTAAAAAATCATCCAATTAAGTGTGTTTGTCAGTTATAGCTATGTACTTATTGATTTTGTTTATTGATATTATTTACTAAATTGTTGTATTGGAATAGTATGTATGATTTTTAGTTTGAATAGATTGTCAAAAAGTGATTATAGTTATGTGATATGTTTACATATATTTTAATTTTTTATTAAATATAAGATTGAAAAAAAAAAATTTGTAACAGGGGCAGGGCGGGATTTCCTGAAATATTTTTTGTGCTCCCACAACTTGTGCCCCCCCTGTAATAAGGCAAGACGGGGCAAAAGATATTTTAACAGGGGCCTGGAACATATTGGCTTGGACCCGCCCCACCCCATTACTATCCTTACCCATAAGGCGATGTTTGCGAGCAAAACAAAAATCGGGACTAGACTATTTCTTTAAAATCTATCCCAAGCCCTTTGTTTGTTCACTTTTTAAAGGGAAATGCGCTACGACAAAATTTTGTCCCAGCCCGTCTTTAGTCCCAAGGTCTCTAAAGTCCCGTAAAATCGGGACAACCTCCCTTTTTTTTCTTTTTAAATAAATATTAAGATACAATAAATAGGTATATTATCATATTATTAATAATTATATTAAATATTTATATTTAAAAATAATATTATTTTTCTGATTAATTAATACAAATAATAATATATAATAAATAAATAATTTAAATGTTATTATATTGATATTAAATAGAATATATAATATTACAATATTAATAAGTATTTAAAATAAGTTATATTAAAATTTTATATTATTTTCATGACTAAAATTAATATAAATAATAATAAAATTTGAATTAAATAACTAGAATATTATTAAATAAATATTTACCTACACTAAAGATTTCTATTATCATACCAGTAATAATTATCTTAAATAATCTATATTTAAAATAATTTACTTTTAAAATCTAATAAATAATAATAAAATAAAATCAAAGAAAGTAAAATATTATAAAATAAATTTACTGCATAATAAATAATTTATTATTACATAAACAATTATTATACAATTAATAATTTGATGGAATTATAATATTATAAATATAATATGATAAAAATAAATATATTATATTATTAAATAAAAAAATTAATATAATATAATATGTTATAAATAATTAAATTAATTTTTATTCAAATTAGTTTTCAATAAAAATTAAACAAATTTATGTTTTAAAATTAAGTTCTTAAAAATTATCCTATAATAATATAGTACAGTCCCATATTGTACCAAACATAAGACAGAACCAGAGATTCCTAACATGTGAAATGATGAATAAAGATGTTGTGCTTAGTCTCTTGTACAATCATGAAGTTGAAAGTACTAGAGATTCCTAAAGGCATACTATCAGAAAAACCTCCTTGACCAATTGGGTAGATCAAGAAAATAGCAGTAACAGTCGCAAGAGGAGCTAAATATGCAACAGAAATCCAAGGGGGCATACCCAGACAAAAACTAAGTTCCCACTCACAACCCATGTGACAAACTACACCAAGTAAGAAATGTAGAACAATTACCTCATAAGGATAGCCATTATATAACCATTCATCAACTGATGTGGCTTCCCATATCAGGTAAAAGTGCAAACTTATAGGTGTAGCAGTAGGAATAATGGCACTATAAATAATATTATTTCCATAAATTATACAGATCCAGAAACAGGTTCACTAATACGATCAACATCTACTGGAGGGGTAGCAATGAAAGCAATAATAAATGCATAAGTTGCGGGCAATAAGGTAGGGATCAATCCAATCTCATATTATACTAAATATAAGACAATACTATATATAGTCTAGTCTCAAATTCTAATTCTAGTCTAATCCAATTTAGTATGGTCCCAATCCAGGTTCTAATTGTAGTCCAATCTAGTCCTAGCTCTCAAACACTGCTTAAAATTTTCTTACTTTACTGAAACAAGCCTATGACAATGATGGGTGGTATGCCCGTTTTGACATATTGGAAACTTACCAACGTCGTTGTAGTTTTGATCAAAGTTACTTTGCCTCCCACTTTTAAGAAAGCAACATGATGATCCCAAAACGTTATCTGCCGTTGGAGAATACGTTTATAGTTTTAGAATCTTCCACACAAAAACATTTTTATTCATGTTTATCTTATTAAAAAACTAATAAAATTTTAAGTGTTATGATTTATAATAATAAAAAATCTTAAAACTCAAAAAAAATCGCACACTTATTATTATTTATAGTAATTTAAATTTATTACTATATAACACAAAACATGCATTTTTTTTCTTATTTCCACTATTTGTTAAATATAATTATTGTCTTTAATTTTATGGGGTCATTATGTACTTTTCCAAAAATGGGATGTCAAGAACTTCAGCCAAACTACGGGGGTGTTTAAGACTTTTTCTTAATGTTAGACTTTTGTATGTGCGCGCGCGCGTGTTTTAATAAAATATATAACAATAATTACGAACTCTTATTGCTAGAAAGAAAGAAAAATGTTTAGGACTAGAAGTTAATTTCATTTTTCTGGTCTTACGGTAGAGAAAATAGATAATTTACCATCGTAATTATATAACTATTGGATAGTTGATTTAATTTCATCATGGATCCATTATCCCTATTCTATATGTAATTCTGTTCATTTGGAAAGCTAGTATAAGTTGAGGTTTGAAATCTTGGCCTGTAAGCCTTGCCTTCCCTCGTTTACCTTGGGAGTCTCTGCAGGGTGAATGCATCGGGTAATGTTTTCACAATCGCTCAATATTCTACATATCGTCAATAAGTTAACATATATTATTTTTTTTAACACTTAAACGGCATATATAAATATAACGTCGGCACATAATAATGGGTTAGGTGGAGCAAAACTGGTTAGGTGTATGTTTGTCTAATCATGTGTTTGAGAATAACTTTTTTTTTGCTATAAAAGACTATTATAATTACTGATCAAAATCCCTTTACTTCTTTATACGATATCTAAATATCACATAGATTCCCTAAGATATGGCCCTAATATCTCATATATTTTCAGTATTAAAGAAAATTAAACTCTTCTTTGTTTGAGTTACTATGTTTTGCTATATTTAAACTTTTACATATAAAACCCAAAATGAAACTCCAGCATGGAGCAAGTGAAGTTTATTACTTTGAAGGTTAAATTTGTACGGTTTCATATAAAAATTTGACATTTTAGGTCACAAAATTTAAATTTTAGGCTACAAATGTTATGTTTATATATTTACACACACACACGCAAATGAAAATCCTTGATTTTTCAATTTAGTTGTGTCACTAATCTATAATTATCGTTAAATTGAAATTTTAAATTAATAGCATGACAATTTAATAAAGACTTTTATGTTTCTATTCTCATCTGGTTATCTGACTAGTAGGGTAAATCCTATTAAATTTTTCAAAAATAACCCATTTTCTTTTTAAACTTGTTGAAACCCATGCTGTTCTTTTATTTTCAATTACATCATACCCCTTTGAAAGTTATGTGAATTCATAAATTATAAAAGGACAAAATATTCAAAATAATATTTGGGTATATAACGCAAGATTGAAAGTATATAAATGAAATTGGGATTAAAATTATCCAAGAAAACTAGAGAATTTATGAAGAAAATAAAACCATAGAAAGATTAATAGTCATATTAAATTTAATAAACTAATAAATAGAAAAAAATTTCTTTTATTTTTTTTTTTGATTGGAAATGATCGAAATTTACTAGTAAATAAAACGCTTGACCCGAACCGATATGACAACCAGTTTTGGTCGAGTAGGTGGCGCCTCCGCAAGGAAAATAACTAAATAAAGAAAATCATTTTTCATTTATTATTTATTAAAAGTACATAATATTAATAACAATATTATTGATGTCTTTCAAGCTCAAGTTTGACGAACCAACCGCTAACAAAACATTCAGTCGAAGGTCACTTTTAATTTGATCGAAACAGCGATGGCGCTTTCGCGGCTTCGTCATCCGGTGATCTCCCGAGTCCCGTCGCTTCTCTTCAAAGCTCGCCTTCTTTCCTCCGTTGCATCTGTCGCTCGGTACTTTTTTGTTTTTTTTGGAATTTTATAGTGAATTTACATTGAAGTTTGAGTTCCTTGTTGCTTTGTAAGATTGATTCAGTTGAGATGATTATCTATTTTTTTAAGAAATAAAAGTAAAATAAATTGTAGAAAAGTAAAACCTCTGAGTGGAATAGTGACATACATTCAATTCTAATGGTTTATGTGTGATTAAAGTTTGGTGCAATCAGGCGTCGTTTTCTTCAAGTTCAGTGTTTGGAAGCTGAAATTCAAACAAAGTAGAAAGAGCATTTTATTTTTCGAAGTATTTACTGTTTCTTCAATGCACTTCTAATAGTTGAATATTTACTGTTTTTCTGTTCTCAAGTATTAGTAGCAGATGTCAATTACTGTTTTGTTCTCGGAAAACATTACTCGAGGCATTTTGAATTTCGACAAACTGAATTCAGTTTCTCGCTTGTATTTCATAAATTTGTTATGACAAACAATTTGAGAGACCAGACTGAGAGGACCTAACCTGATAAATATTAGAAAATTGTAGACTTAGGATATCAGTGAGCTGAGCCCACTATATTGTAGTTACCATGCTCTATATTAAATGCTACATTCATCCATAATAACTCCAACAACATGGATTCAATTTTTTTTTTTCGCTTTAATTGTTCTGAAATTGTGGTTGCTGCACACTTTCTTTAAACTAGCTTGCCTTGGAGCATCATTACTGGGAATGTTGCAGTATTCTTATTATTTCACTAGATGTTATTGGATTCAAAAGTAAATGCTCAGGATTTTTGGGTTATTTTTCTCTGTGATGCGATTCTTTTGATGCATTTAATTAGGTGGCCTCTTGGTATTTTCTTGCAGTTCAGTTACTTTCAATATTATATTTTCATGTATAAAATTTGTTAACTCATCTCTCTCTATTCATTTGCTTATTGTCAACTTGCTGATGCAGCTCTTGCAGCGGACAAAACACTTCTATTGATGTCAATGGTGTTTTGTTAAGGTATGCATCTATTGGCTTCCCATTTCTTATGTTAAGGTATGCTCTTTATTTTTTGTTCGTGATGTGAGTCAGATTATGTCATTTTGTGATGTGTATTAATTAGATTAATTTAGTTTTTTTTTTTTTTTTTGGTTATGCTTCATTCAGTCAACACAGGCTACACAGATTGTAACCCTTTTTGTTTATTTTATAGGAGACAAAGAACTAATATCAATAGATTAAAAAGAGTGGACCAAGTGTCTACGTATGCAAGTCTTACTCGTTTAATTGTTCTTTTGCTTTTATACATACCAGGCCTACATCCTTAGCCATGTTCACTGGAGTACATGATAGCTCTTTGAAGCTCAAGGTAGTTTTTGAGTTACTAATTAATATTACCTATACCAATTTGGCTTAAGACTGTTTTCTGATGCTTTTTAGCATTTTGCAGATGCAAATTGGACTTCGAAATTTTTCATCTTCAGGTACACTTCATTTGTCTTATGTGTGGATTCTCCCTATAATAGAGCACGTCTCCAGACCTTTTACAGTTGTGGTTGAAGGGGATTTTTTTTTTTAAATTTTATCTCTATTTTCTTTAACATTAAGTTAAAACTTTAACTGTAAATTGTAGCTCAAAATTAGAGCACCAATAAACGCTTTCTATCTAACTAGAATTGTCAACTTTGGAAATAAAATGAACTCAACAATAATTTCTCACCCTCAGCAAGCATTTTTCGTTCCTATGACCTTTCTACTACTAAGTTGGAATTTTTGTCTTTGATTACAAAAATAAGCATTAAAAAAAAATAATAAAATAGAGGCCTTAACTAACAATATCTAGCTGGCTAGAATGACTAATTTTAAGTTAAAATTTATAGATCAATAGTATTTATAGCCTTTAGTTAGAATTTTTATCTTGTTATAACTTCTACTACTTAGTAAGAACTTTTGGCCTTTATTTACAAAATATTATCCATGGGCAAGAAATTAAAGCCCTTACGAATGCTTTTTAGGTAGCTAGAATGTCTTATTTTGAACTAAATTTTGTAATCATCTAAAATTTCTTACCGTAAACTAGAATTTTAGTGACAAGATATAATTTCTGCTGTCCTACTAGTGTTTTTGGTCCTCAGTTACAATTTGAGCTCTTAGCAAAAAATTAGAGTACCAGAAAACACTTTTTAGCTGGTTAAAATTGTCAAACTTGAGCTAATATATGAAGTTAGAGAGAATTTCTTACCTTCAACTAAAATTTTAGTTCCAACTTCCAAGCTACGATTTTTACTACTAAGTTGAAATTTTTTGTTCTTCAATTACAAAAATAAGCCTTAAAAAATTAGAGCCCACTAATTAGCGATTCTAGACTTAAATTCTTATCCCAAAGTAGAACATTTAGTGAAGTGAGTGATTCAATTATGAAGTCAGCGAGAATTTCTTGGCCTCAGCTAGTAATTTTAGTTCCCAAATAGACTCTATCATCATTTCTTGGAAAGATGCACTTTTGTTTAAATCTTTATTCGTCAATTTGCTGTCTATCATGCAGAGCCTCCTTCACATGCAGTCCTGGGAATGCCAGCTTTGTCCCCGACAATGGTAAGATTAGTTGGAAAGTTATAGCTCGGACAGTCGGACCTGACCTACCGTCAGTCAATTTTCTTCTTTCCCATCTAAATTCGAGGGTGTTTGCTTATTGCTCTTGTGCAGAGTCAAGGTAACATAGCAAAATGGAGGAAGAAAGAAGGTGATAAGGTGATTTATAAGTTGATAACTTGGCAATTTTAAAGTCCGATGTGCCATATTTTTATGGTTAAAAGATAAGTACAGACTCAAAACTGTTTGTTGACACCTTTTGATCTAATCTGACAGATAGAAGTTGGTGATATACTATGTGAGATTGAGACAGACAAAGCAACACTTGAGTTTGAAAGTCTTGAAGAAGGGTACTTCTATTTTCATTTTTTTAATATTCTGATTTAAAGCTATTATTTCAAAATATTAGTCCTTGAAGTGGTATATTTTTGGTACCACTATTTACCCTGCTTTTTGGCTTCATTTACGGTGAGAGTGCTCTTATAATTGATTTTTTGAAATCCTATTCTACTTTTTTTTTCCCCTCCCTCCTACATATACTTCTTTGAAGGTGCTTTCCTCTGGTTCTTTCCCCTACATAGGTTTATGTTTGTATCATTAGTTTTGATGGAATGAAGGGCTTGCCTGGATCAGATACCTATGGGTTCTTTGAAGTTCTTGGGATTAATTTGACTGGCGTGTTTTTCTACAGGTTTTTGGCTAAGATACTGGTACCTGAAGGTTCAAAGGATGTGCCTGTTGGACAACCCATTGCAATAACGGTAAATCTGTGACTATTACTGAGGTTATTGCTTTTTGACTCTTATAGAACATCATGCAAAAAAAATTTGGGTATATTTGATTTTAAAATAGAAATCAATCTTGAATAGTGCTCAGACAATTGTTTTTCAACTATGACTTAATAAACTCATTACCTTGTCGTTTTCTTTTTCCTTTTGCTACATTGCATACTCTTTTTTTCAGCTTTCTGAGTAATTTTTAATGAAGCATAATCCTTTTATGGTATTTGATATCTTTCTCTTATCAGTACCTACTGATATGGGGAGTTGCTGTTTGTGATTTTACTTAATTTGCATTTAGAGTGTCAACCATCAAGGTAGGATATTGTTAACCCTAATTTTTTGGGTTCACAAGGTTGAGGATGAAGATGATATCCAAAATATTGCTTCTATTGTTGGTGCTGAATCAGCTATTAAAGAGGATAAATCAGCTCAACAGGATGTCAAGAAAGAAGAAACTGTACAGGAAACTAGTTCGTCTGAGATCAACACATCAGATCTTCCCCCTCATATTGTTCTTGGAATGCCAGCACTATCCCCAACAATGGCAAGAAAGTTTGAAATGAGATTTGTCACTCTGGGTTTACCATGCTCAATTTTCTCCCTTTATTCTTCTTTGTGGTAGAAGCTTAAATTTTTTCCATTTTTCCTTCTGCAGAATCAGGGTAACATTGCTAAGTGGAGAAAGAATGAAGGAGACAAGGTTAGTTCTGTTATATATGCAAAATAATTTCTCTAAGAGATTGATTGAATACTGATTAATCAGCTCAGGTTCTCTTATTTTTTGGCCATTTGCTTTGATTGACAGATAGAAGTGGGAGATGTGATATGTGAGATAGAGACAGACAAAGCTACCCTGGAATTTGAGAGTCTTGAAGAGGGGTAACATTTTTCTTTTGTAATTTTTAATTTTTACTTTTATATTGCTACAAGAAACAATTTTTAAAGGCAATACCTGTCAGGAGCTTGTGGTACACTGATGTAATTGTGACACCCAAAAAACAGCTTAAGGCATTATTCTGTTGATGTATTGGATTGCTCAATATCAGAACCTAATTTTTCTTTTCCATGAGTTTCTCTTTTATGCTTTCTGTACTTGGGTACTAGACTTTGGCATTCTTCTTGTATATACCTCACATGCTAAGTAAGTGCATTTTAGTTTCGTGAAGTATTAATTTCTTGGTTGATATATAAAAAGCCGTGTAAGTGCTGAAGCACTACACTAGACTTTGGGAGTTTAAGCTGTTAAATTTACTTTAATTTCCAAGCAATAAGGAATTCTAACAACAAATTTATAATCAATTATGGATATCTAGGCCATGGATGACCCTTCTGCATATATTTGATGTAGGTACTTGGCCAAGATACTAGCGCCTGAAGGTTCAAAGGATGTGGCTGTGGGACAACCCATTGCTGTAACAGTAAGTAATAATTATGCTTACCTTGGATTACCACTTGATTGGTATTAGCTATCCAGATCACAGTTGTGGTGTTGTGGTAACCTTAAGGGTGTTCCTTGTTTTTGTGGGCAACCATTTTGTGTGTGTTCTTACAATTAATAAATGCAATTAGACCCGTTTAAATGTGTAAAACTTATGTTTTCTGTTTGGCAAGGTTGAAGATCCAGATGATATTGAAATTGTGAAGAATTCTTTTAAGAGTGGTTCAGAGGTCAAAGGGGTAGAAACAACTGTTCATGCTTCAAAAGATGAAGTTAAAGTGCAGAAAGGGAGTTTTACAAAGATAAGTCCATCAGCTAAGTTGCTTATTTCAGAATATGGATTGGATAAATCATCCTTAAAGGCATCAGGTCCTCATGGCACTCTACTCAAAGGGGATGTTTTGGCTGCAATTAAGTCAGGAAAGGTGTCTCCAAAAAGTTCTTCAACTGCAGAGAAGGTATCTCCGTCACCTCAAATCCGTACAGAAACTTCAGCGGTGGCATCAGCAGGGTCAAAATCTCACTTACAACAGTCAGATTCCTTTGAAGATTTGCCCAATACTCAAATTCGCAAGGTAGATTTTGTTAGAGAGAACCTTCACTGATTATCACCGAACAAAGAAAAGTAATAAATGAAGGAGAACTGCATGTGATGAAATTACACTAATCTTCAATGTTTTGGTTAGTACTGGTACTATTTTATGCCCAAAGTTAAGGACAGGCAATATTCTTGTTTTTCCTTATTTAGAGATTAATGTTTCATATGAATCGCATTGAGAAGTTTTTTGGCTATTTGTGAAACTTGAAAGTTTTGGGCTGTTCCTTTTTCAGGCATGCCTTTTAGGCTTAAAATTTACAGTGAAATAAGAACATTAATTTTCTAGGGAGGCATAATCTGACTGTTTTGAAAATGGAATTGGATTTGAGTTTTGAAGTTCTTTCACATAGTATTGTTGGTTGTATCCATCACGTAGTGATTTTAGTGAGTCAACACTGTATTTGATATTGGTGAGTTGCATCCACGGTACTACGATCTACTAAATGCTTATTGAATTAAAAGTCAAACTGGACGCCACTAATAAGATGATAGGATTTGGTAACCCATAGCATCAGAAAGTGCAGTATTGTTGTACCTCATTAGTGATTCTTTTGCAGGTTATCGCAAAAAGGTTGCTGGAATCAAAGCAGAGTACACCACATCTATATTTGTCTTCAGGTTTAGAACACTATTGCTATCCTATATTTTCTTGGTGGTGTTGAACATTTGATCTAATAGCATATAATGGTGTTTATCAGATGTCATACTGGATCCTCTTCTGTCATTCAGAAAGGAGCTTATAGGTATGGAATATAAATTTCTATTCCATATTCCTGTTTTATTTGCAACTTGTGATTTGGCAGACTGCTGATTCTTTTGTATCTACTCAATTTACAGAGAAACATAATGTTAAAGTTTCTGTAAATGACATTGTCATTAAAGCTGTAGCAGTTGCTCTGAAAAATGTACCAGAAGCTAATGGTAAGATATATATCCTTCATACAGTGGTCCAAAAAGATTGCTGAGAAAAAAAAAATTTGGGATTAAAAAGCTTGCTGATCTGAAGCAAAGTCATTTTTGAGAATATAACTTATCTCCATATTTGTTACCCTTGTACACAGTTTTTGCTGCATTCTACAGACCTTGTTTTGCTATGCTATAACAGTTTTCAGTGACCTGAGTATTTAAAGCTATAAAAGTTGAATGCATTTCCATATAGTCTTTAGCCTGTTCCTTTTCCCCATACTTTCTCTTTGTTTTCCTTTTATTAATTAAAAATGGTTCCTGTTCATTTATCAAGAAATATTAGTTCTATTTTTAAACCAATGGCAAAGCTTGAGTGATTAAAATTTTCTTCAGTGAGCATATAGTATCTGTGATTTCTATCTATATCTCTGATAGCAAAATTTGGTTGTCAACATGTGGCAGCTTACTGGAGTGTTGAAAAAGGAGAAATTGTTTTATGTGATGCTGTTGATATATCAATAGCAGTTGCTACTGAGAAGGTATACTGCATAATCCATTGTTAAGGTCTAGGAAGTGCACAAGTTTCATTATTTTTTATTGTTGTTACAGGGATTAATGACCCCTATTGTAAGGAATGCAGATCAAAAATCCATTTCTGCAATCTCTAAGGAGGTACAATTAAGTTTTATCTGTTTTCAGTTTGATGACTTAGTTGGGTACCACTGTAATGGAACCTTCAAAGTTTACGTTCTCATCATTGCTATTTAAATCAGGGGATAAAGAAAACACCTGCTACAATGTGCTTGCTCTTGAGAAACATGTCTGGGTTTATGTTGAACTCGTTTAATATGAAATCGGCTATAATTGATTATTTTGTCAAGTTTCTCCTCTAATTATTTATGTATCAATGATTTACATTTTCTGGTTTTAGTCTTCCATCACTTTTAGATAGGATCACGTGACTTTCAGGTCAAGGAACTAGCAGAAAAGGCAAGGGCGGGGAAGCTTGCACCACACGAGTTTCAAGGAGGCACTTTTAGGTATGTATATATGCATGTATGTATTTTATGTGTTTGTGTCTCTAAGATGAGATTAGATGTGATGGAGTTATCTTTTAACACCAACTACAAACTAGAAACGCCTGCTACAATCATTTTCTTTGAACCTTTTGTTGGGACTTCTTTTTTATGTGATAAACAGCCCTTTCATTTGGTGGTGTGTTGGAATTAAAAGTTCTACAATTTGAAAATTTGTCAGTGAAAAGATCCGGAGCCGATCTGGACTTCTTGAGTAAACCACCACTTAACCAAGGGAGTAATTGGTGTTGACTGACCAATGATTGAAAAGGTTGCGGACATTTTTTTTTTGTTGTTGAAAGAAATATTTATAGCTCCTATTTTTCTTTTGCAGCATTTCAAACCTGGGTATGTTTCCAGTGGACCACTTTTGTGCGATTATAAATCCACCACAGGTGCTCTCTCTCTCTCTCTCTCTCTCTCTCTCTCTCTCTCTCTCTCTCTCTGTCCCCCTCTCTCTCCCACACAAACAGCAGGAGACATGTACGAAAACACTCATGCATAAGACACTAGTGAAATTAATGAAGTAAAACAAAGAGCATGAACAAACGGTAAATACTTCTTAGCTCCCCTAACTGACAAGAGAGTCTGACGGGGTAGGCTATAGAAGTAGTTGGTTTTGTACAATTGCTTTTATTTTAATTAATGCAACAATGAAAATAATGAATATAGGCTTAGTGGTTATGCATTCTTGATGTTGGATACAATTATTATATATATGCATCCAGCAATTTTTGTTTCACCATTTTGCTATTTCTCAAATAGAATCATTATTAGTGAATACTAGAGATATTTGGTGTTGCCAATGTTGTCATATAATCATTATCTGATGAATGAATTATCTTATATGTCTTTCAGGGTGGCATCCTTGCTGTTGGTAGGGGAAACAAAGTTGTTGAACCTGTAATTGGCAGTGATGGTGAGATGTTTGTTGTTTGTAGTAGTATGCCTCCAAATTTTTTAAGCGATTAAATGAGTTGTTCATACGACACTGGCCTTTTCCAATGCAGGAAATGAGAAGCCTGCAGTTGTCACAAAGATGAACCTAACACTATCTGCTGATCATCGTGTATTTGAGGGAAAAGTTGGAGGTGTGTTAACGATGTATTATTTTCTATATTCAAGAATTCAAACGGAAAGTTCTTTAAAACTATTGGATTTAATTCCATTTTTGTGCCCAGGGGATTTAAACTATTTACTAATGCCTATAAATGCTTTTTGGATTATTTATTTGAAATTCCACCCGTTCTAATGCTAAGTAGACAACATTAAGGTTATGCTCCATGACATATAATGGCATAGCATGACCACTAAGATGTCTAGTTAAGCCTAATCTGTGTTCTGTTTATTTATATTTGTGAAGAAAAGTTCTGGTTTATTTGCAAGTATATCGAAGATATCTGACCCATGAGTCTTCGAATTAGTAAATTGCAGTTTCCCAAAGTTCCATTCGGGTTGTCATTGTTTCTTTTAATTTGAGGTGCTTAGAGATTTAGTAAGGGGTTGTATTACCATTTTATTTCTTTTCATCTCCTATTATGTTGACACTTCTTTTTTGGACCTGATGCGTTGTGTAAGTAGTTCAACTGCTGCATTAGGGCACGTAGTAGTGCAAAGTTTGCATCTACTCGTATCTTTATGAGATTTTCTCCTGATATTAAGCGCTATATCATATTTCAGGTGCATTTCTTTCAGCATTGCGTTCTAACTTCGGTGATATACGAAGACTTATGCTGTAATGATATGAGGAAAACCGCCCTTAAAGTAATTGTTGGAAGATCAAGAAATCGGCATTGGTGGTGGATGCCATCGTAAAGCTAGTTAGGAAATTTCCAATATCCTGCCAAATCGTTTTCAGGATATCCATTGCTGCAACGATATACTGTGCCATCTTGGTATACCAAATTTTGTCAATTCATTGGACTCAACTTATTTGAAGAGAGAGAACCACATTTCTTCAGGTACCGATTGATGTAATTTATTTAGGTTTCAAATGTTTCGAGGTTTTGATGCCTTTGCTTCCGAGGTTGTTCTGCGGATAATGCTTCCTTTTGATAAAAATAATGTATAACAAGTGAGAAACTACAAAGAACTGAGTTAATAAGTTGCTTCTTTGCTCAGAGCCACGTTTTGATCAATTTAACTGATGCCACGACACCGTAATTGACAGTTCTTCCTGAGTACAAGTTTGTCATTCGCAGACAAGTGCAACTAACATTTCGGCATTTTGAAGTTCTGTCAGAAAAGAGTTAGAAATTAATGGCGAAATTCCTGATAAACAGTCGCTATAGTGAGAGTGATTGGGGTGAGCGCTGCAGTCAATTTTCCTCGTTTTCTTCTTCCTACTAGTGACGCCTTCATTTTAAGGTGTTGCCAACACTAGTTAGTAATACACATATTGTTTTCCAACCAAGCCTCAACCAAGACAAGATTGGGAATGTAATTGAAAAAATAGTTTACCCATGCTACGGCATTTTCGGGTTCCACTTCCATCGAATTGACACCGTTCTCCTTTTTCGGGGCAAGAAACTGAAGAAAAAGAGGGTTGAAACCTTAATGGATAATGCTAGTAAATTTTAGATAGTAAACATGAGTAGATGACCCAAAAGGTTGGATGGGTATATCAGAATATACAAAATAAATTTTGTTAAACATTTTTCACCAAATAGAAAATGTTTACTAAACCTAAAAAAACGAAACATATCAAGGATTTATCATTTTCGAAAATAACCAATACATAAATGGGAGCTGATGGTCTAGGGTCAAGCGGCCCTATGCATTTACCAATCACAATCTTTGTTGTATTTGAAAAGCAAATTGATAGAAACTAAAAGCCTGTGTTTATGTCTGATGGTAATACTGAACATATGAACAGCAAAAACAAAAACAAGTTCACTGTTAAATATTGCTTCCTAAAATCAATTCACTTTTGGCTCTGGAGGAGCCTCTTTAGTTGCAAGTGGTTCATACCATTGAGGACCAAAACCAGCAGCTTTTCTTGCCCCCTCATTAAATGGTGGCTTCAATGGTCCCCTAAAGTATGTCCTTACTATAGCATGAAACTTCTGAATCACCTCTACGTTCTCCTCTATTGTACATCCATTTTCTCCTGCTTCACTGTCTAGAGATGCCAAGCCATCTTGATTCTTAGACCTGATGCAAAGATACCTAAACCACCTCACTCCAGCAGCACAATGAGTAATCTCTTCTGGGTAAACCACTGTCTCCAGTAAATCCGCTGTCTCATTGTCACCTCCGTTGCGGAACCGAGCAATGGTCGTAGGCACCACATCAAGTCCTCTGGCCTGCAATAAGATTGATCAAATCAACATAAGTTAATGCTATAGGATAATTTAATCAAAGGATGACTTTACCAATCCATCTTGTCTCAAAAGCAATAGAATAATTCATCACTCAAAGTATTTAATAAAAAAAAAAAAATTGAATGTCTTGTACATGACATTTACAACAGCTTGTTAATTTCCATGGACATTACAATAAAATGTACTTGCACTGAGAGATCCTTCCCCCACTTTTGTATCTGAAAAGCACTTCAAGGACTTGAACCAAGCCGAGTATATTGCCCGCAAGGATGCAGATAATACTATTGAATCACAACGCCAGCAGTAAATTATCTTTCAGGAAATCATGAAGTGTAATAATAGCTTGCTATGATATCCTCCAATGTGTCAATTTTTCCTTCTGTAACAAGCCGAATTATCAAGTGACCATTATATCAACCCCACAGACCCTAACAAGATGACCTTGGTGCAATAGCTTTATTATAAGCATGGGCCACATACTGAAAACTTCATATGAATTTAATTTTCTTAAGCAAACTAAAAACCGATTTAAAAGAATGAAGTACCTCATGGACACAATGCTCTATTGCCAAACGTGCAAGCAGGTCCTTGGATGTTGCAATGGCCGAGTCCCAGAGGCCATCATGAGCTGGTAATGCTCCGTAAAAAGAACCTAGTTCTTTTAGCCTTGCTGCAAGGAGAGTGAAGTGTCGGCCTTCATCTTGAGCCACCTTCACGAAATCAGTGAAGAATTCTCTCGGCATCACCTCTTGCTTCCCAAAACGAGCAATTATATCCTACATGAGGGGGAAAAAATAATAACAAAACACTTACAGAAGTCAGAATATGAGAAAAATGACAGTGTATTGATATAACAAGAACTGTAATAAGGAGTACCCAGGACAAATCAATTGCCCAACTCTCAGTGTGCACCAGACTATGCACAATGGCCTGCCTACTCTGCAAACTCCCCGCTTTCCCGAGCTTCGGCATCAAACTTGGGGACACCAACTTAACCTGCAACAACAACAATAACATTTGTTTTCCATTCACGCATTCCGTCAAACGCTTAAACGTAAAGCATGAAATGGAGTATAAGAATAGGAGCGCATACGTTGGTGAGCCTGGCGGGGCGATCAGGTACGGGAAGGTCGACAGAGGGGTTGTAAGGCTGAGTGATAGTTCCATCCAGCCATTTGGAGGCTACTGCATCGCCTAGTCTGGCCTTCTCGAACGGGTCCGCCGTGTTTAAGACTCTCAGCGCCGCTTCCACCAGAGTCTCGCTTTTGCTTTCGCTTTCACTTGGTGGGCTCATCTCCCTTCTCCCTCGTCCTCCTCCCTCACAGCAGGTATTCACTATATCGTGCTTTACCTATCGCTACCCGCCAAGTAGTAAGATTCATATAGCTGCAGCTTTTCGCTCTACACGCTTGTCAAAGATTTAAATAATTAATTAATAAACCGTAAGATTTGAATTACGGCTGGATGTTTGGACGTATGTGACTCCCGTAGCGATAGAAGACTCTGTTATAATACACAATTAGCTTAAGGAAAAATTAAAAAAATAGATACAATTAAGAACTCTCGATAAAATTTGAACACATTCTAAAAACTTTTTATGTCATAGATATTTTCTTGATAAAAAGACTAAATTATGCTTACCATTATATAATTGAATTTAAAAAAAGAAAAAGAAGTAAACAAAACAAAGAAATCAGTCACTCCTTCATACACATCATTGTCCGAAACAATTTTCAACAACTAAAGCTGAGCAACAAGGTAAGAAAAACTTTCGTTATTCTCTCTCTAAATGGCTTGAAAATTTCAGTAGGTTGTAATATTTTGGTTATTTATTGTTTCGGTAACTGTCAACCGCATGATGTAGTTTAAAATAGGGATATGTATGTGAACTAAGGTTAGAGATAGTGCGGTTTTTGTCAACATTTGCTGAAAATTAGAATTTGTTGTAAGAAAATCTGGTATCGCAGTCGACAGGGAAGAAGAAGAGATTTGTCGAGCTACATTGAGTGTCGAGGGATTGTGTCGGATAGACACTCGACATGTTGGATGGTCATGTCGAGTGTCTAGAGGTTGTGTCGAGTCTAGGATCGAGTGTCGTGATAGTGCGTCGAGTGGAGTGTCGAACGTGACGAGTATCGGATGTAAATTTCGTTGAGTTCGTGCGTCAAATATATGTGTGTGGCGTTAGTTGAGCGTCGATCGTCGTGCGTCGCGTGTCGAGATGGTTGTCGAGTGTCGAGTTTTTCTGTCGAGTTTCATCGAGCGTTTAGGCAGAAATGTTGTTTTTGTGCCTTTTTATAAGCAATTTTGTAATGATTTTTTGTCCACAGACTTATATGATATGTCTCTATAATGCAGGATAAGGAAACTTAACGCATACTTATTATATACAATGGTTCTTGGACTATACAAGAGAATGGTGGTTATTTATACACCGGTGGGAGGGAGAAGCCATTGATAATTCGTAGGTCTGCTACCTATAATGAGTTGGTTGGCTGTATTAGTACTGAAATGGGTTAGGATCTTTGTAAGCGTAACATAAGTTTAGAGGTTCAATTTTCTTTTAAGGGTCTTCCGCCAATGCCGACTCTTATTGAGACTGACAACGATGTTTGTTTCTTTATACAACATTGTTTAGAGGACTAACAGTCATATACACCATTAATTTTTAAAGTTGAAGATAGGGAGAAGCGAAGATAGAGGTCAGGATCCGATGCAGTACGTCAGTGATAAAGATCTTCTCATCCCTCTGTGTTTCGCTTAGCAAGTGAAAGCAACCAATTAAGTGAGTCCACTCCTGTTTGTGCACAATCACAATTGAATGATGACATTGGCATAGGGTTTGAGCAGTATTCAGGGCATGCAGGGTATGAGTCAGGTGGGATCTTAGTTGAAAATGAAGAAGGGATGCCCCCGTCGATGCCATCGGATTGGTACGTCATCTTGATAGCATTCGAGAGTTCGAGAGTTTAGGTAATATTGATATTAGTAATGCTAGTAATGATGTTAATGATGACGATGGTGGTGATGAAGATTACGAAGATAATGATGATGGTAGTAATGATGTTAGTGAGCATATTGACGATGACAATGATGATTGCACTATTCGTATTGAGAATGATGTTAAGGGTTTTGATCATTTTATTCTTGATGGCTAGGATGTAGACGATTCACATTTTGATAATGATGAACAGACGGAGATCTTGAATGATATGAACCAGGATGTGCCGTTTACCGTTCCTTCTCTAATTCGCTCAGCACCTACTCCTCCAGTACATGGACATGAGTAACATCCGGTGTCGAATAATGAGTTGAGAGTGGATGTAAATCGTCAACATGAAGAAACTAATTTGGGGTGTAAGAATGACAGTCGTCAGGCTAACATATTCAGGTGGATGCCGGATATTGTGCATTCATCATCCACATATGGCGATGATGCTTCCTCATTTGTAGTTGACAGGATTGAGGTTGGGGTTGGACAGATGTTTAACAGCAAAACAGAGCTTCGTGAGAAGTTATCGAATTTGGCACTAAGACAGAACTTTCAATTCAAGGTGAGGAACTCTAATGCAACAAGGTTTGAGGTTGTCTGCCGTGCTGAATCTTGTAAATGACATTTACGTGCCATAACGGTAGCCGATTTACATTTCTTCCAAGTGAAAAAGTATAAGAACCATCACACATGATCAGGAGCCGGACTTCACCCAAATCACAAACAGACAACTGTATATGTCATTGGCAAACATATTAAGAGAAAATTCGTTGAGGCATCGAGAATATATCGTCCAAAGGATATTATGTCTTATGTTCAGAAATCATTGGGTATTAATATCACATACAACAAGGCATAGAGGGCAAAGGAAGCAGCTTTGCAATAACTTCACGGATTTCATGAGGAATCATTCATACTAGTCCCTCAGTACATGTACATGATTGAGAAAGCAAACCCGGGGACCAAAACTTCCTTAGAAACCGATGACAACAACCATTTTAGATACTTTTTCATGAGGATGGGGGCCTTTATTGCTAGATTTGCATCATCAATTAGGCCAGTTATCGCAGTTGATGGTTCTTTTGTGAAAGGGAAATATAGAGGTACAATGTTTTTGGCTTCTTGTATGGATGGAAATAAGTAAATATACCCCTTGGCATTTGGAGTTGGGCATTCTGAAAATGATGACTCCTGGACCTGGTTCATGAGACAGTTGCGTGATCATTTTGTACAAAATGTCTGCGGTTTTGTTTTCATTTCTAACCATCATTGGAGCATTAAATGAGCTATTATAGCAGTTTTCCCACATGCACTGCATGGATTATGCACTCATCATCTGAAGGGTAACTTGAAGGCAACTTTCAAGGACAAGACTTTGTTGGAAATATATCATCGAGCTGCAAAGACATATCACTGTGTTGATTTCAACTATCATATGCGGTAAATTGAATCGTATATGCCAGCAGCAGCAGCTTATCTTCGAGAGATTAGAGTCGAGAAATGGGCACATTCACAGTTTCATGGTCGACAGTATAACATCATGACAACAAATATAGCTGAGTCGATGAACAGCTGCTTGGGACACCATCGATTGCTCTCGATGACATTGTTAGCATATTATTACTGGGCTAACTTGTAGCAATGGTTCTATGAGCGTCGATAATTATTTGCTAACTCAGAATTGCATCTCTCACCATGAGCTAACAAGTTGATGGAGGAGCATTTAAAGGAGGAAGAATGTATGAAGGTTAGTGGTATCTCTCTTACTATGTATGAGGTTAGAGGCAATGACCGTGTTAGCATCGTTGACATGTATGCTCATACATGCACTTGCCAGGTGTTTGATCTTGATCAGCTTTCGTATGCACATGTATTAACTGTTTGCAAACGTATAAATCTACTGACGTGCTACGATTATTATGCCCATTGGTATACAACTGAAACATTACTACATGCATATGCTCTACCAATTGCTCCTGTTGGAGTTAGTGAGGATTGGATGGCTCCTGAAGCAAAGTGGTTCTACCACCAGTCATGAGGAGACCAGCCGGTCATCCTCGGAGGAATCGAATCCCTTCCGTTGGTGAGTTTAGCTCGTCTCGAACTTACAGGCGTTGTGGAAGTTCCAAACACAATCGTCAAACTTGCCGAAAACCCAGTTTCACTTCATGACAGGGGATGATGTCTACCAAATGTATGCAAGGGGTTTTTTTTATCTATGTTACATTCCATAATCAACCACCACAAAAATATGTGGTAATTTAAATTCAATAAATTTCAGCTTCACTTCACTTCTTTGAACGAGATGTGTTGGCCTGACCATATTTATCTCTAATTGTTTATTTTATTTCATACACATTTTAAGGGTAATTATGTTGGTAATTATATTGTGACAGTTTCTAATCTTAATCGTAAGGACTATTTAAAAAAAATACAAAAGCGACATCTCTATGATATTTAGCCAAAAGATAGGGGAGGTATATGTCATTATCCCATTATTTTTCCGGCTAAGAATTTATGTGCTTTGTCATTGAAATAAATATTAGTGTATGAGACAATCATTTATGTGCTTCCTCAAGGTATAAAACATTCTTGTATAAGTATTAAGCCTTCATGTATGAGACACGAATTTATGTGCTTCATCGATGTATAAAACATGGAAAGTATTGTGCCTAAACCATTCATGTATAAATGTACACGTATATGTCCACGTATGTACCATTACATCTGGGAATAAATGTATTTACAAGTTTTCGAATCCCTATTCATGAAAAACATGTGCTACTAAACAAAATTTAACACTATACAAAAATGTGTAAATATCCACAAACTATATATCCACAAAAATGCGTAACTATACAAAATATATACACGACACAAAATATATCCCAGTTTCATGGCCGCAACCTAGGCAGGTCCTGTGCCGGCCGAGACTTATTCCTCCGCCTATCGAAGAACGCGATACGCCCAAAAGCAGTACTGCCATTCTCTATCGGTGGACATCCTCCGTAATGCCTTAATGGCTGTCAGTGGAACGGCCCCCGCTAGAAACTCAATGTGCCTCAAACAGTACACAATGCATGCTCCTCCCCCAGCCTCCTGCTATGGCACCTGTGACGAATCCTCGAAGCGCTTAATTTCGAATGAGGTTACGGGATAGTCAGGACGTCCATAAACAGTCATTGACAACATACCGGGTATCAACTCTGCCAGGCACCGGATTGTATGTCTAACTGTGTGGGTGGAATTTTTTGCCATAGCTGAGTCATATATGACTACGACACGACAACTCAAATCCAACTCGGCTGCCACCCAATGCTCGTCTCTGATGTTAACAGGGACATAGAGCTGAAAATGAAATTAAGAACATAAAAATCATTGACAACATTTCAATTAAAACTGCACGTACTAACACATTAAATATTAATGTACTCACCCTATCCACATCGAACCATGGTCGACCCGCGATAGGCAACTGCCCCAAGACATAGTGGACCATGTTATCCTCGTCCATCTAGTCAATCTCGTCCAGTCTGTCTGAGTATCGTTCCCACATTGACTTCACTTTTAACTGCAATTTCGTGAGTACGGTTAGCACATTGAAGGAAGCAGAAATTAACCTACAACGAAATCACATGTTTAGCAAATACCTACCTAGAAAGTGGTGTCCAAGAAAGCATACCTCTGGACACCAGATGCGTCCATCTCGCTAGCTCTGCAATGTAACACCCACATGTAGCTATCCATATGCTGCATATAGTAATAGTACTCATTAAATAATACAATTGTATATCACAATACTGGAGGAGACGACAAGGAAGGAAACAAACCTCAGATGCTAGCCACGATGAATTCTTCATCATCGTCGTGAAGAACTCACGATCAGCGGAGCAGACGCTAAAATCAATAGAACCTTGCCCCCCTCCTTCCATTCCTCGTAGCTGACCTTATCAGCAGCTGGTATGGGGGCAAATGGGTCAAATAGTGGGACCTGCGTCGACGGCTCCGTACGGGGTAGAATGTCTGCATCTTGTGTCGTGGTCTCGCCAAAACGTATAGTGGGCTGCTCAGGGGGCTGAATATATGGTCTCTCTGCGAGGTCAACAATCGAAACCTCCGGCTGTACATGCTACTCGTAAGAGACTTTCTGCTGCAGCTCAACCCTCGCCCTCTTTCTACCCGGTGGACTAACAAAGGGCTTCCGTTTATGCTTACTCGAGAATCGACTCGGACAGAGGAGCGGAACGGAGGCCGTGGGAGGAGGATCAATGGGCGAACACTCATGTCCATGGGTTCAGGTTCAGTTGGGTCCAGAGCCTCCATCCGATTCTTGACCTTCACCGTCATCGCCGGAGCCTCCATCCGATTCCTGTATTAAAGCAAACCATAACGTCAGGTTAAGCAGGGTGACATCATGGAAAGCACTAAATCCGTGTACTAACTCGTGCAACGTACCGTGTCAGAGTATCCAAAATGGTCACCCAGTAGAACAACAGCATTACGTAGACGAACTATCTCCCATTGCATTTCCTTGTTCTCCCCCCATAACATGAGCGTCTCCCTCTGTAACAGTGTCATATGCTCTCAGAGTCCTGCAAGCTCACGCAGAACTGTGCTCTCGAACCCATCATGGACTGGCTACGCCTGTATAGCATTATTCACAATTAGCATGACAAACTAACCAACCAAAAATATAAACGAATAAGTATACGAATCTAAATTCTCAATACTTACATTTGAGCTTGAAGGGACATCATGTACGGGGGGGAACTGTCACGATAGGTGGTCGCACAACCTAACGGAGGAATCAAATCGCCTCCAGGACCATAGCTGTCGAACCTGGTAGGCGTAGGACTGCTGAGGGAAAAAGCTCTGTCCATGTCTGCTCCTACAGTAGGACAATCGACGGGACTATGTCCAGGGGGGTGAGTTCAGGAAGGATTCTCATGACCGTGTGCTGGACGTCCTAATGTATAATAAGGGACCTCTGACCAGCAGGAAGTGGAGCACCCTTATGACTGACTGTGTCCCTGACTAGTCCTACATCAAGTTTAACAGGGGAAGTCTGACCAGTAGGAGGTGGAGCATATGGATCCTCTGTCGGAAGTGGCTCAATCCACTCAATGGGCAATAATGGACCATCCACAGATGTCGCCCAGGCCACATGTGCACCTCCCGGGATGCCAACTACTTCATCGAGCCTATCATACCAATGTGTCCTCTGCTCCGCCTCAGATGGCTCCAAAACGATGAGTGGACGAGCCTGCGTAAACAAATAATCAATCAGATTAAACAGTTATTCGGTGTGACAAAAAAAAGTACATAAGACAGTGAAACCGTACATACCAGCCTCCTAACCCGCAGGACATCATGTTTGACAATGTGCTCCGACGGGGTCTTCGTTGTCTTCAACTTCAACAAGCGCGGTATCCTCGACATGTCGGATGAAAGGTAGTGTCGAGTGTCGGTTGTGAATCTGACACAACTCGACATGTAAGTGTCGAGTGTCGAGTGGTGTCGAGAAAAATCCGACACTCGTCATCGTCTACCTCGCGACGAAACCAGTCGGTTTTCATAATTTTCATACACATCAAACCACAAAAATTACATAATAACACTAGATTTATCCCTAAAAACACATAATACGTTCACAAATCCGACGAAAACTCAAATCCCTAATTAAGATTCCCTAAAAACTAAATCAAATCTAACGAAACAGAAAACAACCAAATAAATAACTAAAACTACGAAAAAAATGATAAATTAACGTACCTTAGTATGCTCGTGTCAGTTTGCGTTTCGAGCGATGTCGAGGGGTTTCGGTAATTTTCATCTGAAGAGGAAAATAGGTTTTAGGAAAAAATTGAGGGTAATTGAGTCTTTTTGTCAAGAAAGTGTCCATGGCATGAAATTTTTCAGGATGTGTCCAAATTTCATCAAGGACCCCTAATTATGTCCATTTTTTCAAATTTTCCAATAATTAATTATATTTATGATAGTTTTAATACCTACTCTAAAGTACATATTAAATTTTAAAAAATTATATAAATTCTATTAAAGATGAAATAAATTCTCTCCAAAATTATGAATTCTCTGAACTAAGGTATACAAATTAGTAAATTTACACAATCTTTAATAAGACTACCTTTAATTATGTGACAAAATATTGTAGATAAATAAGAATTAGTAAGTAAATAAATAACAAGAAAGAAAAATATTGATACCTGTAAAAAGTTATACCGATTTTACTTATGTTATTAGTTATGTGACATAATTTAATAGTCACATATAAAATAAAAATAAAAAGTGATAATAAATAATGATAAATTGATAAATATGAAAATCATATGAGTTATTCCTCCATTAAGTAAATATTGACGGAATAATGTTACATAGACGGTCCAACATTTTGGACAGGTCCATCCTAGTTACTTAAGCTAAGTCGGCCCATTTTCGGCCCAAACTACAGAGCCGAGCTGCTGTGCTGCTGAGTGTTCTTTATTCGAATCGTCTCCGACGTCGGAGAAGCCGAGTAAGGGTACCAAAAGAATGAGTGGATTCTCAATCCCAAGAAGCGAGTTGACTCACCATCGACTCTACGAGTTCGCCAAAACAGCCCTCATCAAGATCTTCTCGCACCCTTATGTCACGGTTCACCACACACTCGCTCTCTCTCTCTCTCTCTCTCTCTCTCTCTCGTTGGGAACAATTTTAGATAATTATTATTATTATTATTATTATTATTATTATTATTATTATTATTATTATTATTATTATATATTCTTTTTTTTTTTATCGTGTGAAGGTTTGTGACTTGTACTGTGGAGAAGGAGCAGACATTGATAAGTGGGAAAGTGCTCAAATTGCTAATTACATTGGCATTGGTATGTTTCTTATTCTTTTTTTTTTTTTCCCTGGGCATTTCTTCTTTTTATTTGTTATGTCATTGAACTTCTTTGCATTTTTTATTTATATCATGTAGATTTGTTGGGTTTAATTTTGATATAATTCTTTTAATAAATAGTTTACTCCTTTTGGAATATATTGTTAGGACTGAAATTGTAACATAATAAATTTGCAGAGAAGGTGTTTGATGAAATATCTAACTGAGTCTACATGTACATGATGCCAACTGGGCTGGTTGATTTTATTACCCATTTCTTACCATTGTGTTTATATTTCAATTTGTTTGAGCTTCTTTTGCTCTGGCTTCTGGATGTTGTAGATATATCGACTTCAGGGATAAGTGAAGTAAGAGAAGCGTGGGAGAGCCAAAGGAAAAATTACAATGCCGAGTTCTTTGAGGCTGATCCATGTGCTGTAAGCTTCTTTTGTATCAGACACTTGGAAAGTTCCTTTATATTTATGTATATATATCTCTCTGTATATGTGCTTTTTATTATGTGTAAAATGTTGGCTGACTGTTTATTATTGTATAACAGACATTTCATTAACTTGACAAATAAGTTTACCTGTTGTTTTTTGACTATGGACCTGAATAGGATATCTATATGTGTAAATACTTAAGAATTTCATAAACAATATAAGTATTATGAGCTTGTACTTGAGATTGTGTCATTTTGACAGGAAAATTTAGAAACCAAGATGCAAGAGAAGGCTAATCAGGCTGATTTGGTTTGCTGCTTACAGCATTTGCAGGTTCCAAGTTATATTTTCTACAAGCTTTTAATTTAGTCTTGTGTGTTCCCATTAGGAATACGGAGAAAAAGAATCATGAATCAGAAAATGCTTATACAATTCTATTTGCAGATGTGTTTTGAGACTGAGGAAAGAGCAAGGAGACTTCTACACAACGTGTCGTCTTTGCTTAAACCAGGGGGTTATTTTCTTGGTATTACTCCTGACTCATCTACCATATGGTATGAAAATCTGTTGAAGATTTTGGGATATCTTTCTTTTTCTGTCCTTATGTAATTTGTATGTGGCTGCACTCCGCTATTTTTGAAATCAAGTTTTTCTCCATTGATCTCTGGTGATTGTAAACAATATTGCATGAGATTTTGCCTTTGTAACTACTGATATGATATTTAGCCATACAGGGCAAAATACCAGAAGAATGTTGAAGCCTACCACAACAAAGGTGGCAGCATGAAGCCCAACATAGTTCCAAATTGCATTCGATCGGAGAGCTATATGATCACCTTTGAAGTTGAGGAAGAGAAGTATGTGTGAAATATTGAATTTTTCTTATTATTTTTTGGTTTATCTCTTCTTTGATGATTTGCTGAGAATTGTTTGCTTCCTGAATGATTCCAGGTTTCCATTATTTGGAAAGAAATACCAACTCAAGTTTGCTAATGACATATCTGCCGAAACCCATTGCTTGGTTCATTTTCCAAGTTTAATCAGGTTAATTTCTTGCTTACTGGTGCCTTGAGTTGATCATATAAGTTGCCTCCAGATCTTGTGCCATGGAGCCCATTTGGCATGTTACCTCCGGTGGAAATGGGACATTCATGGTTGGAATAGGAATTGTTGAAACTTGGAATGCATAGAACTTATAGGCAAATCAAATTAACCAACATAACTTTAATAAAGAACTGTTTTACACTTTCCTGGACTTTTTTGCTTTTATCCTGGAAAAGAGAAGAAAAAGGAGTTGCTCTTATTTATAATTATTTATTCTTTATCCAAATCATTTATGTCTGGAATATGCAACTCAGGTTGGCCAGGGAAGCTGGTCTTGAGTACGTGGAGATTCAGAACTTGACTGAATTTTATGATGATAACAAGTATGTGAATAGATGTTTTGTTGTTTAAAATTATATTGCATGTGTTTGTTTATGAATTTTGTGTTTTTATTTTTAAAATGATTTGGAAATATGTAGTCGGCATTGAATCTTAAAAATAAAAATGTGTGGATTGATATTTAATTTGAAATGCATTGAAAAATTTGCAACACAAAAAACCTTTTTCAAAAGCAAAATAAACACTAGTTTTTGAAGAACTAAGAGCTCTAGCATTTCATCCTTTTTCCATGTGATCATTTTTTCACTTTACACTTCTGTACTAGCATGACTTACCATTTCCTTTTTTTTTTCTTTTAATTCATTTGTTGCTCAAAGAGCACTATTTGCGGGCATGCTAATGAGTTCAGGTCCAAACCTCATTGATCCAAGAGGGAGACTTCTTCCACGATCATATGATGTATTAGGTGTGGTATTCATCATCTTTCTGTGGTATTGTAACTTTGGCCACTTTAATTTGTTAGCAATTCCCCTTTTACAGGTCTCTATACGACAGTCATATTTCAAAAGCCTGACCCAGATGTTGCTCCACCACTTGCAACTCCATTGTTGCAGGAAGATGAGGCAAGTACCTTTCGTTTTTTTGCAAAGGCCTTGATGAGATTTTTCTCATGTTGCATATCGCGATTCTACTAGTGTTGTTAGTGTTTGATAGTTTTCCAAATACTTTGATATAGCCGAATGCAATCTGCTATACCTTCTATTTATACTTGGTTTTCCTTTGATGGTCCAGAAAGAGTGGCAGGATCTTGGCTGGAGAGACGACGACCAGAATGGCCATGTGGATCAACCCCATGGATTAGGCATGATAAGTGAACAGAAAGGGATTTTGGGTCCTGGCCCTGCAGATTTACGTTTTGCTGAGGCGCTTTGACCTAAAGGAGCCATATGCGTAAATAGTATTGTGTGCATAAACTAATCCTGTTTTTGTAACTTTAAACCTCCTGGAGACGTGATTGTATTGTTAAATTTTCTAAGTAGAAATATTTTCATGTCTAAACCTTTTGATAGATTATTTCATTCATGTCATAGTAACCCTAAACCACACGGTGGAGACTTGGTTGTAAAGTCTAATGTTTGAAAAGAATAGATTTTCTTAGTTGAATTTTTTTTTCATGTCAACTCAAACTATAAGCGTATTCTTGGGTGAGTTGAAAAATTAAGAAAGCAAAAATGGACAGATGGCACGCCCAGTGGGACTCGAACCCACAATCGCCTGATTAGAAGTCAGGCGCCTTATCCATTAGGCCATGGGCGCACTAGTTGATGTCACTATGTACTGTATATTCTAATTCTTTAGATTCAAGTACATTGATTTCGTGTCTCAAAAATATTTAGATCTAAAATTATCTCGAATGTGCAGAAAAAGAGTAATAATAAGTTCAAACCTATTAATTGCATGGCTAAAATTTCCCATTCTCAAATGCATCTAATTGTTGGTTTTATAGATAACACAAATTTAAAAACAAACTTCAGAATTAAGAAACTGAAAAACCAGATATGTTTCTTAAGCTTGTTTTCTAAATTCCAATAGATATATATATATATATATATATGTGCGCGCGCGCGCGCACACAAAATAAGGCTCTAATCCGGACGTCTGCAATTTAACAAAATCTGCACCTTCTATTTTGGGTAACAACAGATTTCACTCTTGCATAGCCTTTTACTCTTCCTGCAAAACTAAAACCTCCTCCTCAGCAAAAGCCTCAATCTTCTTGCCAGTCATACGGAACCAAGCCTATGCCCATCATTGTACTTGTGCATTCTCGTTAGCTCAACAAACCTCTTTAACTCCTCACTAGAATTCAGACAGCCACCACCTCCACATAACAATGGTTTCTTTGATGCTAACATTAATCCCAAAATCTGCTCCAAGATGACCTCATCTGGTTCTTTAGGCAATCTAGATATGTAACCAGGCAATCTAATTGGCTTGTTCCAGTTCGGACCCGCCAATTCGTGCTGTATATCTTGTGGTATATCAATCAAGACAGGGGCAGTCGGCCCGTGGTTGCCAAAAAAAAAAAAATTGCCTCAACAACAATCCTAGGAATGTTATCAACATTGAGCACGAGACAATTTTTTTTTTTTTTTGTAATAGGCCGTGTCACCTCCACAATTCGGGTTTCTTGAAATGCATCTGTTCCAAGAAGTCTACGCGAGACCTGGTCAGTGATCGCCATTATGGGAACACTATCGGAAAGAGCACTTGCCAGGCTACTTACCAAGTTGGTGGCGCCGAGTCCCAAAGTGGTTATACAAATGCTAGGAATACCAGAGGCATCAGCATATCCCTTGGCAGATTGTTCATGGCGAGGGAGGATATTGCGGATGATATTGGAGCGGGTAAGAGCTTGATGGACCTCCACTGAGATGGCACCAGGATAGGCGAACAGGTGAGTGACTTCCTGGTGTACCAAGGCTTCGACCAGAATGTCGACACCTTTACGGGGCACTCCAACGGCAAATCGAAAAATAGAAGATTGAGGAGGTTTTGACTTTGCAAGAAGATTTAAGGCTATTTAGCACGCACAAGTTAAATTTACCGTTACTCAAAATAGAAGTGCGGATTTCGTTAAAATCCATACGTCCAGATCAGAGCCTTATTTTGTTTGTGTGCGCGCGTGTCTACTGTATATATATATATATATATATATATATATATATATATATATATGCAAGTTGCTACGCATTAAGAGAATTGGGTCAAAATACTTTCCACTCCTAAAATCTATATCTCGACCTCTGTGCGACGGTGCTTCGGGTGACAATGATCTTGCCGAAGAAATGAACTTTGATTTTGAATAATAACATGCAGTGAAGTACAAGTTTTACAAGAAATTCGCTTTAACTACAGTTCCATATAATGTTCAAGGAGACGTATATCAGTACAAGTACTAAAAATGGGACAACAATGGTTCCATAGTTTCAAAACAAGTTGAGCACAACAATAAGAATTGCCTCAGTATATGCTCTCAAATGTCAATAATTACTCATCGAGTCATTTCTGGGACCTAGAGAATTCGTAAACCTCGAAATCATTTTCTGGAAGTAAAATACACTTGATATGAAATGCACCGATTCTAGTCTTGAAGCTCGATGATTTTTACAACAGATGAGTCACCAACTTTTTGGCAAACAACAACGCGATCATGAGATTTTATAACACCAGAGGCCCTGCCATGATCAAGAGCGACCTTCAAAACTGATTCATATGATGCATCTCTAGAGTCAGCCTGCAAAATTGAATAGCCTTAATTTAGCCATTGAAACTTGTTTTACATGAATAACCTTTTAAATCCCCCCAAGGAACCCTGAACTAATCACGATTTTCCTTTTTTCACAGAGCTTCACTTAGTGTCTGACAGCACAACTTCTACCTTCCCTTCTAAAGAGGAAAATCATCTGACATGGAAGAATTATAATCAACATTAAATATAACTCACCCGATGCTGAGGATCAGCAAGCATGGGGAAAAGGCCTCTGACAACGAGTGATTGCCGTGCCTGGCATAAAATCAACCGGAGCAAATAGCAATTATGAGCTTAATTCCAACTTGGACAATGAAATATAATGAGCACATACTACAGCAGATGATTTGAAGAAAGAAAATATTTGACAAAATGAAAATAAGAGAGGTATGTTTCCTATGAAATTTCTTGACATTTAATGGTAACATACTGTTGTTATTAGTTAGATGCAATGAACATTTTGTCTCCTTTTTTCTTTAATATGATCCAAATAAACATGAGACCATGAAGGTATCCCACAGATTGCCCTTGTAACGATGCCAGTAATGATTCATAACTCACTAGTCATCATAGTTATTGGAAAACAAGAAAATTTGAGGCATGCATGAAAAAATACGTAAGAAATTGCTGCACATAAGATCTACTACTGATTTCAACCTACCTTGCGTACAACACCATGATTGCAACTACAATCCAAACTAATTGCCAAAATAAATCAAATTACTGCTAACTCTTCGAAATGCTCTGATAGTAACAACTTAAATGCCAATGATCCATTTTGAAAGTAAATCATCTCAAAAGAGTTAGCTTAACAATAACAACCTTTCACCATAGAAAGTAAATATTGTTATATGCTACCTATAGCTTTTCTTGGAATGTAGTACAATCAATGACACACCTCAAAAGCACCACTAAAAGTCCAGTGCAGTTGATTTGTCTTAAGCCGTGGGATGACAACAGATATCACAGGCATTGTTGGCCTATATTTTGCAATCAACCTGGCATTGGTAGAGAAACAAAATTATGACACCATGCTTAAGCACATATAGAAAGCTGCGATACCATGTAAATGTGTATCTAAAAATATACTGGACAACCGAGAAAAACTAAAAGTAACAAAGAAAATAGACCTTGCAGCTCTTCCACTTGAAGTAAAGCAGATAATTACAGAGGCCTTGACCTTGATGGCTGCACGCACCTAGAAAACAAAAGCAAAATACAGAACTTAGATTGCAAATTGCAAAGGTGCTTCAATCAAATAAATATTTCCGTGAGCCTAAAATATCAGGTGGTACGATAACAAAAGTAGAAAACATAGAAGAAGGATACATTAATTGAAATAATTTTAAAATAAAAAAAAAACACGAGTACCGCAGAGGAAGTAATAGATTCCAGATGAGTCATTGGTTCTCCAACATATTTGACAGCTTTCTTGAAATATAGATCTTGATTGAATACCTTCTCTGCCTGCAGACAGTAATTTTAATTAGATAAACACATCATATTTCTTTCGTCAGAACTGAGAGGAACTTACCTCAGCACAAATTTTTCCAACAGTTGAAATGGTCTCAACAGGGTACAATCCCCGCAGGGTCTCTGCACCTAGCAGAATTGCATCACACCCTGACCCAAAGAAAATGTTGGAATTAGACAAAAGCTAAGATTCCAACTCAGTGCATTCTATAATCTAATGTCAGCTAAGACTTGGTGATCAAAGCTAGAGGAAAGCCAAATATCAGAAACACCCGCAGATCACATAGCAATAAACTTGCTCAAGTCAAAATATTTAGTGAACCATCATAAACAACAAAAACAGAATAATATATATCAACCAAAGTCACAAAACAGACACATTCAATATTTGCAAATTGAAGTCTTAAATTTACCATCCAAGACTGCATTGGCAACATCAGTTGCTTCCGCACGAGTAGGTCTCAGGTTATCAGTCATACTGTCCACAACACGAGTAACTACTGCAGGCTTGCCAACCACGTTACACTTGTAAATGGCAGCCTTTTGAAATAGAAAAACCTGGAAGATCCAAAGTGAATAATTAACAGATAAATCTTGTTCAATCATATATCCTCTACCCAAGGTGAATGCAGAGACAAGCAAATGCAAACCCTGCTCAAAAACTCCTAAATGTAAAATGGACTGACTTCATCATGCCTATTCCAACTTCTATTTTTATATCCACTAGCTTGACTGCCACCGACTGGACATCTATCGTCTAATGAAGGGCAGAAAATCTCTTTCTTACAGATCACATGTTGATATCCATCTAGAATAAGACAAATGCAAAAATAGTGGCACACAGATTGATACAGCCATGTCATACTGATGTTATGAACTTACAGTCAGTTCAGATAACATAGCAATTGACAAGTTGGGCCTTAAATAAATGTATCATATCATCTTCTATTCTCTAGGAATTTTAAGTCAATGTTTCATTTATTTATTTATATTTTAAACTCGTAAGGTAACATTGAAGCTGCTTTTTGATAAAATTTTTACTTGCAGGAAAAACGTCTCATCTAATATTTATATGGTTGACATTAACTTGTGCATCCACAAGCAGTTTGTGTATCAGATTTTGAAAGTATATGCACATATCAAAAAGCATAACCACCATAACTTCACTAGCATACCAACTTCACATGTAAAAAGTTTACCTTCTCTGGAGGAAGATCTACACCTAAATTACCACGAGCAAGAATGATTCCATCTGCTTCTTGTAGAATCTCATCAAAATGAGTTAAACCCTAGTTTACATGAGAGAATAAAACGCACACTCAAAATCAAATCCAAGAAAAAGGATTAGGAAAAAAATAAAAAATTTAAAAAAAAAATTGAAAGGTGTAAGAAAGCCAACAACTTTTGCTTATCACCTCTATATTTTCAATCTTGGCAAAAACTTGAGTTTGACTAAGGTCACCCAATTTAGAAAGATAATCACGGGCCTGCATACAGCCAAATAAGAATCATAGCAAGGAAATTAAAAGCAATTTACTAAGTGCAAGAAACCATGAAACCATAAGCTAACCACACATGAAGAAGTTCGATATAACTTTAAAAATTGGGAATGGTTAAAATGCAAAAAGTCACTCAGAAATAAATACAAAATAGTTTATTTTAGATAAAAATTATACATTAGAAAAGAACCCCCAGTAGGAACTTCCTTACCTGGCGAATATCTTCTGCAGACCGAGTATATGACAACGAAAGGATATCTATGTTGTTTCGAACACCCCATGTGCATATAACCTGTTATCGGTCATTGAAACAATACGAAGCAAAGCAAAAAAACTCGTCAAAGGAATAGTGCACTAATCTTATTCATATATTTAACTCCAAGCAGATCTCACAAGATGATATGCTATTTTTTAATGCTAATTATCTATCATATGAAGCATAGGAAGCTGCCCTGTTAATCATAACTTCCAAATTAATGGCACATAATTCAATATCTCATCTTCATAAGACATTTTTGGAAATTTACATAATCAGCCCGCCAAGTTTCTCATACGAAAAGGAAAAATCACCTGCTTATCGTTGTCCGACAGTGTTGGCAGATCGATACGAATTTGAGAAACATGCAAAGTATACAACTGTCGAGCCAAGGTAGCTGAATTCTTTATCAAACAAACCACATCTTCACCAACAATCTCAGTGACCTGGATGCAAATGCAGCAACTGTAAATTTGAAGTTGATCAATAGCAGACCTTCTTTCCTTATGTTTTTATTACCAAGCTAGCTTACAAGGAAACATGTTAAAGTTTGAGTGGGCAACTAGCAAACCAAGCAACTGTTTTCTTGCTTAAGCAAGAAATCAAGAGCAGAACATATATGAGCTTATGTGTCTAACTTAATGAAGCTAAATATTATTGCCTAGGCCCCCTAGACTTAGCAGGATGGACCTAATAACTGGACATGTCTGTTCATGTTGCCTTACCTCTAACCACACGGAAGTAGTTTCACTTCCTGTAAACAGGTATTGACCAATAAAAATGGTGTCTCCCTTCTTCACTGCCTGCAAAGACCAACTTAAAACTTTCAGTTTCCACAATAGTGGAATGTAACTGCAGTAAGACCACATGATAAATAGGATATAAATAACCCATTAACATTTTTTCACACCAAAAATAATTAGATTTAAAGCAACTGACTGAGAGAGATGAGGGCAGAAATGGGAGAAAAACAGAAAACAAATAAGGGGAAAACAACTAAATTGAAGGTCATGCAGCCTCCAAACCAACTAAGAAGAGGAAAGGAATCCATGATAACTCCAATAGCAGGATAAGATATATCATCAAGCAAGACAAGTTTTTAGTAATAAAATAAAATAATCCCAATTATATCAGAGAGCTCAGTAGAGCTGCACAAGAAGCTGAAGAGACAAGCAACAAACTTTATCCGTTCAAAACTTTTGAAAACTAATACTCATGATTTTCAATTGCTCCAACAACCCCCCACCCTCACAATAATATGTGTAAACAATGGCATTACATATCACTCCATGATTCTTTCCAAATACAATTATAAACGAGATCCAAGTAGAAGGAGCTGAATATTGAAGATTCAGGATCCAAAAAAAGAAAATCAGACAGACAGCCCAGTTAGTCCTTTCCTGAACAAGGCTTCGCAAACAAAATTTGATTCACAAATGCCAATGTAAACTCCATAACACAATTGAACAATAAAATAACATCATTCAGGCTTAACTCCAGCTTCCAACACAAAAGAAGGTTAGATCTAGGGGCAGCATGGGAAACCTCAAAACCAGGATTATATCAACCGTTTTTACCTGAACTTGTGTTTACTATCTACATAATGGTTACTCCAAAATATTTGGAGAGGACTCACAAAGTTGCAGCAGAAGATAGTCGATTGATCTCCGGGAGTAACAGAGAGCTAATACCGCACGGCTCCAAAACAAAAGCACATATAGAACAATATAAAAAAAATGAAATGGCACACGGAAAAGAAAATATTGCACACAGTCAAAATCAATATTAATATGTAAAACACCTTTGACAGGCCACAAAAATTTATTGGTAGCAAATTTGAAGAAGCTTCTTTGTCTTGATCTGGTGTTAGAACAACTGAGGTATCTGCCTGAAGCAAAATGGGCTGCTCACTCTTGTTAACAACTTGCAGTTCTGGACCAATTGTGTCTAACATAACCTGGAAAAAGAAATATTGAAAAAGGAGGAAATTCAAAATCATGAGCACATATTTTCAGCCTTCATGTGGTGTGGGTGGCGATGCGGTGGAACTAGAGCAGTAAGCCATCGATAGAATGGATTTCTTAATAGATGGTATGGAAAATGCTTTCAATGTGAAGATGCATGCTTACCGCACAGAGCTTCTTCGTTCTCCTGATAGCTATCTTCAGATTTTCAATTGTCTCTTGGTGATATGCAGAATCACCCCATGAAAAGTCAAACCTTGCCACTGCCCCAAAACAACAAAAGAAAAAGAAAAAAATGAAAAATAGCTGGACCATGTCCGATTCAACTCCTTTAATAAGTTCACTTCTGAATTTCTAGCTTATTGAAAATACTATAAAAATTAAATAAAAAACACACTCATATAATTAACCTTCACTTGCCTGAAAGAAAACAAATGAATGCAAAAGAAACTAGAAGTGTCTGTACAATATTTTAAACTGATAGGTTTTGCCTTAACAAAGAAATGAAACATATAATCGACTAAGCATGGTATAGAACCTTAGCTTGTTGATTAAGTTTCTTGTTCTTTTGTAAACAAATAACAGTCATGTAAAATGAATTTAAAACAAGAGCAACCAATTTTTTAGACAAAACTATATAAAACCAAGCATAGCGGCAGAGTGATACCAGACATTCCTGCATTGAGGCAATTAGATATTATCTCAACAGTTCGTGATTTTGGACCAAGAGTTCCAACAATTTTTGTCATTGCAGGAAAGAAATTCTGCAGAACACAGTCAAGCCAAAATCAAAATTCAGATATGATAAACAGCAAACTCTTCACTCTTGATCATAACCAAAGCTCCAGCACAATGTCAAAATAAGAACATAGAAAATTTCATGATAACCTGATCATCCATCCGTCCAACTTTCAAAAGACTAAGCAAAGAAAGGAAAGTACGAAACTCTGTTGTCCTCACTAATCCTTAAAACCTATTCAAGAACCTAGTAACTGTCTTGGTTGCTTATGGAAACCTATACATTCCTTAACAGCTAAACACAAGTACTTCATTTCGTTTTCCTACATTTTTCTTAGCAACCAAACAGCGAAATTTAATAACATAACAAAGTACAAAAATCTCAAAAACAGTTGGTGTTATTGCCTTTAAAGCCTATATCATCCAAATAAACTAAAAATGTTCTCAGTTGACGCAAATGAGACTTCTAGTTCAATCTTCCTTCCTTTTCTTTTTATAAATTTTTGTCAGGAAACAAGCAGCATGATCGAAGTACAAGAAACATAAGTAATGGTTGGTTTAGCTGCTTATGAAACCTCTACTCTTATCTGACTTAAGTCAAACAGTCGCTGACTTGACACTGCAATACAGAAATCCGTTTCATACTTCCTTTGTTTTCTTTTGCTACATTTTCTTGCAACCGAACAGCGAAATCAACGTACAAGAAATATCATAATCTCAGTAACTGTTGGTTAAGCTGTAAAGTTAGCTAACCTGACACTGCAAGCAAAATGAGAATTCCAGCCTAATTTTCTTTCTTTTCTTTTCTACTCTTTTCCTATCCTTTCTCAGAAGCCAAACCAGGCGATCATATTTATTTATTAAAAAAAAAACAACACTAGAGGACTCATATAGTAATAGTGGAATTAGAAGAATACGCTCTTGATGCTTGCTTACTGGCTTTGAAGGCTCGAGAATTGAAGCCATTCTCACTGGCTCTTCAAGACGCAAATTGTTCGAAGGCATTTTTCAGAGTGAATTATTGATTGATTCAAGATTCGTATGAAATTTCTTTTCTCTGGTTTTGATCCACTTTTCCTTTTGCTCGCTTGATTCTGAACTGATTGGTGGTTTTTGTATTCTCGTTTGGTTGGTGTTGTTGGCTTTTAATAAATTTTTTTTTTTTTTTTTTTTGGGATTTCTATGCCAGTCATCCCCGTAGTCGTATTATGCATATGGAAACCAACTTTTCAAATTCAATTATATTTTCCACTTTCAAACTTCCTGTTTGCCTTTTGAAAATTTTGAAACTGCTTTATACTGGTTCGCGGTAACTATTGCCTTTTAAGATTTCAGAATTAGCAATTAAAATTATTATCATAATTTCAAATATAATATTTATTATAATAAAATTGAGGTTTACTTATGTACTATTCAATTAGCAAGTTGATCCGAATGGGCATTAAATTGTATTATAAGTTACACATTATTGAAGCAAACGGATTTTGACTTTATTAAAAAAAAATAAAGGTGCTACTTTATTAAATTGGCATAGAAAAAGGTATATGCTATTAGTTTATTGGCTTATTCCAATGAAATTTAAAATGCATTATTAAAGCTTTGTATGTGTTTTAAAAATAAATAGAAGTCCAATAAGTTTGTTATGAGGGTGGTAGTTGGAACATTGAGCAGTGTGGGGTTTGGTGGTCACTCCTTTTCTATCTACGCATCGCCATTTGGAGACATCATACATGGTCCAAACTAACTAAAATCGACCTAATAGAAAAGTACAGCTCACAATTGCAATTTTCACTCAAAAAATTATTTTTCTAGTGGTTTAAAATTGATTTTAACTCACTTGAAATCAATTGTAAGTTATTGTAAATTATATTTTGAACTCAATTATTATTTTGAAATTATATTTTTTCCCGTTATTATTTCTTTAAAATTACAATTACCCATTGCTTAACGTTATAATTTTCACACTTTTTTTTCAAGTGACTCGAAATTAGATTTTTGAAGTATTTTTTAATTCCTTTTTTCGGGATACAAGTAACTTTATATCATATTTTCTGTTACTCCTTTTCAAAAATAACAATTATTCATCACTCAATAATGCTTTTTCCTAATGCATTTTTTATGTACAATAAATTATATTTTTTTAGTCACTCACAACTATGAAAACACTAATGAAGAGAAAATTAAAGCTTTCGTTCAGAGCAGTGAAAAAAAAAAGTTTTTTTTTAATAACATTCATTTGAAATATCATCTTATATTATATAATTGTATTAAAATGTATATAAATATAGAAATTCATTCTTAATAATAAATTATAAAATTTAATTATATTAACAAGTTGAATAATATTAAATGATACATCGTTGTTTTAAAAGAATTTGATACCATTTAGTTTTAATTCAAGTAACCAAACCAAAAGAAGATGTCTTTATTAACAAGGATAATGTATCATAATTTATAGGGGTCTTTAAATCAAATAAAGACTTAGTCAATTATTTTAGAGCACATTGATAATAAAATCTCGATAAATAAATGTTCAGTAAATTAATAACCTTAGTTAAATAATAAAATCTTCTAGTCGTGACTTGAGCCTATGTAATAAACAGATAAATTCGCTAAATGCATAAGGCAATTTTTTTTTCAAATCCTTTTAAGCCCAACAAAAATATGAATTAATAATTGATATAATACATAAAATATAAAATTTATAATATCAATGTGATTTTTTCTTGATAGCTTATATTTTCTCAATTCTACTCTTTTTTATAATAGTAGTTCTACTCATACAAATGATGTATACAATCTCATGTATACAAAATGATGTGGTATCACTTATTTATTCGTACATCATAAGTCTTCACTAAATTAATTAATTTTGTGTATCCACTACTCCAATCATATTGAAATACATTAGTTTATATGTAATAGTTTATATATAAAGTTTGTAAAAGTAGTATTATTCTTTTCAAAATATGCATCTAAAGTTTTTTGTTTCTATTTATACTAAACTCGACTTCAGCCTTAATTTTTTGCAAAGCACGCACCATATTTGGAATATCTTATTTTTATGTTGTATAAAGAAGTTGTATAAGGTTGCTATGATTTGAATGGCCTCTTTTAGAGAAACATTTGGTAAAATGGAACTATCATCTGGATCATGATAGTTCAATTTATTGCATCATTCTTATTATAATAATTTAAATGTGCTCAAAATTCATTGAATTTCTATGACGTAGAGCAGAAATGGCTTTATGTAATTTGTGGATGTCATCATCTTCACCAACTTGTTGTTCTACAATCATATCTTTATCTGACTGGATTTTGGAATGCTAAAAACAATTTACAACAGTTGTTGTCTTCACATCAATGTTCCAAGCCGCATTAATAAATTGATAGCATTCAATATGTTAATTTTTGTAGGATTTGTTGCTCCTACCTTATAGACCTCCAAGATGCTAGAATTAAAAGAATGTTGATAATTTTTTTTAATTAAAAACACATTTATGAATTTTGGTAAAAAAAAATTACAAGTAATTAAAACATAAAAATCTTCATAAATAAAAAATTCTTTATTTACCAATAAATTAATAAATTAATTATTTATCGATAATTAAATAACCTCTATAAAATAATAATTTTTTATGGTCCTACTAATATTCATTTATCGAGGTTTTACGGTACTTCGACTTTATTTTTTTGCCAAAGAGTTTTGTTAATATCAAATTTTATTCTAAATTTTTTTTAGGTTGTTTGGCTACCACTTAAGAAGAGTTTATAAGTGATTAAAAAAATTATTTTACGTTTTTTATGACACGGTCAAAATTGAGGTTTTTGAGAAAAACTTTTTTTGAACTTTTTTTAAGTTATAAAATAGTAAATTTATTGTTACCATATTTTAAAAGATTTACTTTATCCTTATTTTTTAAAAAAATTATTTTAGTAATTTAACATGAATAAGTCCTTTTATATTTGTCCAACCAAATAACTAATATTTTTTTTTAAATAAAAGCTCTACTCCAATAAGATATATTTCAATAAGCTTTACTTTTAAAAACTAAAATAAACGTACCTTTAGTTATCTTGCCCTATAACTAACATTATGTAACTTAAGATTATAAATTTTAATATAGGTTACTAAGAGCACGTTTGTTTGGGCTTCTCCATTGGCCAAAAAGCTTTTTAATGTTAAAAGCTCTTTTAACTTTATTTTATGTCATTTGGTTGTCATCTAAAAAGAGTTTATGGAGGATTAAAAAAACTATTTTATATCTTTGAGGAGAAGCTCATATTTGAGGCTTTTGGAAGAGTTTTCTTTTTTTTTTTTTGAGTGTTTTTTAAAGTTCTAAAATTTCAAAGATACCTTCTTTATTTTAAATATTTTACTTTATTCTTTCCTTATAACAAACCCTTCATTGGTAACTTAATTATAATAAATACTTTTACATTCATCCCATCAAACAACCAATAATTTTTTTAATAAAAACTATACTTTTAGAAGTTTTATTCCAAAAAGATCTACTTCAATAAGCTCTACTTGAAAATGCAGCAATAAATAAGCCATAAATATTAGAAACCACCCATCCTAAAAGTTTAAACTTGTAGATATAGACTTAACATTAATACTTTAATCCTCTCATGTGCAATATGGACTAGATCGAGTCTTACATCTCTCAGCAAGCCTTACAAGTGGATTAACCAATACTTTTTAATTGATTTTTAAATAAAGCACAGAGGGGAATTGAACATGCCTATTGGTTCAAAATATCGTTGATATCATGTTAAAAGAGGAAAAAAGAAAATAAAATCACTCACAATCAATACAGATATATTCATACCTCTAATACAATTACTATAATCCAAAATTTTCATATAAATTTCTAACACTCCTGCCCAAGTTAGAGCATAGATATTCTAAATGCCCAACTTAGAAATAAATATTATAAATAGTTATTTGATTCCTCTTTTTGGATAATTCAATGATAGAGTCATTAACTTCACAATTGTTATAGAGTCTTAAGGAGGACTGACAAACTCAAACTTCTAGATAAGAGGCATTTTGGTCTCGAATCTTGGTGACATGATGAGGTCATTCAACATTATAGAGGTTAAGGTTGGGATAAAAACAAAGTTTGGATAAACTATAGAGATTTGGCTAAATTAGGGTAAAATAGGTGTCTCATGTTACACATTAAATCCTCAAAATGTATAATTTCACATTTTTTCAATCATTAATTTATATTACAAAGTGTAGTAAATTAATTATTTTATTATATTTAATATTTTTTAACTAACTACATCATTTTTAATTTAGATTAATGATTTTAACACAAAAGTACTTTTGGCCTTGTTCGTTTTTGTCCTGCACCCACCATTTCCGTTTTCAACTTATTGGAATGCGGGAGATATGTGTTCGTTTTTGTTTTTCATGTCCATTTCCATAAAACAATCAAATACCATTTTTACCCCTAAATTTAGCCTGGATATATATATATATACAGTGTAGTGCCCCTCAAATATACTTCCACTTCTTTCTCTTCCTTTTCTACCGTAGAAGGCGTCTTTCCTCTATGCTTTCAACTCGGTCAGATCTCATTCTTCCCCTGCTTGATCTATTCCTTCATTGACCAGACGTCAACCTTAGAAAGATCATTATTGTGTTATGTAAGATGCCTTATTGCAGTAATCTTTTTTTCTTTTAGTAGCCTTTATTGTTTGTTGGCTGCCCTTTTTTGCCAAGAACGCCATGGATCTTCTTTTACTTTTCTAATTTGATTTTATTTATGTTCCGATTTTTAGTATATCCACGCAAGCTATTAATACTTTATTCCTGTCCTGGGGTCTTACTGCTTGTTCTCTCTTCACTTCTGTGTAAGTCCTACAAGCTCATAATTTATTGTGATTTATTTTGTTTTTTACGTTTTTTTTTATTTTTGCTTTCAGGTTTAAAAGAAATATGATTTATGAATGAATGCGGGATCACTTGAAATTCTAACGAGATTTGTTAATTTGTTTAGTATTCCATGCCTTTAGCTGCTGGTATCAAGTATTAGATGAGCTTGCTTATCATTTTGAGATTTGCCATGTTTTGTTGTCTGCTGAGTTTCATGTTGCATTTTTTGTGTTGTAAATTTGCTATGTTTCACACCTCATTTTCTTGTCAATATCAATCTATGTTATTATCTCTGTCTAGAAATTATGTGATATTTATTTTGAGTAAGGTAGTCAAAATGAGTCCACCTGTGAGCTTAAGCTAGTGTTGTAATTGGCATGTTTCCACTGCTTCTTTTGACTTTTGTCTTGCAAAATAGGTCTTTCACATTTGAAGGGAAACTTAAAAAAGGAATTATATTCAATAGCCTAAAATTTACGTAGCTATTTTCCTTGCTGCATTTTGATTCCTGTTTGGTCAAATCCTTTACTTTTAACGGTGGGGAGAATGAAAATGACATTTAATTAACTTATTTATTGCTTGTTGATGGCTGGCTAGTTGGATTTCGCTTCAATGATCACGTGCTACTTGCAAAAGTTCAACATGTCAAACACTTGTGACATTTAAGAAGAATGAATTGACCATAAGCCATCATATCGAATAATGTAAACCAACACAAAGAATGCAAAAGAGCTACTTTTATTAAACTTGTTTTATTGGAGTATGAACTAACCTACTTTTCAGCTATACTGTACTTCTTTAAGACTCTTTCCTTCTCTTGATCAATCAGTACACGACGCTTCGGTTTTTGGACATGCTTTGTAATATTAACAAGCAAGTCAGTAATCTATAAACAAACCCAAGTCACGTAAGAGGGGGACATAGAATAATGTAAAATTTCTTGGTTATAGTTTAAATGTAAAGATCAATTGACAAAATTTCATATTAGATTAGTAAAGGAATGGAATTTTGCACGCAAGTAGCACGTGATCATTGAAACAAAACATGAAGAATTAACTAATTTAAGAATATGTGAATTTTATGTTTTTGATAATTTAATTATTAGTCAAATTGAATTTTTAACAACATAAATTATTTTAAAAATTTATAAATAACATATTTTCAACTATTTTTATTAAATATTACTGTCTTGAGCTAAAATTATTTCATTTGTTTCATTAAAAGGAAAAATCTTTGAATTTTATTTAAACAAATAAAGTTATGATAATTAGTTTCTAAAATAATATTTGAATTCTTTATTATTAATTTGATCTAAAAGTACAATTCGTTAAAGATAGTATGGGAGTTCTATCATTACAAGTAAGACTCATTTTGTATCATTTTTTTTTAATAAGAATATGTTCATTTTTTAAAATAGATTAAAGAGATGACTTAGATATTTAAGGAAGAAGTAAAATGGGAGTTTGGGACCAAGTAAACTGAGAATGTAATAATTTTTTTCTTTTGTTTAAAATGAGCTTATTTTATTAATTAGATTAAAAAGGTAATTGTGCACATTCATGCTTATTCTTCCTCATCGTGCTTGACACAGACCAATCTTGCTTTGTTAATAGTGTGCATGAATCATTGTTTTAATTACGGTTTTAGTTAAGGAAATAGTTTAAGAGTGGATTTTAAATATTCATACAAGAAGCATCTAATTTAGTATTAATTAAAATTCTATTGCAGGTGCAATTCACAACAGTAGTTCCAGGCTGTGTCCTCGACTGTGATTGATTATAAATAGGTATCAATAACATAGTTACATCTACAAGTTATTTAATAGTTTATTCAGATATGTCAATGCTTATGTGTCATTAATTTGCCCTTCTATTTTGTAGTATTAGTTGTAACGATATGACATCACTTATCAATGAACATGATGACAAAGCTAAATGGAATACTAGGAGAGAACATATTTTTATTCGTTTGTGTCATGAGCATGTTTTAAAAGGTGAATTACAAACTTCAACATTTTTGAAGAAGGTGTGGAATAACATTTCAGACGAATTATACAATGAAACACAATATCGTTATTCTGTGCATCAACTTAAGTCTAAGTTCAACCAATTTAGAAAAAAAACATCGGGAATTCTCCAATTTGATTGCATCCACTGGCTTTGGATGGAATCCTGATACTAATATAGTGACAGCATCTGAGGATGTTTGGGATGAGTACCTTAAGGTAATTCTTTGATTTAGAGCTACTTATGTTTATATGTATTTAGGCAAATAACTAATAATTTATGTTACCTGCAGAAAGTTCCATCTGCAAAACAATTTAAAGGAGGGGGTTAGACCACTATCACATGTTGGGAGTTATATTTAATAGTTCTACTGTAACTGGTGTTTGGAGGTTTTTCTCAAGACAAATGCCCCCAACCTCAGACGAGGATCGGGAAGTAGAGGATAATTTTATGAACTTTGGGTTCCACGTTGATGTTCATGACGTAGAAAATGATGAGGATGATGACCTAGTTGTAGGGTCTATTGCTGAGACTGCTAGGAGCAAAAAGGTACGTAGGGCACCTAATAGGAACTTTGATCAATCTTCATCCTAAAACAATGATCAGATGGACAAATTCCTCAAGGTAGCCAGTGAGCTTATGAGTCAGAAAATAAGTCAAGGAAGTAGAAGTGGGCCTTCAGGGGTATCACCACCACAAAAAAATCAAATTCAAGAGTGTATTGACATTTGTGAGAATTTAGTTGGCATTGAGAAAGATATCTTCATTAAATTTTTGAACATTATAGCTGAAAAACCTGATTGGAGGACTATTTTTCTAGATCTCTCGGATGAGAGAAGGAGGGAGTGGTTATCAACCTTGTAGGTGATGTGTCTGTTAGTTTCATTTCCAATATTTTAGGTGGTTCTTTAGTTGCTTTTCAGTTTGTAACTCTTTTCAGGATGGTTTCTTCCGACATGAACTTATTTGTTACTGTTGTCTTATGTCTGGCTTGGTTTGTCATCTTTTATGGATATTTCGATGACATTATATGTTCATGATACTATTGCCTAGTGTTTGACTATTCCATAATGCCTCAGTTTCGAACTTTTATTATTAGTCGTATCATTGTTATTATTTGAGCTTATTATATTACTTATAGTAAAGGTGGATTATAGCAAATGTACTGTGTAATAATTTTGTAAGTTTTTTCTGCCACAATCACATGTATCATACTATGTTATGAGGAAATGTGTATATTAAGTATTTGTTATTATTTAATGTTGGGTATTTTGTATTAAATAATGTTATTGTACTAAGGTTCAATATTTTTACAATTAAATTTGTGTCATATACTTGATCATTTACTTGTATAAACATAGTGAATGCCATAACTTTTTCTCATATACTTGTCCTATACTTACATACTCATCCTACACTTATATAGTCGTTATTATTATTCACAATATGGAAATATATATGGAATAATTATTATTCACAATAAGGAAAATATGGTGTTAAAACAAGCAAGCTAATTAAAGTATATTCAATAAACTATTAATTAATCGTATTGACCTTGACAATATGAGAGTTCTATCCTTATTTTTATTAAGTAGATCATAGACAATTAACACCTTAGCTGACGTCTTTTTCAATAGTTTATATACAATGGCAGATGACAACTCAAGTTATGAATCTGACAACTCTATAGACACAATAGATTGGTGTTCAATTGTAGTTGTAACACATGAATATCAATAGAGACAACGTCAACCACGAATTTAGCGCCTATCACGCGAAGTTCCACAACGTCAACTTCCATTACTAACAGGCTTAGAATGGATATTGGATATGCTAAGGAGGACTGATAATAGGATGTATACTCACTTTAAAATGGATGCAAATATTTTTCACAACTTATGTGATAGGCTAGTTAAAGATAATTTGATTGAGCAAGACGAGCATGACCACGTGAGCGTACTTGAGGCAGTGGGGATTTTTTTGCGCATAGTATCGCAAAGTGTTCGTTATCGTGTTGTTGCCGAGCGGTTTCATCGATCAACCGATACTGTGGGCTGACAATTTAAGCGAGTTCTTCATGCATTAATTTGATTAGGAACACTTTTTTGTATATGAAGTTTTACACCTATTTTCATATATGAAGTTGCAAATTTCCTACATTTTTGTATGTATATAACTATGCTTATGAAGTAGTTGATATAGGGATGCATTAGAGCGCTTGATGGCACCCATATTGCAGCATCAGCACCGGCGCATAAGCAAATGGCATATTGTAATCGGCACAGCGACGTGAACCAAAACATATTGTGTGCTTGCTCATTCGATATGTTATTTACTTATGTGCTAACAGGATAGGAAGGTAGTGCAAATGATTCACGGGTCTTACAAGATGCACTTTACAATGAGAATAATGATTTTCTTATGCCAGACTCAGGTATAAATTACTTACAAATGACATGTTTTCAATTTGGATGAAGCTATACATGTGATGCTAATTATAGCAGGATATTATTATTTGGTTGATTCAGGCTATAGTAACATGGAAGGATTCCTTGCTCCTTATAGAGGGCACCGATACCATGTAAGTGAATTTAGAGGGGAGGGGAGACAACCTACTGGACATGAAGAGTTATTTAATAGAAGACACGCATCATTGTGTAATGTAATTGAGAGGTGTTTCGGAGTGTTGAAGAAAAGATTTTCAATTCTTAAGTCAATGCCTAATTTCAGTCTCCAATCCCAACGTCTTATTCCTGTGGCATGTTGTACTTTACATAATTTCATTCGACTTAACAATAGGTCTGATAGATTGTTTAGGAGATATGAGGTAGATGACGTTGAAGTTGTCGAAGAGCAACATGGAGCTATGCCCGTAGTTCAACTGAACATGTCTGCTGGACGAACGGAAGCATGGAGACAATATAGGGACAACATAGCTATAAGGATGTGGCAGGATTATATGCAACGTGGGAGATAGATGTTTGTAATCATATATTTGTTTATATTGCATTGTGTTTGGTGATGTAAAGAAAGAGTTATAAATGATACTATGTCGTATTATATATATATATATATATTTGTGAAGCGCGCTTGTTATGTACGTAAGTACATGCGTATGTATTATGCCTTGTATGTATGTATATACCTATGTATATATGGAGACAAAGTATGCATTGGAAATTTGTCTGAATGGTTGTTAGTTTTTTAAACTTAACTAATCACAATTATAATAGGTAGTATAAAGTGAAGAGCAAAAGATAAAAAAATACTTTAGTGAAAATATCGTAGGAATCAAAATGAAATTTAGTTTGTATCATTAACTATTTGTTATTTATTTAAAATATGTGTAATGGGAAGATGCATTTAGTTTAAAATATTATTTGTTAATAATCCTTTATTTATATAATTTGTAAGAACATATTTTTTGGATTCATTTCCAAACGTATTTTATGTTTTTGTTTTCAAAATTTGATGCCAATGATTCATTTTCAAACACATATCTTATTTTTAATTTCAAAATTTTAACTCAAGAATTCATTTCCAAACACATATTCTTAAAATCATTTTCAAATTTCATTTTCAGAATTCATTTCTAAACGCATATCCTTCAGTTAAACTATTTTTTCTCAATTATAGAAATTCATTTTCCAAATCATTTTGGAAACAAAAACACATAATTCAAAAACGAACACAACCTTTATTTTTACTTTTAATATCTAAACCAATATTTATGTTAAAATATAATGAATATGTGATAAAATTGATTTAAATGTCAAACTTTAAAATAATAATAATAATAGTAGTAGTAGTAGTAGTCGTAGCAGTAAAACCCTATGTCATTAAAGCAAGATAAATAGAACGGACCAAAAAAAAGAAAACTACTGGGGGTAGATAGAGTTTTGGCGGGGTCTGTTTAGAACTCTTTTTTATGAAACTTTTGGACAGGCCCAAAAGAACTAACACGTTAATCCTAAAACATTCTAGAATGAAGCCTAGCCTAGTATATTCAGGAAGCCAAGCGTTTCACTGACATAAACACGGAAACTTCACACACCGCCAAAACTACACTCCAAAGCTAGTTCTCGTAGTCGCATCCATGGCTGATGAAAACACTCAAATTATGGGTAAAAGCGAAGACCAAACAGAACCCAAAAACTTTCTTTCGCTGTTTACAAACATCAAGCTTAACTTTTCCCCCTTCAACCGAGAAAAAGTAAAAGCAAAGGTTGTAATAGAGGAACCTTCAGAAAAAGAACCAATACCAGTTGATTATAAGGAAGAAAGTGAGGAGAACCAAGCGAATAAGAAACAAGAAGTGGTGAAGTTTTCTGATCCTAAACCGATCGTTCCTCCACCATTGAAGCTCGAGGTGGAAGATCCCTATGACAATCCTACAGCTCGCTGGCTGGTATGCTCTCTGCGTCTGCGTCTGCTTCTATGATAAACTTCTGATATTTTAATTATTATTAATTTTTTTTTTGGCACTTTGATTCTATCGTTTGATGGTACGTTAGCATCAAAATAACATAGGAGCAACTCATGCAATTATTTTATAACTGTTCATATATAATGATTGGATTTTAGTATTATCTTGATTCGATTATGTCAATTATGTTATACCGTTCATTTGTAATTATTAGATTTCAGAATTATCTTGATTCAATTATGTAATATAGGATAAAATTTTACAAGTACTTAATTTATATCTCTTTTTTTAATTATTATTAATAATTTATTATTTTAAAATGATTATATATAATCAGATAATTTAGGTGGACGATGTGTACCCTTCCAACAAAAGTTTCTCAGTTTCTTCACACTAGTGGCTTATTAATAGGGTACTAGTCTATAAGCGCTTGTCATTACGGATATAACACGAACCGTAGAGACCCGGACATAGCGAACCGTAGAGAAATATGATGTGACAACGCTTTCTCCGCCGCTTTAAAAATTGAAAACAAAAAATTGAGCTCAACTCCAATTTTCTGTCGCAGTCGTCATGGCTGAAAGCACCGAAAATGCTTCCAAAAAGCAAGATAACTTCAACATAGTGTCACTGTTGCCAAAATTTGAACTCAAACTCCCTTTCTTCAGCAAAGAACCGAAACAAGTAGAGCCAGTTGGTAAAGAGAATCCAAATAAAGTTACTGGTGCTGATGCTGAAACTGAAAACACTAGTATGAAGCCGAACCTAGTCAGGTTTCCGGACTCTAATCGCCCGATAATTCCGGCGCCACTTGAGTTTGAGAACGAAGAACCGGCTGGAAGGACTTCCAACCCTGTCGTTCTCTGGCAGGTTAGGTTTGTTTTGTTTTGTTCTGTTCTGTGCCGTTTGGTTGGTAAGAAAATTGAGGAGAAACGAAAATTTTGAATGCTTGATCTTTATTTATTTTTAAGGTTTTTTTAAGATGCTTAAAAGTGTTGTTCATGACGAAGAATGTTAGTATATTGAAACGGCGAGTATTTGAAGGATTTTTTACTATTAACTTTTTTAATCATGAAAAAAAAATTACTCGAGAAACTTACTTTTTCTTTTTGCTGGATAATTTTTCCAGGAAAATGATTCCGTCGAAATAAATTTATCATCATGGGAATTGGTTTAGAAGGTATATGTGGAGTAAAACTTTACTTGTAAGGTTTTGAGTTGATTAGTGGTATTATGAATTATTTAGGCACACATTGAGGAACACTGTCGCCGCTGAAAGTCTTCAAATGATTTTGGCAATTGCATAATGCAGTTAGTTGAATGGCATTTTGAGACTTGGCGAGAGTTTTTCTGAAGGCAAGTGTTAACATGGTTTCTTTAGTATGCTGCATTATCCAGTATCAGTGATGAAGCATTCATTATGAAGAGTTAACTCATAGAAGGGTAAGATCATTTTACCCTTTCCTTTTGTTGAGATGAGCCTTCTTCATTTTGTATGGCAGCTTGGTGAAGACGAGATTGATTTCAGGTCTCTTACATAGTGCAACTTGTAAGGTAGGTATTAGCTGGTGTTTTCCTAGAAGTCATATGGATTGACAGAGGCAACATCCTATCAATTGCATAGTTCTATTGAAGTTTTAATTTGTTAGATGAGAGTGAAGTTTCGAATGATGTTTGGTGAAGAGTAAGTTCTTGTGTAGTAACGATGACACACGGTAGGAAAAATACGGGGATAATAGTTATCTGGTTATTACTTTAGGCATAAATTTGTCTTTGTTGGGCACTTTTGACTACTAATTAATCTATATTCTCAATAAGTAAGGGGCTAGAAATTCAAGGAATAAATGAATGGCATTTCTTTGGTTGATTGTTTATGAGAAGGTTGGAAGATAAGTATTCTTGTTCAGCTGGATTTTGAGTTATTCTTGTAACTTTGCAATGTGAATGGCTCCCATTTATTGTAGGACAGTCCCTGTGGTAAACCATTTAGGTGTACAGTCGAATACATTGAATCATGAAGTTACACGCATATATGAAGTAGGAATGATCGATTCTAAGTTACCAGTGGACAGGCCTTAATGCCTTAACCTTTATGTTTAACACAAACTGATGGAATTTATGTCAATTAGGTGGCCTTTGTTATTTGATGTCTTTTTAAGTTTCAGAATGTAGGGACAAAGAAAGAGTAAAGTGAATAAATAAAAGATGGTAGCTCCCCGGTAGGGGAAACTAATTCTTCACTGATTAAAATCTATCATGATAATTTCTTTTGGGCTTTATTTTTTTACCTCTTTTTTCTTTGGGGTATTTCGAGAACTCTGTGAAAGTAGTTTTGTTCTTGGTACCATACCATCACTGCTGTTGTCATGGCTTACAACTCATGCCTGCTATTTTATTATGGTACAGCATTGTGATCTACCTATTAAAGAAGACTCAAATTGTTAAATTTACTGTTTTATAATTTACTTCATCCACTTTCAGGTTTATGCTCTTGGAGGGTTCCTTGTTCTAAGGTGGGTATGGGCAAGATGGAAGGAGAGAAAGGAGAGGGCGGCCAAGAAGGAGTCATCTGATGACAATGAAAATCAAGCCGAGGATGATAATTACCATTCAACATAAATAGTCTCAAGTTGGTAATGTCGAAAATGGAATTTTACAAGGGGCAGCTTTTTACCCTGTGAATTTCAAAGTTAGTTGGGTTTATGAACTATGAATTCCACCACTGTTTTACTTTTACTTCTTGTAACTATAAGTAGTTATTATCAAAGATCAGCACTCGCAGGGCTTGAACTTTCAAATTGCTTTTTAGTTTACTTCACCGTTAATGAACTTGAGTGCCCTATTCTTCTTGAGATTTTCTGCTTCATTGTCACTGTAGTGTACATAGTTGGAGCAACATATAGGCAAAGTCTATGGTCACAATAAATTATTTCTATTAGCGTTGTCTTTTAGGTATCTCAATTCTTATGCCATACATAGAAGGATTTTAATCCAAAAGCTTTCTTAATGTTTCCTGGTTAGTATTGACTCTGTTAAAGTCAAAAATACTTTTTATGTTTGAATCATTTGAATTGTAAGAAGGTTACTTATGAAGTTAAGGGCTACTGAATTCTATTAAGTAACTTTTCGAGCACTTTAATGTAACTCTTCTTTACAATCAACTTGTATAATCAAATCTAATATATTCTTAATTTTTTTCTCTTTTTATAAAAAGTGATTGCTGCGCCTGTGATTCCTATTGCTTTGCCTAACGTCACCTCTATTGGACAAAATTTAGGAAAAAAATGGTAATAAAAAATAATAAATAAAAATGGGGGATATCGAGCAAAAAAAAAAAGAGTTAAATCTATTAGGTAATAATTTTTTTTTTAAGCTTATATAGATTGAAGTTGTCGGACGTGGAATTCATCATTTTAAACGAAAAAAAGAGATGGACTCTGACGCTTGTCAGAGTTCGTCCTGCCCAGTTTCGTGGAGGGTAGCACTAGCAGTGATGTCGAATGACCGAAAAAACTTGTTATTTGGCTCCTTTCAAATAAAGCATATTAAAGCAGTTTTTTTTAAGTTAAAATTTATAAAAGTAGAATTTTTTTTAATTATTGATTATTTGATATAATAAATATTAAAATATTTATTATAATTAAATTATTAAAATAAAATTTATTACAAGAAAAGAGTAAAATATAATATTTAAAATTAAATAAGATATCTTTAATATCTCAAAATTTAAAAGAAAAGAAAAACTAAAACAGAGTTTTTATCAAAATTTTTAATTTTTGGTTTCTCTTAAAAGATATAAAATAGTTTTTTTTAATATTTATAAATTTTTTTAAAGTGACGATCAAATAATACAAAATAAAATTAAAAGAATTTTTTATATTTAACAAACTTTTTTGATCGGTAAAGGGGTTCGAATAAATTCATTACTGCTATTTTGGGTGGGTAAGCCTCGGAGATTGGCTTAGGAGTTATGACCAAAAATTTCTCCCCTTCTAATGTTCAGAAACAGAAGTCTTATTCTCGATTATTTTCTGTAGTTTTAAGATGATCTAGTTACTATAACATAAACTAATATACAACTTTTAAGAGTTATATTTGTTTTGTTGAGTTTTAAGCAGGAGGATTGGTTTAAATCAACCCTTTTTTGCTTTTAGAATATCTATTTAATTTTATTGGTCTAAGATTATATTTGACGTGTATAATGTATTATTTGCATAATTATAGAACACATGCATTCTATCTAAGGAGCTAAATGGTCCATCTAATTGCTCTAATTTTAGGATTTGTTTATAATACATCATGAGATAGAATCAACAATCTCTATAAATTACATTCTTTTTTATAACAATTTATATCCCTTAGATTTCTATAGATTAATGGTTATGATTTGATTATGTGACAAGTAAATATTAAGCCAATAATTAAATATACATACAATGAATAACAATTAAGTTAGGTAATTAATGATATTTTTTCTTTCCAATCTTCTTCCTCTTATTTCTACATTCTCTTTTATGTAATTTAAGTATAATTTAAATTATTCTTTAAATAATTTTAAAATAAAATAATCAATGAAAATACAGTGTAACACATTAGTTGCAGATTTGTTAAGTATATATTAAAAAATTAATTAAATATTAATTATCTAATGAGAGTTTTAACCAATTAAATGTCTTTTCTATACTTTTCATTTTATTAATACATTAACTATAATTCTTTAGCTTTGCATATATAAATGCGTGGTCTGCATAATTATTTTGTTAACGTTTGATTGTTGCGTAATGGAAGTAATAACAAGTCTAATAATCAATGGTTGGAAACGTGGTGTAAAACTTTCAATGGAAACACATCCTTTATTCCTTAAAAAAAAAATTAATAATAATAAAATAATCAATGGCAATTTATGGGAGTTTGGCTTTTGGAGTTGGCGCTTGAGCATATATATGAGAATGAGTAGATTAATACGGTGCTTATTGAAAATATAGTATTTTTATTAATTATTTTATTTTAAAATTATATAAAGAATAATTTAAAATATGTTTAAATTATAGAGAGAATGTAAAGATAAAATAAAGAAGATTAGAGGGAGAAAAATATTATTAATTATCTAATTTAATTGTTATTCATTCTATGTGTATTTAATTGTTGACTTAATATTCACTTGCTATATAATCAAATCCTAACCACTAATTTATATAAATTTAAGAGATATAAATTGATGTAAAAAGAGTATAATATAGAGGGGCTGTTGATCATATCTCATACATCATATATCCCTTCATATACACATCATAAATACATCCATAAAAGTTATGAATAATTATACAGGTCTTTTAAAAAGTTATTCATATAAAACTTGTAATAAGGAATATAAAAAGTTACAAACGTGTTTTTATCGGTTTTTTTAATTGTTTATTAGTTTGAAATACACATATATAGTGAAAATGGTATGTCGTGACATTTTATTTATTGAACTATAATCCCAAATTTGGGGGTATTTCAATTTGTAATTTAGTTTTTTATACTTATTGTAAATTAATTTGTTCTGTTTTCAAACGGCGGGACTCCGATGGTCTGGGAATTGGGACAAATCCGTAGGGAGTAGAGCTCTACAGTAATTTAGCAAGATTACTAAAGAAAGTACAAAACGACATAGTTTTAGTAATTCTTTGACAATAAATGGGTACTATTCTTGGCGAAATAATGAAAACGCCGATAGTCTGTTTAAACAGTTCTGTAACCACACGTTTCTGTGTAGACGTAACCGTTACAATTCCTGACGGCCGATTTCACATCAAGTCCACAAAATCACTGACTCCGTCATCACCTTCGACACTCCGTCACCCTAACCCTAACGTCGTCGCTCCATCCAAACCCTCAACCTTCTTATGGCGTCACAAGACTTTCCCCTAATTCCCGATTCCCACGCGCCCACGCGCCTCCCTCAAACTTCCGATTCCACCACCACCAACGCCGCCTACTACGCCAATCCTACTTTCACCCCTACCGAAGACTCCGATCCGGACAGATCGGGATCCGGATCGGGGTCCAAGCGGAATCCGTACTACTACAAGAAGCAAAAAACTGGAAACAACAACAGTGGTAGTAGCGGAGGCGGAGGCGGCAACAACAACGAGACGGCGTCGGAGTACCGTGTTGATTACAGAAAGGACAGAGAGGAATGGAGCGACACGGCGATCGCGTGCCTGTTAGAGGCGTATACGGAGAAGTTCAATCAGCTGAACAGAGGGAACCTGCGTGGCAGGGACTGGGAGGAGGTGGCGGAGGCGGTCAGCGAGAGATGTGCTGGGGGCAGTTTCAGTGGAGAAAATAGCAATGACAAGCAACAGCAGAAGGCGTGGAAGAGTGTGGAGCAGTGTAAGAATAAGATAGATAACTTGAAGAAGAGGTACAAAGTGGAACTGCAGAGATTGAATAGTAGTGGGGGAGGAAATAGTAATTGGCACTGGTTCAAGCAAATGGAAGTTATTGTAGGAAGTAATAATGCTAGTAATCTAGTAACCAAGAGTGCTGGTAGTGGCGGTGCTGCTGGTGCTATTGAGACGGTGGAGAGAAACGCTGGCGGTGGAGCTGAAGCTATTTCTTCTCCATTTACTAGACAAACTAAGAGGCATGATTTCTCATTCTATTTTATATTTTATTTTTCGCTGATGTAGATGCTTTTGAAATTTGCAAAAGATGTGATTTCAAATGAGATTTTTGAGTTTTAAAGAATTTAGGGAGGGTTCTGATGATCTTTGAGACTTTAGATGAGATCTATGTCAATGCACACGAAGGGATGATGATGATGTTATTTGAGTCGGGAACAATTTTGTATTCTAGTTTCATTTATTACATATGGATATAGTGTAGTGCTTGGCTTTTGGAGGAAGTGAACTTGATGGGTTATATGTCTGAATGTTTTGTGGCCAACTTTTTTAGTTGGTTTGTCTTGTTTGTGGCCAACATGATGTATACATATTGATATAAATTTTAATATCCGATCATTAGATACTACGGATTGTATGGTTGTTTATCATAAGTTGGATGTCAATTCCCATGATAACAATAATAAAAACACATTTCACATGAATACTTGATGCTGTGGCTTTCTATTTTTATTGGTTGTTCTTTGGGCTGGATGGGGTTGCTCGTCGTAATGGTCGATGCTGGGTCTATGGTGAGAAATTTTGGTTCAATTGTCTGATCAAATGACTAATATTTGGTTGGGCAGATATACTCCTAGCAATGTTCCCATCTCGAATAACCTGAAACCCAAACCACAACAAACTCTAAAATGGAGGAGAGTAGTGTTTAAAATCAGTGGTTCTGCATTAGCTGGTGCTGGATTAGCTGGGAACTGCCAGAATGTTGATGCTAAGGTGCAGGATTAATTAATTTTATTTTTATTTGTTTTTCCCTGATTTTTACAAAAATTTGATGTGATTAGATTTCTCTTGTTTGATAAAATTTTCGGATGTGCAACCTGTATTATTCCACTGCATATTATCTAAGCCGCCGTTTTCTATCATTAGTTGGTGATGCAAATTGCTGGGGAGGTGGCAACGGCTTGCCGTCTTGGGGTGGAGGTAATGCCTAGATACCCTTGTTTCAGTTTTCAGTTCTTGACAATGTTGATCAGTTCTTCTTTCCCTCTCCTAAAAGTTTATTAAAGATTCTTTACCTTGTATGATTTTACTAGGTGGCAATTGTTGTCGGAGGTCGTAACTTCTTTTGTGGAGACTCATGGGTATCTGCGACTTCCTTAGATAGACCCACAGCATACCAAATTGGGTAATGCCCATGTTATTACTCTGGGCTTAAACTTCTATCTCGGCCTTCGGTTTGTGGTCTGATTGGTATATAATGAGGAAATTTGTTGAAGTTCTATCCCTGTATATATATATAAATAATTTTGGTGTATTTAATAACCAAAATTCACCGTACAGTATCGAACAATTTTACTTGTTTGTCAAAGTTATATTGGTTGCCAAAATTGTCATCCTGGTTGGTCCCTGGATATCTGCTCAAATGTTTCAACATATCGTTGCTTAAAATTTGTCTGGTCCAGGTTTAATTTTATTTTCTCATGTCTCACACAGTTCCTTGGTATTTTAACTAACTAATTTTGAGTCCATTATTTTTGTGACATTTACATTCACACTTTGATCTCATTTCAGTATGACGGCAACAGTTATGAATGCTTTGTTGCTTCAATCAGCTTTGGAGAAGATGTTTGTTCCGACACGTGTACAAAGTGCATTTTCATTGCCAGAGTTTGTTGAACCTTATAGCAGGCAACGAGCCATCCGACATCTTGAGAAAGGAAGAGTTGTCATATTTGGTGGTGTTGGTGCCGGCACTGGAAATCCACTGTTTACCACCGATACAGCTGCTGCATTGAGAGCTTGTGAAAGTAACTTTTATTATGCTCTCAGTCTAATTTCATTTTCTACTGTTGTCATGTGCTTTCAAATTTTCCCTCCTCTTTGTTTAATGAGCCTTTTTTGGAAAGAAATAATGAAGTGGTATCCTTATATGTCCATGTCAGTTAATGCAGATGTAGTCCTTAAAGGTACAAACGTTAGTGGTGTATGTGATTATCAGAATCGTAAATTCGAACACATAACCTTCCGGGATGTTGTCTCTGGAAACTTTACCCCTATGGATGCCATGGCCCTTACATATTGTGAAGAAAATAGAATTCCTGGTTGGTAAATATTTATATTTTTAATATTTTATTTTGCCTCTTTGTTTATATCTGAAATTGTACATATAATCTCTGCAGTGGTAGTTTTTAGTTTGCTGGAGCCTGGGAATGTTTCAAGAGCACTAAGTGGAGATCCAGTTGGCACTTTGATTGACCAAGAAGGAAGGAGTGTTTGATCTTGAAGCTCGGTGCTAATTTCGTGAAGGTACTGCCCTTTCATTGTCAAAAGCATATACTATCCAGAGGCTGAATTAGGAAAGTAGAGAGACTTGCTAACACAATGCATCTGTTGAGACTCAATCCTCTAGTATAATGAGAACTCCGAAGGATACCCATATACCCATTGTATGCATAGAGTGGTACATAGCCAATAACTGGTCTGTATTTTAATATTATTCATATAAATGCTTCGTACTTAAACATCGTATATTAAATTTTTTCTCCTGCGTCAGTGTAGCTTTGACCATCGATTAGATCTAATTCATGTTGACTTCATCTATATTTTTGGGTTAGTTTGTTTAAGGGTAGATAATTATAAAAGAAGTTGTAGAACTATCTAATCAACTTGAAAAATTCTGTGTACTGGGTGGTATGAGTACAGAAGATGAAGTTAAGGTCATTGAAGAAGGACAACTGCTTTGAATTAAAATGAAAAATCTATCATTTTCTCGTTTTACAATATTTCTTCGCGGCGGATTTCTACTTCTCTACACTCGTGGTAAAGACGTTTTACAATTTTCCTTTTGGGTGGGTTTAAACTTCAATACTTGGTAAGGAGAAAAGGAAATTATATGGGAAAAGTTTATCCATTCACGTTACTCCGTCAAATGAGAACTTTTTCATATTGACAAATTTAATATGATCAGATCTCATAAATATTTTCTTTGATTGTAACGAAAAATTATAAAACCGCCGAGGCAAATTAAAAAAATAAAAAAATCGTGGAGCAAGTTCTTCACTAAATGCAAAATTGTATTTATTAAGTCTTGGCGTACATGGGTACTACTATACACAAGCTATGGTTTTATTCATGAAAAGAATGGTAATGTAATATGCTACACTGAAAATATATGAAAATTTTATAGGACCTGGGAACTCCGTAATTACTAATTTGCATCACTGCCGCCCACGTACCAAGTCCAGAGCTAACTCTATATCCTGTGTTCTCTGTACAATCTCCGAGATCCTGCTTCAAGTTTTATGCATTCTCTCCATGTTGCTTTCAACAGAGAGGCCTAAAAGAATTTTTCATCAGTTGCAAACAAGCGCTCTTAAACTTCATATCAAAGGTGCTTTGATCTTATGCTTAGATCTCCAGACTTCACTCCGCCTGAAAATAACTATCATAAATAGAAAGCTGATCAAATGCATCAAAGTTCGCTTTTAGTCCAACAAGTTGACTACTTAGCTGGGCACAACCAGCATCTGGCCACCGACAGCCTCCGTCCCTTGTGCGTAAGGGACACAAAGCTTCACATACTCGGCTAATCGGGTTACTCGATATAACATCATCCATCACCGAGACTGAAACAGAGAAATTGGATTTCTCATCATTCCGAGTGCTATCAGACTCTCTTTTTAAAGCAGAAACTTTCAGTGAACTCTCTGTTATGTTGCTTTCAATGCCAACTGCACAATCACCAGCGCTACCAAATTGAACCTTGCATCCTAATGCCTCAAGGGCTCGCTTTATGGCTGCACATTCCTTGCTTGCGGTCCTTGCTACATTCCTAGCCGCATTGCTAATCTGCTTCTCATTTCGTAGCTCTGCAGTTATTGATTCCATAGCATCTGTGGTTGCTTTAGCTTTCTTTTCTGCTGCTTCTTTCGCCTGTCAGCAATTTAACCAACCAAATAAGCATTTGCAGACTCTTCCTAGCACCAATTATAGCAAAAATGATTTTCTAAGTCTATCATTTATGGGAGGCATCGAATCGGTGAGCATTCTGTTGGCCAATCGAAAACATTCTTTTATATAGTCTATATTTACAACCAAAAAGTGGGTAAACAAAAATTTTCTATCTGACTAGGGAAATAATATTATTTACAGTGGTACTTTATGCCTTAGTTAATGTCAGAGCTCTTCATGATTCCAGTGCATCTAGAGCCTTTCTATTACTACATGTGATACCAGACACCAGAAAGCTTAAATGTCTTACCTTGTTCAATTCCGAGAATTTTAAAGCCATGTCCCTACATTGTGCTTCAAGCTCCCCAGCTCGGGCTTCAAAAGGACAAGCCCAGCGAAGATGGAATTGGGGCCACAAAGTTGGGGCCAAAGCTGCTGCTGGAGGTAAGAGTGGACCATTATGTTTCATTGGGTCATAGAAGAGGTTATAGTGCACATGAGACCTCCCCCCCGAAGAACGCAAATCAGCCAAATATTTCCACAAGCATCCACAAGCCTCAGGGACACCACACTGCTGCCTCTCCTTTTCACTGAAAATCAATATTAGACAATAAGATCAGTCTAAGGCTTGCATGTAGTCAGTATAACGTGTGCAGCCCATCACTACAACTTTTTCTGAATGTTTTCTTCCTCATGGGCCACAACGCTAATCACATAAAAGGTTTTAGAATAATCTCAAATAAAAAAAAGTTGAACCAGATAACACAAGAAATTATAGCAGTAATACATGTAACCATGCATCCAAAAACTCCCTAATTAATTAACTACCAACTACAGGGGAGGAAATATAAGAAAGATTTCTTAAAGAGAACCAGGAGCTCCTGAGACTATGAGCCAGAATTATAAATTGCAGAAAACATTGAAACATCACCAATAAGCTAATAAAATGAGGTCAATTAATTCAACATAAATGTTTCAACTTAACTGAAGTGTAGAACACATCATATTCAATACATTTTAGCTCAGTCGTATAATTTGCTACTACTTTCTGACTGACAAATTATATCTTCAATACTCTTAATCTTTCTCAAATCCCATGATCATTTTCTATGGATTTCTAGAGATTTATCTACTTTTTCATATCTAAAAGAAAATCAGCAAAATACATCCTAATCTCCTCAAACTATCACGTCTACAAGCATCACTACCAAACAAAAAAATTGCATCAAGAACGGAACAGTTCTCATATTTTTCTCATCCTCCGAGCTAGGAAGAATTTGAATCTAAGATCTATATCAACTATAGATTACATTTTCCTATGCCTAAACACTCATATTCATCCACCACAATGTCAAACTCTCACTCGTAAAATATCATGCCTGTATAAAGGAAAAACAGAAGAAAAGAAGTAAAAAATCAAGCAACTCTTTTTTATGATAAAATAGCGGCTACTTCAAATGTTAACCACACAGCAAGTAAACGCATGCTAGAAACCACAAATTTTAATCGTGGTGCATCTAAGCCAATGATTTAGTAAAGAAATACTACCTATTGCACAGAAAGTTTCCAAAGCGACAAGAAAGCACACAATCCAAGAAATCCACCAGAAAAGCCTGAATCACCGAGGGGCAGATAAGTGAGCAACTAGTTTTTTCATACCCAAAAAAAATAATAATAATAAAAAAAGGACAGCACATTTAAATAGTATGAAAATGAGAAATGGATTTCATGTATAGAAGAAGAATACATACCGAGGAGAACTCAAAGGCAAAAGGATACATCCGCAATAATTGTGAAACACAGTCAACCCACTGCAGAAACAAGTACACACCCCGGATCATTAATGTTTTTCTGACAGAGAAAAATGTAATGCCGCAATATATATGCAAATTAGTCTCACATTTAACTATGATAGTAATAGAGTAAGATATTCAACCAATCAAAATTATGATCAAGGAAAAATGAGACTTGACATTTATAATTACCATATGGTAAAGGAAATTTTTGACTATAAACTACAAGTTGGAGAGAAAATATGCCGATGTTCATCAATGGCATCAACAACTTTTGGCCTTCCTGAAACCATATTGACAATGGGCCTGTTATAGGCCTCATACTGAGGCACAAAAGGCGCTGCCTGGGCCAAAAAGTTCTCACTTGGTTCAAGACAGCTCTACAGGCTTCGGACTAGGCTCAACATCTAACTCAATAACTATCTAATGATTAGTGCAAGCACCTGCAAAAATATGGGAGAATAGTTGTTCTGTCCATGAGAAGAACTTGGAGATTGAGATGGGAATGAACCAGATGACTGGCGCATCGGTGATGATGGAAAACTCCCAGTCGAGGACTGCCTAGATAACTCCAAAGTCATGTCGCCACTTCCAGCTAGTGTAGGCATTCCCACACGATCTGAAAACGGATGGCCAAATGCAAGCCAATCTTTCTCAACAAGTGCCTGCATCAAGATGAAAAGATTCCAAAAATTTAGAGGTCACATCCAAATAAGCTAACAAACAAGGGCAGTTACAACATATATTACAGGTATGATAAATGACAAGAAAAGCAACCCCAAAATTTTGAGAGCCTCTTGGTAGCAACATTAGAAAAGGAGATAACCTGTCAAAAAAAAAAAAAAGATCCTAATTCCTAACTTTAAGCATTATAGAAGAGTACCTGAAACCCACTGAAAGTTCGGTAATATGGATCGAGCAACAAATTAGCAAGTGCAACCAACTGAGTTGTTCTATCCCAACCATCACTGCAGAGGCACATGTATTTAGTAAAACGCTAAAACACATACAAGGAAAATTAAAAGGCCAAGTGTTCAGGTTATACATATGACAGTACAATTCTTGTTACTTTTATTTTTTGAGGAGTAAACAAAATCTATGTTACATTATTTGGCAGGCATATCAACCAGAAGATTTGCTATTGCAATCAACTCAGGTAAACTATAAACATAAACTTTGTGTGAATTAAAACAAAAAGTTAAATGCATCAGAACCATGATTCAAATTTAGTTGTATAACTTAAAATAGGTTTGAGCCCAATGGAGGATTGACATAAGATGAAAGGTTATTTACATCCTGCAAATAATAGGTCAAGCTCTAGTTTCTTAGGACAGTGGAAAAGAAGAAGTTCCTAGGCAACAACTAGGCTCCTATATTCCAAAGAAAAAAGGGAATGAAAACCACATCAGAGCTTCAAAAATCTGATAAAATCATGCTCATTAATTGAGTTTCTAGACACTTGAAAGCTTAAGAAAATTGAAGAATTTGAATGAAATAGAATACCGACTCCAATGAGATTTAGCCTTTAGGTAGCTACTAGAATAAACGCGAAACAAGGAATCTAAAGTAAATGAATACGTAAAATATAATTCCACTGTCAATCAATAATTTATTTAATTTAAACTATAGTTAGTAATAGAAAAATTCGCAAATTAAAAATTAAAAACATCAAACATCAACTCCAAATACCAAAGTTAAATTTTTTACTTCCATTGTTCTAAAGTGACCAGCAGAGTAATCAATGACATCAAACAACTTCTGACCTGCAGTGAACAAGCACAGATGCTGATTCCAAAGCTATTCGTGCTGCTATCCAAGCAGAACCAGCTAAAACGCTCTGAACATGGATTAACCAACCACTATCTCCAAGGGTTGACACTGAAGCAGACATACTACTTAGATTGCCTCCACCCCAAGTCCAACCACCATGTCTCTGTTAATGAAATCAGTATGGCATGAATGGCATTAATGGAAAATGTCTGAAACAAATTGCTCAACTTAAAGCAAGCAGACAGTTAGAAAACTTTAATAAGTAAATTTTTATGAACTCTTTTTTTGAGGATATTCACATTATAACACTTAAAAAATAATCAGGACTTTGAACCATGATAGAACGGTTTCCCCAGTTAATTCAATGTCCCAACTCTCAAAATGAGAGAAATGTTCAAGTAAATCATTTTCAAAACACAGCAATTAACATCCACAACGAAGTGTCAAAAAGGTTGCAGCCTATGTCGAAAAAAATAACTCTTTTTTCCCAAAAAATGCAACGAAATGTATTACAGAAGTAAAAAAAAAAAAAAAAAAAAAAAGGAAACCAGATCTTTGCAGGTTCCAGAGACAAACCAAGAATGATGACATCCCATCAGATGATGTTGTTCCATGAGTGTCCAAGTAGTCTCTAAGCCGAGCGAAACTCTCTCTCATTGCATGTATATTGTCTATCCCAAAAAATACTATCTGAATACAAAGAACACATGAAAAATTATCAGTAGACACTGAAATTTCAAAGCAAATGACCAACAGATGCATAACTGGAGACACATCTCAAACCTTTGACAGACCTCAGATTGAAAATAATTTGAAGATGACTCTGAGCCACCTCCCATTGCCCCATTTGCTAAAGCATTTTTTCTTGGTCTTGCATCAGCAATATATAGCTTCCTGAAAGAGAAGACTATTAACAAAAGAAACAAAGCCTATAAAAAAGAGCTCCTGCTCATTATATTGAATTTAAACCTAGAGTGCAAACAAGTTAATCAGAGAAAAAGCAAAAAAATTAAATTAAATTAAAAAGCCAAAAAAAAAAAATCCAACTTTGAGAGTCTATGACAGAAGTACCATGTTTAATACCATTTCAATCAAATGATGTGCATGAACGTTGAGAGCAGCACCAGAACATTAGGGCTGGTCATGTAACCATGTGAAAGAACAAACAAACAAAAAGAAATAACAATAACAACCCCTGAACTAAAAGCAGAAAGAGATGACGAAGAAGCGTACCTCCGTTCCACCCTTCCACCAGTGAGCTGTGTGCAGAGGGCAGCAACAAGCTTTTCATCAGTATTGCTGTATAAAAGACATAAGCACGTCAATATTTTTCCCAAGAGAAAAAATGTAAACTTTTTCAAAACTTTTTTCCCAATGGTTTGAATAAATTTCCCAACAATCCCATGACATTGTCATAGACATTGTTTTTAATCTGTCTATTGTGAGTATTCCAGATTCCAAAATGAGTAGAGTGCTAAGTGGGAACTTCTATTTACCTCCTCATATTCATCATAAGACCTTACCTCCTCATATTCATCATAAGACCAACTAAGGGTTGAGAAGAACGTGCAAGGACTGCTCCTGTTCCTGGTTTTCACCAAAAAAAAAAAAAAAAATCATAAGAAAGAAACTTTTCTCACAAAAATAAATAAATAAATTCAGCATACCCTGATGACACCACGATATTGCAGGCAACCTGGACCTTGCGCGAAAGGAGGAAGCCTGGATCACTTCTTGATCGCTAGCACCAGGAATTAAGCAAAGTATTTAATTCCATAATTCCAGTATAAATAAAAAATAAACCTAGAATGGTCGGGTGGGGGGGGGGGGGGGGGTGGGGAAAGTACACGACTAAACCAAATGTCTTTTCCTTCTTTTTGTAGCTGCTCAAAAGGATCTCAATTTCTTACCTAATGCTTTTTGGAACAATCAAAGCAAATGGATAACTCCGGCACATAGTATAGGTGGAATTTATATCAGTTATTCTCCACAATTCATTGGAGATTGTAAATGACCCCTCTTCAATCAAGTCCATTGATGCACGATGGGAGCTTTTTCCAAGAAGACGAAAATACTCATTGAGTAACCGCACCTTTGGATTAGAATTACTGTATTTGGAAGGTCCCGAAATAAAAGCATAAATATCCCAGATTCTTGCTGGCTTTGTGCACCTCACTAATGCATCATACACAGCACGCCTCTGTTAATGAATAGGAAGTCATGATAAATATCTTGCCCTATTAAAAAACCCAATGCTAATTTTTTTTTTTTTTAAAAAGGTTAAATGTTAGCATGAAATGCTATATTAAAGAAGTTCAAATGAACTTTCATGACTAGATATCAAGGACATTAAAACCCAAACTGTGTGATCACTGTAGGGGGTATAGCCAGTCCTATAAATGATATGTTAAGTATGAAGTTGGTAAACCTCACATATTGTACCAGCCATATGTGAATTCAACACTTAAAAAAAAAGATTTCACGACGGCTAAGAAGCACATGAAAAAGCACTAATAACCATTTACTACAGAAATTTAAAAAAAATTATATTAAAGCATTTTTGTAATTCCACCCAATTAGTCACTTGTCTTTGAAGATATTATTTAGATCTTTTCACTTTGAGACCCCATTGCAAAACCCTGTGCATGTTTCAATCAGTCTTTTATTGTTGAATAAATAACATACATATCGATCAACAATGCAAGAGCATAAGGTTATGAAGCCAGCAACACTTTACATAAATAGGTCAATTCAAGAAGTATTGACAGTTATGATTGACCTGCTTTGTTTTAGGGCGGAATCCAAAGACGATAATTCTCATATCTTTGCCTGCAAATACAAGGGAAAACATTACTATCTTCATTAAGGACAAGTTCTGTTATTATTACCGTTTATACGAAATGTACAAGACTAACCAATTATAGTTTTTATGCAGTATACAAGACTAAGTATGTAAAAGTTTAGAAAAAAGACTATCATACACTTTTTTTAAACCTAGAAACTCTCAACCTTTTCCTTTTTCACTAAGTTCTAAATTGAACTACTTCCAGATCCTACAAGTTTTGTAGCTAAGGAACTTGTGAGATATATATATATCCCAAGCAGGTGACCTCAAAGTGATGTGAACCCTTGACATCAAAGCTAAGAAAAAGGACTTCTTATCACCAAGTCCAACCCTTGGGGATGACTATTAGAGTGACTTTAACAAGACTAAATAAACAAAAGAACCCTATTCCAACCAGCTATCAGTGTCCACCACCACTTTAGCTATGAGAGTGGATATAAAGAAGCTCATCAAAAGAACACAGTGCAAAGTCATGTTTTAACACCAAATTGTAGATGTCAAAGAATGAGCTCTCAGTTGTTGCACTAGTCAAAGGGAACATGGTACTCAACTACAAATTCAACAATTAAGACTCATTTATGAAAATTGAGGAACTGATTCCTGTCAAGGCAGTTATCAATAAAGTGAAACAATAAAATAAATGACAGGTACTGCCAATAAGAGAAACACTGACAGTTTCATTGTTTAATAAGAATCCTCAAATCTATTCCAAATCATATTTACCAAACATAAGCTTTTAAACAGTTCCTGTAAATTAGTACAATAAGGTCTCTAGAAAAAAATAAAAAATAAAAAATAAATAAGACTAATACAGTTGAACAGAAAACAATTCTTAAAAATGCATACCAATGACTTGGAGAAGTCGTCGTGATGGAGTCTTCTCAGTTTGACGAGGGGTGGATTGAATCTTTACAACCTATATACATCCCTCAGAGCAGTTAACATAAAAATACAAATACTCTACACTCAAGAGAAACATAAATTTTAAAATGAACAATATTATCTTATAATCAAGCCACTAAAGATCTGGTAACAAATAAATATTGACATATTCGTCAATAATATGCCAATCTATGCCAAAAACTAGAAAGGTTATGATGTAGAGCCCATTAGATTATAATTAGGAATAAAATTATGGATTTTAATTTTGATCTCAGGGATTTTAATTAATTAGAGATTTTGGCTTCCTAAATTGAAAGCAATCCTAATTTGAGGTATTTTCCTAATTAGTAGTTTAATATTTTGTTTAGGATTTATTTTTAGTATTTTCTAGTTTAGTTAGGATTCGATTATATTTTCTAATAGACTCTATTTCCTAGTTACGTTATGTTGGTTAACATTATAAATACATGTCATTAATTATTTTATTCCTTAGGTTGTTGAATATAGATTTTTTATCTTTTAGTAAAAAGATTATTTTCTCTCTCTATTTTACTCTATTTATCTCCAAATTTATTATATTGTTCCTCCCATTTCCTTTGTCTGCATCTTCCTCCCTTTTCTTTTATTTTGAGGAACCTAGTTCCTCATCATTTGGTAGCAAAGCATGGTTTGATCCTCTCTTTTACTAGTTATCCTTTATTTTCAATTTTTTTTGTTTAACCCATAAACCCTAAATTTTCCGCCACCATCAATTTCATCTCCCATATATATTGAATTTCATAACTAATCACCCATCAATTTTTGCCAACATTAAAAAAAATAATAATAAATAATAAATAAATCAGTTTCAACAGTCACTGTTCACATCGGAGTTACTTTTCCCCGCCACCATCAAAATCTCCTCGTCAATATCTACAATCTGTCATTCAACACCAACTTCAAATTCTCAATAGAAACGTGTCAAAATGTCATCCAAAGTTTAATTGCATAGCCCCCAAGGTTTTTGGTTTGTTTCGGTTTTGCTCTTAATGTTTCATAATTTTTATTCTAGCGCCGATACTATCAGTCCACTATATTCTTGGTTGTAGTTAGTTTAGTCCCTATAACCAACTACACTCACCACAATTCACCGCAGTCCAAAAACCTAAAACACCTCAATCAGTAACACAACAACAAGTAACTACCATGATACAAACCGTAGAAAATCCGATAAACGCTAGGATAGATGCCATGAAGACAGAGCTACTACAAACCATAAAAGCCTTGCAAGTTTCCTCTCTTTCAAAACAAAACCTCAAATTGAGTCATATACCAAACACGGAGATCAAGATGACAAAGGGATTTTGGGCTCGACACCTAAGAACCATAGGAATGAATGTGATGAGTCTAACGAAGATGATGAAGCAAGTGAGATTGATCCTGAAGATAGGCGTGAATCTAAAGATGATATTAAAATTGTGGGCAAGATGAATTCTAATGATGATGTGAAGCCTACATACGAAGTTGAATTCTTATATAAAAAAGAATATCATAAGATCATTCAAGAAATTGATTTCATAGGTTGTGATACATATTCGGGTTTATCTAATGCTATCATTGGGTCAACATCCTTGGTGAAATCTTCCATGGTCAAACATCATTGCTTTCTCGTCAAAAGACACTGACATGTCATCAAAATTTCAGTCATGTATGCCTATGCCATTCAAATGCCAAGAAAAGATATGGGTTAACACCTCTCTTATGCTCCTGCAAGGCAAGCCATAGTGCTTATTTGTGCATTGGAAACTGTCAAGGAAGTCGAGTTCTTTGAAACGAGGGAGAATTGATGTATGACTCATTAGATTATAGTTAGGAATAAAATTAAGGACTTTAATTTTGATTTTAGGGATTTTAATTAATAGGGATTTTGACTTCCTAAATTAGGAGTAATCCTAATTTGAATTATTATCCTAATTAATAGTTTACTATTTTATTTGGGATTTATTTTTGGTATTTTTTAGTTCAGTTGGGATTAGATTTTATTTCATAATAGATTCCATTTTCTAGTTAAGTTATGCTTGATGGCACTATAAATACAAGTCATTAGTTATTTTATTTCTTAGATTGTTGAATATATATTTTTAATCTTTTAGTAAAAAGATTATTTTCTCCATCGAATTTCATTCTATTTCTCGAATTTTATTCTATTTCTCTCCAAATTTCTTCTATTATTTCTCCCATTTTCTCCATCTACATCTCCCTCTCTTTTCCTTTATTTTGAGAAACCTTGTTCTTCATCAAGTTATCAGATAGTAAAAATCCAAAAACCCACCATATAAATTCACCAACAGTAAAATGATGCTTTATACCCTCAGTATACCAAGAAAACCATTTCATACCTTCAAAGAAAACTTCATAATCACAATTGCCTTGACCTTTCTCCCACTCAAATGAAAACCCAAGCAAACACTACCATTATCAAACTAAATCAATTGAGCTTTTATTATCATACTCTTGTTCAAAAGCACCTTAGAACATATTCAAATGAAAGACATTAGCAGAATATTCACTGCAATGCCTAAGCTCAATGATTTGAATAGTGCGCCACAAACTTGCCATTCTCCTTAATTGGGCCTCATGCATTCTGATCCTCAAGCATAGATATAATGGCATTGCACTAGCCTAATAAAAAGATCTAACCTAGTAGATAGACCATCCTTTTCCACAAATCCTATGTGCTACGCCTCAACAAAAGTTGCAGATTGCAATAAGCATCATTCTAACTTACCATTTAAGCATTTATGTTCCCACCAATAATATAGATTTGAACATCAAAGTTGTTACAGTATGAAGTCTCATTTTACGGACTGAATATTGCACAGTTCCTCTCCACCATACTTTCCACCTTCAATCTCCTGCCACATAAATGCTCATCAGCATACCAAGTCCATCTCAAATTAAATCAGGTGATGAAAACTACCACCCACCTTCCTCATCAAGCTTCTCCATCAACCAAGCACAGAGCCAAGACTCAAACCCCGCAATATTTGCCATTAATTGCTGTTTGACACCTTTAGTAGATAGAGAAGTTCATGACAAATCTTACCGAAATGTTGTTCCACAAGAGGAGTCCTGCTTCGGGATGAGGATAAACCTTAGAGTTGATTGATGATATTTTGGCAAAATGTGACTCATGATACAGTTTGAAAAAATATAAATGATCATGGTTATGTGTAATTGGCAGACCAGACAAATTTAAGGCAACAGAGGGAAAGGGTATGGACAATAAAAAGGGCTGCAGATTGAAAATGAAAAATAGAAGCAACAATTCCATGCAGACCATAATTGAAAGGGAGCTAACAAAATAACTTGATTTTATTCCTAACAGTATTCACAACATAAAACTCAAAGTAAAGCCACCAGAACAGGTATTTCTCCTGGTAATAAGACTAGAAGTTCCCTAGATAAGTTGCCAAAACCTAAACAGAAATCATTAGTAAAAGGACAAGGGGAAAAGGTTCATAATAACTTACTGTTTTGTTGAACTTTTCTATAGTCGCCAGAGGTATTGTGCCAAGCGGAATAATATTCCTGGTTCCCTCGCTCTTGTAAAAGAAAAGATAAAGTGTATGTTAACTAAACAGACAATATAACAGATCATAGATTAACTGTAAAAATCCTTCCCTGGAATACTACTCAATGAGAGAGAAATCCTATCTATCTCTTCTGACAAGTCTTACTACTCATCAAAAGGTTGATATGAATGCCAGATAAATTAGTGAGAGACAATAAAGTATGGTTGATTACTCATGAAATCTGAAAGGAACGGATAAACGTATGACATAAACATGAAAATTCACTGCTCTACATACGTACTACAGCATTTTAGGGTTTAGGATTTCAATACAAGGTTGCTGCTATGTACATTGAACTGAATCTGATAATAAACATCATACATAGGTTGGCAAACCTGAACTTCTCTGGAAACAAAAGATCTCTAGGAAATCAACTAGTGCCTCCCCCTCCCAAAGAAAAATTAAAAAAAAAAAAAAAAAAACCAATGCAAGTACAGTAAATTGACAACTGCTTTGCAAGCATGCAATGCAGATTAAAATCAACTAAAGGCATTAATATAAATGAAACATATTAACAGAAAAAATAAGAAGCAGCACTTACCAAAAATATAAGACGAAAATTGGTCACCAGCAAAGCGCCAGCTTCATCTGTATTAACAAGAACAACGCCATATCCCTGCAAGCATGCTCCCAACACTCAATAATCTACCTCATGCACACATTAAAATTAACCAGTAAAAAGATGCTCCCTACATTACTAATTAAACAATTTTTTTTTTTTAAATAAGAAACACCACAAACTTTAACATGGAAGAAGACATGACCACAAGAACACATCAAATGGCCAACACTTGAAGAATTCAAAACTCTAATGAGTCACAGCGTTACCTCAACTATAACTTGCTCCTTCTCGAGCAAGAAATCGAGATTAGCATGAGACACCGACCTCGTAACCGGCTGCCATGCCAAAAATTAAACACTCAAAAATAAATAAATATATAAATAAAATTTAAATACAAAGACATAAGAAACCTAGAAGCGAAAGAGACCTCGATTTTGGTCCATTCCAGAGCGTCCCAGCTGGTGGTGGACTCGAGCTTATCGGAGTCGGCTGAGTCGCGGAAAGCCGTTGATCGAGCTGACCTTGGCTTGGGCGCCGCCATGCATTAGCTATAGAATTTGTTGAGTTTTTTTATTTTAAAAATTTTAATTGAAAAGAGAAGAAGACGTGGTGATGATTGATGGCGGTAGCGGCGTAATGTAACGAATGGTCTAACCGCCGTTCCAAGGAAACGCAGCGTCTCGATCGCAGGCGATCTCTCTCTCTATTACGCGCCCCTTTTACTCGCATCAGAGAGATAAAATGGTTATTTTGCTTCTGCTCCGAATTTTTTATTATTCAATTTAATACAAAAATATTATTTACAATACCCTTAATTAATTAATTAATCATTTTAAATGAAAATTTTAAACTTAATTATCCTCGCATATTTCTAATCTAAATTTATTTTATTATATTTTAATTTTCAATCTACTCAACAAAATACGCTTTATGCAATTATCCTTTTTCGGGACAAAAATAACATTGGAAATGTTAAGTATTGAAATGTGTAATTAATGTAAACAAAATGAAGAGAAATTGGAAGTCGAGATTGTCTTCAACGATCAGAATAGCTGAAAAGAAGAGAAGAGTTTATAAATAAGATATAAGTGGGTCTAGATTCAAATCGATGTAATTTTAATGTTTGTGGGCGTTACCATGTGATAAAATTGTCTTGTTGTTTAATGGAAGTTAGCAAAGATTCTTTAATTATTTGTACCGAATTTGCTCAAGACGTGTGACCTAGACCTACCCTTCCTTTTTATTAAATAAATGGTTAATGTTATGGAACCTCCAAATTTCATGTTTTAAACATTTCTTGTTATGGGTAGATGTCGAATTTTGATTCCTGAAAATAGCATATTTATGTTGTACCACCATAATTTAATATTGAATATAAATATTGTAAAAATTATTTGTAATATGTATATATATATATATATATTATGTATATTATTGTGAACTCATGTTTTACTTTATGGAATTTTCAAACAACATTTTTGCTTAAGGAAAAAAATTGCACTTTTGGCCTGGTAAAATTAAATTTTCGTTTGATTACACCCGTACTACAGTAATGGTAAGATAATGGTCCAAAAGTCAACGACTGATTTCGTCTTGAAGAGTCGGGAGCATCACCGCACTCATTTTGAATCATGGATGGAATGGCAAACCACGAAGATTTACTTAAAAAATTACTTAAATCATGTTTTTAATTTCATAAATTGAAATGTGGAGATTGAAATCCTTCTTAATGACCAAAAAGCAAGAACATTAATTATGCACATATATTTTATTAATTTTTTTTTTCATTTGTAAGTAATTTCACTCATTTTTTTGAAACATAATGCAAACGGTAATTTTTTTTTACTAATTTTGTATTTTTATTTTTAAAAAGATTCGATAATATTTGATTAATACTAAATTTAAAGAAAAATACCTCATTGGTATTAATTTGGATTACATTAAAGAATTTGTAGATGCAGAAGCAGAACGTGTTTTTTAAAATATAAAAGGATAGAGCCTAATTGTCTTAATTTTATATATAAAATTTGCAATTCAGATGATAATGTCAAAATTTTATTGTCATAGCATACTTCCATTCCATAAGGTTCAAATGGTTACACATAGTCTAATTTTAACTTTTATTTTAAACTAAGAATAAATAAAAGATTAAACATCAATTTTAATAAATGAAAATAATACTAACTTATCAATTAAATCTTCAAATTTAGAACTTTATCCAGAAATATCCTTCATGAATAATCTGAATCTACAATGACATTTCCAATCTTTACCACTAATAAAATTTAAACAACCTCCAAATTTATCAGCAGATATGAAACCAAATTTGAAGTGCTAAATGTCAATTGATAATATCTATCTATAACTCTGCAATTTTATTTTATTTTTTTTCCTTCATCTAATCACCTCTTTTTTTTTTTTTCTACCTTTTACAAATTTCTTTACCTAACATTTGGTAAAGTTACCGAGTCAACTGTATCACAATTTGAACCAACGCTACGGAACATGAGATAAAGCTCTATTGCAGTCAGCTTCGTAAGGCAATAATTATGATGTAAAATTAGCCACCACGCCAAATCAATAATGTACTGGCGCTTCTAATGAGACAAGTTTTTGTCCAAGATCCAACCAATCAGGGAATTCCACGTCATCCGTGATCGGTGGAATAGATGTGCCTTAGTGTCCCATAAGGTGTGAACAGACATGAGGGCAAGCATCGGTGCAATAAATCAAGTGAATGATAACGCAAATGAAATTATATATAGCCAAGAACAAAGCCGAGGACATTCAGCCAATGAAATGGGTTAAACAACGCCCCTGGAATGTCTTATCGGCTGGCAAGCCTGTTAATTGACTTGAAAAAATGCCTTGCTAGTTGCTACTTGCTAACACATAGAAAGGCTAAAACCTGAAGCGCAGCTTGTTTTTTCTGCAACTTGTATTACATTTTCAGCTACTATGCTGCCCAAATACCATATAGTTACATCAACACAAGAAAGCCACACAGAAACATGCATGCTCAGCCCAAACATGAGTACTCTTATGTGCATGAAAATAAAAAGCCTAATGAGTAAAATTTACATTTAATATAATAGCATATGACTTATAAATATACAAATCTTCTCATCCAACAATAGTGGATAGCTTGGCTTAAATAAATAGTGTAGACTACTAGTTTAGGAAATAGTGAAACTGATATATGGCAGCTAGAAGAACATCATCATTTCTCACCAAAAAACATAATGTTTAAAATTCAAGCTATATCTTAAACTCACCAAGTGTGCCTATTGACGTCGAGAATTTTGATAGTGTGTAGGCTTTTACCTATGCTCCACATATTATAGGAAGTCCCAACGGACTAGCCAGAAGAAGGAAATTTTGCGCCCGTATGGCCCCTAAAGCCAGTCAATCTGTGAGGCACGTGGGTCTGTATTGGTGTGATTGCCACAACTTGAGAATAATCTTACACTCCCAGATCCACATCCAGACATTCATCAAACATTCTACTGCTAGCACACTCCTGTAAAGCTTTTGCATTCACTTCTCTACCAAATCTCCAGACGTAATTAAGGCCAACAAGAAGTTCAGTGATTGTTGCTTCAGTCTTTTCTTGATTTGCAAAGTAGAGGGTCTGTACCAGAAGAACATTTGTCCTGGAAACTAAGTTCTGCTGCTCAACACTCCGCTCAGACTGCCATCTTATCATGTTATGAGCAAGTGGAGCTAGCCATTCCAATATCGACGCCATTGCTGCAGTCCACTCTCCTGCAAGCACTGTGTCATAAACTGATGTAGACAAGCTTTTCATGTATGGCTTTAAACGCGCTCTCAATGCTCCTCTTACACTTGCAGGTAACATATTGTACAAGTCCTCTCTTGCATCATGACCAATCAAGTGAGGAGATGCCACTAGCTTCTCAATTACAATAATCACATTGGCATAGTGCAAAGCTAATGCAGCACCACCTAGGGTGCCAGGAGGGGCATCCAACAACCTGCACTTGCTATTGAAGATTGAAGATTTAGAATGAACCGCGTTTCCATGGGGAAGGTGGTCTGTGTTATCTTTGGCTCCAACGTGAATACTGGAATGAATATTATGTGGACTTGAATAACAATTTGCAACAGAACCATCCGTAGCCATCATGCATCCTTTGAACGGTCCCACTTGAGTCATTCGGTTGGTTTTCAAATGAGGTTTCTTTCCTTGAAAGGCAGGTGAGTTGTCCTGAGCCTTCCAAATCTTCTTGCTACTTTTATCCTTTCCAAAAATTGAACCTGACTTTGCTGTTGACCTCCCAAGCAGGCCTGAATAGAAACGGACATTGTTATTCTTTCCAAAAATAGGACCAGATTGAGTACTCGGAGCACTAATAGGACCTGAATGGAAATTAGTCATTCTTTTTGGTTTTAAAATTGGGCCGGAGTTAGCAGTGAACATTCCGAGGGGACCAGAAGCAAATCTAGGAATACCAGCATTCTCAGATGGATGAACAGAAGATTGCATTAATGCAGACACTGAGTGGCTGCGGGAAATAAAATCAGAAGTAATATCTCTTGAATCATCAATTTCCGAGCCCACATTAATTCCAAAGACGTGCTTGATCCTAATAAATAATGTAAATAGTGATCTTGCCAAAAGGCGAACCGAATAATCATAAGTTTTATTCCAAAGAGAGACCTCCCTAAGATTCTTCACCTCTTGCTCCTTCCATGCAACCTTCTTCTGAAATTCGAGCAAATTCTCTAAGTCACTCTCATTACCCTTCATTCTCTTCAGAGTCTGCTTGTGATCCGAAAGCATTTCCATCTCTTGATACAAAGTTGCATTTATCGAAATGAAACGTTCCATCTTCTTAACTTTCTTATCCATCTTCTTCCATGAAAAACCCCAACCATATTGGTCAGCGCCGATCTTGATCAAATCATCAAAAACATTTTCAAAACTCTTCAAACCAAGATCATCACACTTCTTCCCAAGCCTAGCCACAGATTTTGCCACATGTGTCAAATTCTCTATCATCTCTTCGCGTATTAAACCAGCAATATACTCTTCATCCTCTGACACAAGTTTCTTTATACCCACAGAATTTGTAATATCCTCTCTCAATTTAGCAATCTGCTTATCACCCAAAGATTGCCAAAGATGAACTATCTTAGACATCAAGCTGGCAATCTCAAATGCTAATACTCCAATCACCTCCTTCTGAGGACCAGCGTCATTTTTTCGAGGAATTTTCCACAAACTACGAAACCAAGACTCTGCAACCATCTTTTGCCCCCAGAGACTCTGTATAATCAAAGCAATAAGATCAATAAGCCAAACCCATCATCAAAATAATTGATTTTACAGTTCAAACTATACAAGCAACCAACTTACCATGGCTCAAAAGATCCTGAGGAAGTTCCAGAATAACTAAACAATGAATAACTAGGCAATCATGCATTCTGATAATATAACTTGATTAATTTCCTCCTACCAAACTAAGATCAAACCTAATTTTAAAACTTAAAAAAAAAAAAGAGAAAAAAAATTGAATGAACTTGATCTCTTACAAATCACTCATCTTGGAAAATATTAGAATTTAGAACTTGAAATTAAGTTCTCACGACTCCAGGATCCAAAGAAAAGATCCCATCTTTACTCAACTAAGTTGCAAGCTTATCACACATAAGTTTATAAACTTTGTTACAATCAAAAGCATAACTTACAACAAAAAGATAAAGAAAAATAACTAAATTCACAAGAAAAATGGCTTTTTTTTTTCGGCAAATAATTCATGAACATACATACTAAAAGTGGCGACGAAAATGACATAATCCTAACCCTCATTATTTACATCAAAACCCGTGATTATCCTTTAAAAAAAAACTTAAAAACAAAAGCAAGAACCCAGGAAGCTAAAACTAAAAAAAAAAAAAAAAACAACCCTTCAACTTATTTCATACAAATATATCATTCCGTTGGAGCATGTATAAGAAATAAAAGCACAAACAAAACAAACACTTACTGATCACATCAAGAGGAACTGAAGCTGGTAAGCTTGGAATCTTTTCCAAGTGAATGAATGAATGAAGGGGAGAGAAGGCTAAGCAAGTGAAGGCTACAGCCACATGGGATGAAAGCAGAAAATAGCCAGCAAAGAGAAGGAAAAAACGAGTGAAATTAAATATTAAAATAAAAAAATCTTGGTGCTTCTGTTTTTCAACCCCTTCACTTTCACTTATTTCGTTCAAAACCCATTAACTTATTTTATTACTATTATAGTTACTATTAGTATTTTTGTTACGTGAAAAACCTCCACGGTCTATCTCTATCCTTCAAAGTCTTAAAATATTTTGTTGTTATATGTTACAAGTTATAATATAACTCGGTTGAATTGAAATTATCTAGATTGATAAATAGATAATCTCTAATTCTAGTTCATATTTTTGTTGCTTGATCATTAGGTCAAGTTTATGCTTTATTTTCTTTTTGAGGTAATAAGTCAATTCAAAAACGATATGTTATTGTAAAGTAAGAAATAGATCAAGATAATGGCATGAGAAAATGGTTTCAAAGTATGTAAAAAGTAAGTGCATGTGTGAGCGTGAAGTATATAAAAAGAAGTCAATTAAAGTTTTTTCTATTTAAAAATAAATAAATAAAAAGTAGTCTAAATCTCACTTTTGGAGTGTGAAATTTATAGACCAACTTTAAACATTTTTTTCAAAAAGCTACAAAACTTGAACACGTACTAGCGTAACTTTATGGAGCAATAGAAATGCAATGTCTTGTATTATTCTAGCTTTTTTATTTCACCTTTTAGGTGTTCATATTGCCTTCAATGGGTTGAATTGATTTGTTATAAGACTATTTTAACAAACTACTTAAAAGATATCTTCTTGTCAAAAAAATTCGTTTGGGTATTTTATTATTGATCATAAAATATACATTAAAAATCATTCTTTACATTTATAATTTTTGTTTATAGTTACATGAGTCATTTTAGGATGTATCTATCTTAAGAATGTATAATAAATAAAGAAAAGAAGTCATCATTATTTATTAATGATGAAAGTAATTGAAAAGTATTTTATACGTATATGATTGAAGGGTGATTCCAGTATTCGAATAAAAGGTTTATAATAAGGCCTTTGCATCTTCTGAAGGGTAAGGGGAGATTTCCTTTGTTTCAAAGACGATTAAATCAAAGGCAAAAAAAATAAACAAAATAAAGTTGAAGGACACGAATGCAAAAAAAAACTCAAAAAGGATAGATACATCACAATCATTAATGGCAAGCACGCGGAAACATGTGGTTTTACATATTTAACCCTTCCCCACAGCTTCGCAAACACCGAGATTCGGGCCGGACTCGGTAACACGGAGGGTCCAGTAGGACACAAAAGCCGCCAAATTTGATCCAATCGAGGATCCGGGAATCAAGCTAGTTCCTTGTTCAATGCCTTGCCTTGGGGTTGGAGACTTCAATTATTATCTTATCTCTAATCTCTAACTATTTTTAATTTCTTAAATCTTAATTAAGGAATGTCTAGTGAGTCCGTGATTCGATTAAGACTAATGATAGACCAGAAATGTTACAATAAGCCAATTACCAATATCATATTCAAATAATTTTAGATGTAAATAAATATTATCAAACTATTATTTGTATTGTTAAAACATTAATATATATTAGTAGAAGTTTTATTGATAATGTGTATGTTTTGATAAATTGAAAGATGCAATTGAATTTGTGGAGTTGGGCAAGCATATGCTTATTACTTAAGATAATATTATTTATTAGGTGTAATAATCTAGCATTTGTGAGTTGAGTTGGGTTGATGAATGTAATTGATTAGTGTTGACTTATAAGTGAGGTAATTTTGTCACCTTCAAAGGTGGTGCTTTACAGCATAAACTTTTGATTTATGACTTTTGACACAGCAATTATTATATTATTAGCTAACTTACTTAGAAGTGATAATCCGTGTTTTCTGTCGGCTAGGAGTGGTTTTCCAAAGGTCGGTACAGGTTGACAATATTAATCCAATTAATTTAGAACACACAGGGAGCCTTTCACCATCTATCAAAACAAATCAATTTTCCCCAAATTTTAATTATTTAAAGATTTCCTTCCTCCCATAGTTGATCATATATCACTTTTTGTCATTAAACACTAAGATAACCTCTACCACCCTCATTAATCCTATATTACATGATTGCCCAGTTTTATGAGTTTTGCAAAATATTTAATTCAATTTTTTAGGCATGTGAAAATATTTCTTACGCATTTCTGAAAATGTCATCAAATGATCAAACATCCATTAGTGCAGAGTCACGAAAAGAGAAAAGCATTGTTTGATTAGATTCAAATGTGCTACTTCAAGTGTAAATCTCCAGTGAGTAATTACTCTAATTATGGTGGACAAAACCGTCGAGTTAGCAGTGGAATCACCATCTGCCTATAGAAATCCTAATTTGAGGAATAATCCAAAAAAACAATAAACATATCATAATTGTAACTGCAGTCAAAGCGCTGAAGGTGCAAATGGGACATGGGGTACACTGGTGCAAACTTTGTTGGAGCTGAATGTTTGATACTACTGTGTCCCTGGCGGGTGATTTGCTGGGGGCACTGCAGATTGATATGGTGGAGGGTACTGCTGATAAGCTGCCGTTGGTTGCATATAACCATAAGGAGGATAAAGATGCTGGTGATATTGCGCATGTAGTGGCGGCGGCATGGGTTGAAAATTATACTGCTGTTCTTGTTGCTGCTTCTCGAGACCAGATTTGTTCTCACCTTCCTGGGAAGGAACAACAGCACCCATTCTTTGAGGATCCATGGAGGGATAGTAAGCTCTATCCTGTTGAGGCGGAGGAGGAATATTGAAGTAATGTGTAGAAGCAGCTTGGTCCTGAGTGCCAGGATGCTGATATTGATTCTGTTGCTGAGATATAAGTGAACGCGGCAGCATCCCACTGTGAGCCACCTGCTGCCTTGCTTCATCTGAGCTTTCTATCTCAGGCCTCAGTGTCTGAGGCTTCCCCCACATCAACTTCAGCCTCAGACCCTTTATAACGAGTTTGTTGGAAAGCTCTTCAGCAGCCTTCTCGGCACCTTCTCTCGTTGTATAGGTTACAAAAGCAAATGCTTTCCCTGGATGCATCTTTATGGATTCAATTTCACCGTGGGCATAAAAGTGATCCCTTAGATCCTGCTCAGTAACCCTTGCATCAACGCCGCCCACATAGAGGGTTTTAACAGTTTCATCCTCAGGAGGCTCCAGAGAAGGCATTTCACCCGCCTTATTGAGTAGCTTCAGTGCAACTGGATCATTCACTCTGCATACATTTTAGAAAAAGAATCAATACATAAATTTTGTATAAAGATCACAATCTAAGAAGATTTGTACATCAAATGCAGCTCTGCACAGGGGTGTGTGTTCATGGGCTCCTAGCTTGTTGTGCACTTAACACCTAACAATTGCTTTTCAAAAGCCTCTTTCATTACAGCATTGCCAAACCATAAAGGCATCCTTGGGCAGGAAAACGCGGAGTGTTAATGCAATTATGTCATTGGCTACATAAGCAGCCATTTCACCATGCAGCAAAAATTTCAGTTATACATTCTTGTATATGACAATGTAGCATGTTCTAAGTTAAGGTGATTCCATGTTACTAATTCAAGATAATATGTTAAACTAAAATATAATACCGATTTCACTCTATAATACTGAAATGAAGGATTGACAAGGATGAATAACAAAGTCCATTCTATAGATGCCAAATTTTTGACTGAATACATAAACAACAATGGAATTACTTTTGTTCCATTTAATTGACATAAAAAGGAATCAAATTGCAGAAGAAAATCGGTTTCTCTCAAATCTTGATAATCATTTGTAGGACCAATTAGATTATAAATAGGAATAAAGTCAGGGATTTCAATTTGATTTTAGGGACTTTTATAAACTAGTGATTTTGACTTCATAAGTTGGGAGCAATCCTAATTAATAGTTTCCTATCTTTCATATTATTTAATTTTGGTATTTTCTAATTAAACTAGGATTATAATTCTATTTCTTAAAGTGATTTATTTCCTAGTAAAACTATATTTTAAGGTTCTGTTAATAAGAGCCTTTGCTTATATTATTTTTCAGATTTGGTTGTTATTAGTTTTTAATCTTTTAGTAAAAAAATTTTTTTCTCCCTCAATTTCACCCTATTTTTCCCTCAATTTCTTCTATTATTTCTCCCATTTCCTCTGTCTATATCTCCCTCTTTTTCTTTTAATTTCAGAAAACCCGTTCCTTATTAATTGATATCAGAGCCTAATATAAATTCACTGCCCAATATAAGTTATGATGATGTGTCCCTTTAGTTTTGATATTAGAGAACTACATTAGTTTTACTCTTAAAGGGTATAAATATAGTGGGAGTACTTAACCATCCCACTTACCATAAACCTTAAACACAATCAGTATTCATTGTTTACACAGGAGTTACTGTTCACAGATGAGCATTGTTCATGCCAGAGTTACTGTTTATCCCAGACTTACCGTTCATAAAACAACACATAATTTGGCTTGACTAATCTATCCTCTCAGTTTGATCCATAAGGCTAATCATGTCAAGAATGAACTTGATAGATTAGAGAAAACATTTGATAGAATTTAAGCATGATTTGATAAAATCTTTACAATTTTTATCGAAATGTTTAATCTTGATCCTGCCTTCTTTCTCCTAAGGCCTTGTGTGCAAAAAAAATATACCAAGAATGAACTTTTGGAAGATAAAACTATAAGAGAGCATGAATGTGATGATTCTAGTGAAAGTGATGAAGCAAATGAGAGTGATCCTGAAGAGGGGCATGAATCTAAAATTCATATCGAAATAGAGGGCGAGATGAATTCGAATAATGATTTGAATCTACATGTGAAGAAGAATCTCATGAAATCATTCAAGAAATTGATTTCATAGATTGTGAGTCATTTTTGGATTCACCTATTCTTCTCGTTAGGTCTCTAAGTCCTTGGTGAATTGTTCCATAGTAAGTGTAGAAACTATACCAAAATTGAAGGCTATTAAAGCATCATCAATATTTCTATCATGTATGCTTACGCTATTGGATCGTTACGAAGTAAATATTTGGGTTGATAACTTTTCAATATTTGTGCAAGACAAGACGTGGCGTTTTCTTGTGTGTTGACAACTTTCTCCTCAACAACTCGCTAGAAGTCGAGTTCTTTCAAGTGGGCGTGAACTGATGTAGGACCAATTTGATTATAAATAGGAATAAAGTTACGGATTTTAATTTGATTTTAGGGATTTGTAGAAACTGGGGATTTTGATTGTTATTAGGGATTTTGACTTCCTAAATTGGGAGTAATCCTAATTTGAGTTATTTTTTTAATAAATAGTTCACTATTTGATCTAGAATTTAATTTTGGTATTTTCTAGTTAAACTAGTATGAGGATTCTATTTCCTAATGGGATTTTATTTTCTAGTAGAACTATATTTTAAGATGCTATAAAAAGTAGCTTTTCGTTATGTTATTTTTCAGATTTAGTTGTTATTGGTTTTTGATCTTTTAATAAAAAGATTATCTTCTCCCTCAATTTCTTTTATAATTTCTTCCCTTTCCTCTGTCTACAACTCTCTCCCTTTTTTTAATTTGAAGAACCTCGTTCCTCATCAGATTTCTAATAGGATTAGAAATAAAAATCCCTTCTTAAAATAATCTTTAGACAACCAAACAAAACCTAAGACTTTATCGAAAGCCCATGATTGACCCAGCAAAGCTTTTCCCAGATAGGATAATTATCTTGGCAACAGCCAAGAGTACTGAAACTCCAAATTAACCTTTGAATACTGACATCAATGACTATATTTCCAGGACAAAAATCTAGTGTCAAGTGGCTTGAAATCGATTGAAATAGTATCATATTTGAGGATATCAGAATCATGTTGAACCAAAGCAAATGCAAAAGAAAAAAAGATAGAGCAAAATCAAAGTAAGATCATCAATAATTTCACTTACCCATAGTAACGATCTTTTATATTCTGCTGTGATAACTCCCCAGTTTCAGGCATCTCATGCCTATAAGGACACTCAGCACCCCTTGTGCATTCACCCCGGATATAGAAACTACAAACATGAGCACGATTTCTTTTGTAATATGGTTGTGTTCTCTGAAGCTTCAATATTGTATCATTAGGCCGTGTCTTTCCATATGAGGACTCATAATCTATACCAGCTCTAGCCTGCAAGGAGAAATAATCATTCAAACAAAAGAATAACAAGGAGGAAAAGATGATCAGTCTAGAAAACATGAAGCATATCTGACATAATGAACATACATCTCCCATGAAAACAAATCCAAAGACATACCATTTGTAATTTTTGAACTTTCTAAGAAGAATTCCGAAAAAGCGGAGATTGGGGAAGGGACCAAAGAAGAGAGCGTCAACTACAACTAAGCCTCCAGAATCATATATGAAACAGAGAATGAACATACATCAAACTCCTCAATTTTGCAGTGCGAACACTGTTTTATCCCTTTTAGATACACCCAATAAACTTAATAAACACAGCTAAGAGGAAAATAACAATTGAAGTACAAATACGAGAAAACAAGACACCTACCGCAATTGACAATAGAAGCAATAAGAATAATACTAATAGCTAAGTTCATAGATAATTGCATACTGCAACATAAACAAAACAAGAGGCACCCTCTAGTCAATAGAATAATAGCATAGATAAAGCTTGTAAAACTTCTAGAAATCTTACTATTTTTGGCAACATAAAAGCAGGCTATTCAAAAACATACCCTACGGTCATGCTCCTCGGCAAAGTATTCCCTGTTGACATCACTCTTTGGAATGGCATCATTGGAATTGATACTGAGAGCAGTATCTCGGACCTGCACCGGCAGCCCATATTCGAGATCCAAAACGCATACTTGACAAACGTTTTTTAATATACTGCACGTCTGGCAAATCTCAGTCTTCTTATACCTTGCATCACGACCGGGTCTCCACCTGAAAACCGTAAATGGTCGCGTGCAAATCTTGCACTCCTTATCGTAATCAGCTTTTGTCTGCATCCAACAAAACGACCCATCATCAGAGACAAATAGAAGTTGATCCCCAAAAAAAAGAAATCCAAATTTAAAGAAAAGGTAAAAGCGGAAAGCAATGAAATGAGAATTGGAAATTACCATACGAAGATAAGGGTTGTCGCCGAGACACGACTCGCAGATGATAGGAAAGTCCGAGCGCTCCCAACCTTCCGCCTCGTGATCTCTTAATAGTCGGTGCGCCATCTCTCGCTCTCTCTCTCTCTGTGTGTACAAACAAAAACAACAGTTGCCTGTTCTTCGATTATTATAAATTCCACTTGTTCGAATTGGGCTTGAAGTTGGGCTCCATCTAAGATATGACGCAGCAAGAGATGAGGCTAAGAAACTCGAAATTATTATATTCTATAGTAATCATCCAATACGAATCCTTATGATAAAAGCATATGGTAGATAAATTCCAATTATAAAAGGAATACAATGTTATTTAAAAAAATTATTTAATTTAGTTTATTTGTTTTTGTTACATGTACAATTTAGAGTAATTAGATGTATTACGGTTTGTTAATTTGTTCATCCCTTTTTTTTTAACTTTGTTAAGGAGATATTATAGAAATTGAAGTGGTTTATTTATTTATTTGCATGAACATCTTAAAACGACGGACAAATAATAATTATTTGATTTATCTAACTTAGTCTTGTGTTTAGTTTACTTGGATCATGGTAGAGATGGAAATAAAGTTAGATTTTGGGAATAGGATGCCCTCTCCACCCTGATCTCTGGTAGCTTTATCCCGAAGTGGAAGAGGAATATTGTAGGCTCAGCAGCAAGGCATTCTTGCAGCTGGGTCAAGATACAAGTGAAAGGTTCAGCGTAAGACTAAAAGCCGCAACCCTTAATAAATAGTTTGTACAGTGCACCAATTTTAACATAGCCAATACCAATATAATATGAAAATAATACAGGGCGATCTTAATCTTAATTGCCAATATGAAAGTATTTATTTATCAATTATAACATTTTATCACATCATTTATCACTCATGCTAAATTGGGATATATAGTGCATCATTCCCCAGGTAATAAAAACAATTATTTCTTTTGAAATTTTATGAATTTTGCATAAATAGAACTTTTTAAATTTTGTTGTCATAGAGAAAATATTTTCGTGCAGTTTTGAAGTCATCAAATAATCAAAAAGAGGTGATCTTTGCATTAAACAAAACCGTTGTCTTCGCCTTGTATTTAACAAATAAACTTACATATCCACCATTTTATTGGATTGGTAAGTTATATATTGCATGACGCATTGGTCACATTAGATGTGCTTGAGAAATCATCATTACCCATATGTTTTGTCACGTCCTAGCATCTCTTATTTGGAGACTTTAGGGGTGATTGTATTAGAAATTAATAAAAAGTACATCATCAATATCTCTTTTTTTAATAAATCACATGAATTCATTACAATATTTGACTATTTGTTCAAAATAAACTTTACATACACTGGTGACTAAATTCAATACACAAGTTGCTAGTCACATAACCAAATCTCACATCCTAAGTTAGGAGAATCAAGACCGTCCTCAAAATCATTGTATGCATACAAACTCCAAACTCCCTAGGAAAGCTCTGGAACATCACTAGTATGAACATCTTTCTGTGTACCTGTGGAGGGAGGGGGTGAGCATAAAGTCCAGTGGAAAAAATTCTAACATTATACTAAATTACACGCATTTTACAATTACTCAATTACGAAATTACACACCCAATAATAATAAATCAAACAATTATGTTCATTTGCACATCAAGTTTATATTCGTGTTCCCCTTGGATTCGTATACAAAACGGCCCATTCAAGGTCCAACACATCATGTTATTACATTCGTGTTCCCCTTGGATCCTTATACAAAACGACCTATCTAAGGTCCAACATTGAGAATTTTATATTCGCATTCTCCTTGGATCCGTATACAAAACGGCCCATCCAAGGTCCAATGCATACGTTTACAACCTTTCAATATAATTTCTACGAAGAATTTCAAGAAAATACACTTTTTATGAAAAATCCAGGACTTTCCGGAAGTGAGCAGTCAATTTGGGTCAGTTCTGAAATTTTGCTCGACGCTCGACACTCTGCCGCTCGAACCAGCATGTCGAGTCGTGCATGCAGCACGCGACACTACTCACTCGACGCTCGACATTACGCGTTAGACACTCGTCGCTCGATATTACACGCTATACACTCGACACTCAACATTACGCTCTAGACACTCGACACTCGAACCCACACGTCAAGTTGTGCATGCAGCACGCAACACTACTCACTCGACGCTCGACATTACGCGCTAGACACTCGTCAGTCGACATTACGCGCTATACCCTCAACACTCGACATTACGCTCTAGACACTCGAAACTCGAACCCACACGTCAAGTCGTGCATGCAGCACGCAACACTACTCACTCGATGCTCGACATTACGTGCTAGACACTCGACACTCGACACTTGAACCCGGATGTCGAGTCGTGCATGCAGCACGCGACGTTGTCACTCGACACTTGACACATTACTCGTTAGACACTCGACACTCGACAAGTTAGTGTTGAGTAGTGTCGGATGAAAAGTCAGACTCTGCATCCAGAGTCGTGAACCTGTTCAATTAAAGTCGGTTCAATCAACTCATTTCCAAATTTTGACTCCTAACTTCAAAAATTCACCAAAAATTCATTTTAACTCCAAATTCAATGAAATCAGCGGTTAAATAAAGCTTCATCTGTCTATTTTCTAAATAAATGAAAAATCATACAATTTTTAATTCAGAAAAATGCATCATCTCAAATAATACAGGACAGTCACATGAACTACAACTCCCCTCAAGAATCATCTATACTTCACTTCATAAACACTTAGTTTTCACACATAATTCCTTATTCAAACAACCAAGCAATCAACTTACAATAAGTAGTTTCACTCATAGTTCATCATCCAAGCAACAAACAATCAAGTTATAACAAGTCTCATGCATAACAAACCAACATCAATTTAAAATAACAAAAAATATGGCATGATGTAAGTATAGTGTTAGAAAATCCCTACTTGTATTCCAAGCTTATACATCTCTTTGAAAATTTTTTCTTTTTCCTCTCTTTTTCTTTTTCTCTTTCTGGAACCGTGAGACTCTCCCCTCTCTCTCTTTTTTTTTTCCTTCTTTCTAATTCTAGAATATCCTTTCTTATATAAATATAAGGTCTTGGTTCATGGGCCTAGGTCCACTAACTTCCAACCTGCTTAATCCTTTAGACATGGTTTCTAAACTTTGTAATACATATAAATGTATATATACTAATTTTCTTTTGAAACTCTACAACCTCCTCTCCTAAAAAAAATTTCGTCCTCGAAATTTGAAAACGTGAGTCAGAAATGACCTCTTGCATTCAACAGCTCAGGATACTTTCTTTGAATCTCTGACTCTAACTCCCATGTGGCCTTTTCAACGTTATGATGCTTCCACAAGACCTTAAGTAATGGGATGGTCTTGCCACGTAGGACTTGCTCTCTTGTGTCCAAGATTTGAATAGGAACCTCATCATGCGAAACATCTTGTTGAATGTCCAACTCACTCCAATTTAGTACATGTGTTGGGTGAGGCTCATACTTCTTTAGATCAATACATGAAATGTGTTATGAATTCCCGATAATCGTGGTGGTAATGCTAGCTCATAAGCTATTTCGCCAACCCGCCTTAGAACTTCAAATGGGCTAATGTAGCGTGGAGCAAGTTTACCTTTCTATCCAAAACACATCAAGCCTTTACGCAGAGACACCTTTAAAAACACATGGTAACCCATTTTGAATTCTAACGGTCGTCTCCTCTTGTCTGCATAGCTTTTCTATCGACTATGAGCTGTAAGTAAACGTTGACATATCAATTTCACCTTTTCAGTTATCTCTTGTACAAGCTCCGGTCCTAATAAGGTAGCTTTTCCCACTTCTACCCAACATAAAGGGGACTTACACAGTCTACCATAGAGTGTCTCAAAAGGTGCCATTTCAATACTTGACTGATAACTGTTGTTGTATGAAAATTCCACAAGTGGTAAACGATCCTCCCAATTACCTTGAAAATCCATCACACAAGCCCTCAACATATCTTCTAAAATTTAAATGGTGCGCTCTGATTGACCATCAGTTTAAGGATGGAAGGCTATACTAAATAGCAATTGAGTACCCATAGCTCTTTGAAGGCTTTGCCAAAATTGAGCTGTAAACCTGGGATCTCTATCTGACACCACTGAAACTGGAACTCTATGTAATCTCACAATTTCTTTAATGTACAGCCGACTCAAAACATCCACTGAATCGGTTATACATATAGGAAGAAAGTATGATACTTTGGTTAACCTATCTATAATCACCCATATTGCATCATTCCCTTTTACAAAACATGGTAATCCAGTAACAAAATCCATAGTGATGTGATCCCATTTCGACTCTACTATAGGTAGTGGTTGGAGTAATCCTGTAGGCCTTCGATGCTTAGCCTTCACTTATTGACAAGTAAGGCATCTAGCCACATATTCAGCAACATCCCTCTTCATTCCTTTCCACCAAAACTGGCGACGTAAATCATGATACATCTTGGTACCCTCAGGATGAACAACAAATTTAGAGTGATGAAATTCCTTAAGGATATCATCTTTACATTCTTTACTTGATGGAACAAAGATCCTACCCTTGAATCGTAAACTCCCATCTGAACCAATTGTCCAATCCATACTTCCATCACCACGTAACACTTGCTCATACAAGGCTCTAGTCTCTAAATCTTGATGTTACAACTCAATCACTCTATGCATAAGAGACGGTTGGGCAACAAGTGTAAAAAGGCGAATTTGATCTCTGCGATCCTCAATCAAGATATAATCATAAACAAGCCGTAACATGCTCCACTTCGCTATCATCGCACTAACCATGGCCCTCGACTTTCTACTTAATGCGTCAGCCACCACATTTGCCTTGCCTGGATGATATTGGATAGAGAAATCATAATCTTCCCAATACTTCATCCATCTTCGTTGTCTTAAGTTCAAGTCTTTTTGAGTGAAAATGTATTTCAAACTTTTATGATCACAAAAGACTTCAAACCTTTCGCCATACAGATAATGTCGCCAAATTTTCAAAGCATATACTACCGCAGCCAGTTCTAAATCATGGGTGGGATAATTTTGCTCGTGAGGTTTCAACCGACGAGAAGCATAAGCTACAACCCTACCTTATTGCAGTAACACACACCCTAATCCATCCAAGGATGCATTAGTGAATACCACATAATCAACTCCACGTTATGGTATCACAAGAATAGGTGCTGAAGTCAATCTTTTCTTCAATTCTTGGAATGCTTGCCCACATGCATCATTCCATTCGAATTTGACTCCTTTCCTTGTTAACCTAGTAATTGGTGTAGCCAAACGGGAAAGGTTCTTAACAAAACGCCGATAGTAACCTGCTAGACCCAAGAAGCTGCGTACTTCAAACACATTCTTTAGTCGTTCCCATTTCATAACTGCTTCTACTTTTGATGGATCCACTAAGATTCCTTGTCTTGACACCACATGGCCCAAAAATTTTACTTCTGATAGCCAAAATTCACATTTACTCAGCTTGGCATAAAGGCGATACTCTCTCAATGTTTGAAGTGCTACGCGTAGATATTGCTCATGTTCAACTTCAGATGAAGAATAAATAAGGATATCATCCACAAACACAATCACAAATTGGTCTAAGTGAGGTCTAAAAACACGGTTCATCAAATCCATAAAGGTAGCAGGAGTATTAGTTAGTCCAAATGGCATGACGAAAAACTCATAATGCCCATAACGGGTACGAAAAGCGGTCTTTGGTATGTCTCATTCCTTTATTCTCAACTGGTGATAACCCGAACGAAGATCTATCTTGAAAAAATAACAAGATCCTCTTAACTGATCGAACAAGTCATCGATCCTAGGTAAAGGATATTTGTTTTTCATAGTAACCCGATTTAACTACCTGTAATCTATACATAAACGCAATGAGTCATCTTTCTTCTTCACAAACAATGCTGGTGCCCCCCAGGGAGAAGTACTGGGTCGAATGAATCCTTTCTCTAATAATTCTTCTATTTGCAGCTTTAGCTCCCTCAACTCTGCTGGAGCCATTCGGTAAGGAGCAACTGATATGGGTGCCACGCCTGGATACACTTCGATAGCAAACTTCACTTCTCTAGTTGGAGGTAACCCGGGCAATTCTTCAGGAAAAACATCAAGAAAATCACTTACCACACGAGGAAGTTCAAAAATCTCTTTATTAGTCTCTTCTACTAGTATACTTGCTATCATATTCCTGACCCCTTTCTTGTTTTACGAGGCAAGCAAGGGGTAGTGTGATAATGCATATTTGTCCCCATAAAAACTGAAAACGATCACCTCTGGCATGTGAATCATCACTTTCTTCTTGTGACAATCTAATATGACTCGATAAGCTGACAACCAATCCATTCCTAATATCACATCATACTCAGTGAAATCTGTAAGTATCAAATCAAATGATAACCTGTGGCCATTGATCTCTAGCATATAAGAACGACATATCCTCCCAACTTCTAGAGCACTACCCACAGGTGACTCCACATGTAATACAGAGTCCAACAAATCAGACTCTAATCCTAATGCAGATGCAAAATGGGTAGATATAAAAGAATGAGTAGCTCCAGAATCAAATAAAACACGGGCCCATGCGTTAAAAACCAATAATGTACCTTCCACAACCACATTGTCTTCGGGCTCTGTCGGCTGAGTCAGAGCAAAAACTCGTCCCTAAGTCATCTGTCCTTGATGTCTAGTGCTCTGAGCTGATCTTTGAGGCCTAACGGATTGAGAAGAAGCTGTCTGAGACCTCTGAGAAGTCTGATATGACTGAGTATTATGTCCTTGAAACAGTGGTCTAGACTGTGACCCTGACCCTTGTCGAGGAGTCGGTTGGGTCTGACTAGTGGCACTCTGAGGACCTCTCATCCATATTGGACGATCTCGTTGCATTTGACCGTATTGTTTGTATCTATAACATCTGGGACACTGATGTCGAAAATGACCTGGTTTCTTACACCCATAACAGACTCTCTGACTCTGTGAGGACCCACTTGACATAGAGCCTTGAGATTGCAGTTGCTGAGATTGAGAATTAAAGGAAGTCTTACTGGACTGAGTTCTCTGTCTCTTAGCTGAACAATCATGCTATCGCACTCCTCTAGAAGGTATACCAATACCCCCCACCTTGTGACTCTGGGATATGTCCTGTTTTGCGACTAAGGCGGTCTCCACCATATCAGAGTATGTTGTCAATCTACATACTGTAACTGAGGGTCTGATGTCATCTCTCAATCCCTTTTTAAATCTTTGAGCCTTGTTAGCCTCATCCGCCAGCAAACCAGGTACAAAACGGGATAAGGCAGTAAATCATGCCTCATATTGTTGCACTGTCATATTCCCCTGTGTCAAGTATATAAACTCATTTTCCTTTTGATCACGAAAAACTGTAGGAAAATATTTGTCTAGAAAAGCAGTGGAGAAGTCTTTCCATGTAAGGATGTTTCCTCCTCTAATACGCTCAACAGATGTCCACCACTGTAATGCCCCTTCTGACAACAGATGAGTTGCCACTCTAACCTGTAAATCTTCTTCAACTTGCAAAAGATTAAAGAGACGCTCAACTCGTATAAGCCAATCTTCTGCAACATTCGGATCGGGCTCCCCATTGAAAATAGGTGGATTGTGGCGTTAAACCTCTCGAAGTGCATTCTTCATTCTATTATCGACACCCGTCTCTAATACCGGTTGAGATGGTGGTGGTGGGTTAGCACGAAAAGTATCCCTAATAATGTTGGCCACTGTTTCTGCCAATGTATTTGCCACATCTCTCATAGCCCTATAAAACTCCGACCTCTCACCACCCTCAGGTGGGTTGGAACTCGAAGCACTTCGTGTAGGAGAACTCATTATCTAATTTTATCAACGGCAAAAACATAAGTGGCAGAATTCTATAACATAGGGAACAGAAACACAACAAACAGTTATTTAAGGCACATGCATGACTCTACCCCTTCCAGACCATCTACATCCTTTTCACAAGTCCACAGTAAAGCCTAGGCTTTGATACCACTCTGTCACACCCTAACATCTCTTATTTGGAGACTTTAGGGGTGATTGAATTAGAAATTAATAAAAAGTATATCATCAATATCTCTTTTTTTTTTAATACATCACGTGAATTCATTACAACATTTGGCTATTTGTTCAAAATAAACCTTACATACACTGGTGACTAAATTCTATACATAAGTTGCTAGTCACATAACAAAATCTTCCATCCTAAGTTAGGAGAATCAAGACCATCCCCAAAATCATTGTATGCATGCAGACTCCAGACTCCATAGGAAAGCTCTGGAACATCACTAGTATGAACATCTTTCTGTGTACCTGTGGAGAGAGGGGGTGAGCCTAAAGCCCAGTAGGAAAAATTCTAACATTATATTAAATTACACGCATTCATCAATTACTCATTTACAAAATTACACACCCAATAATAATAAATTAAACAATTATGTTCATTCACACATCAAGTTTATATTCGTGTACAAAACGGCCCATCCAAGGTCCAACATGTCACGTTTAGATTCGTGTTCCCTTTGGATCCGTATACAAAACGATCCATCCAAGGTCCAACACATTATCTACATTCGTGTTCTCCTTGGATCCGTATACAAAACGGCCCATCCAAGGTCCAACACTGAAAATTTCATATCCGCATTCTCCTTTGATCTGTATACAAAACGGCCTATCAAAGGTCCAATGCATACGTTTACAACCTTTCAATATAATTTCTACAAAGAATTTCAAGAAAATATACTTTTTATGAAAAAATCCAGGACTTTCTGGAAGTGGGTAATCAATTTGGGCCGGTTCTGGAATTTTGCTCAACACTCAACACTCGACATTACTCACTAGACACTCGACACTCGAACCTGCACGTCGAGTCGTGCATGCAGCACGTGACACTACTCACTCGACGCTCGACATTACGCATTAGACACTCGTCGCTCGACATTACGCGTTAGACACTCGTTACTCGACATTACGCGCTATACCCTCGATCCTCGACACTCGAACCCACACGTCGACTCGTGCATGCAGCACGTAACACTGCTCACTCGACATTACGCGCTATACCCTCGACACTCGACACTCGAACCCACACGTTGAGTCTTGTATGCAGCACGTAAAACTGTTCACTCGACGCTCGACATTACGTGCTAGACACTTGACACTCGACATTACGCTCTAGACACTCGACACTTGAACTCATATGTCGAGTCGTGCATGCAGCACGTGACGCTGTCACTCGACACTCGACACGTTACTCACTAGACACTCGACACTCGACAAGTTAGTGTCGAGTAGTGTAGGATGAAAAGTCAGACTCTGCATCTAGAGTCGTGAACCTGTTTTATTAAGTAGGTTCAATCAACTCATTTCCAGATTTCGACTCCTAACTTAAAAAATTCACCAAAAATTCATTTTAATTCTAAATTCAATGAAATCAGTGGCTAAACAAAGCTTCATCTGTCTTTTCCTAAACAAAGAAAAAATCATACAATTCTCAATCCAGAAAAATGCATCAGCTCAAACAATTCAGGACAGTCACATGAACTACAACTCCCCTTAAGAACCATCTCTACTTCACTTCATAAGCACTTAGTTTTCACACATAATTCCTCATTCAAACAACCAAGCAATCAACTTGCAATAAGTAGTTTCACCCATAGTTCATCATCCAAGCAACAAACAATCAAGTTACAACAAGTCTCATGCATAACAAACCAATATCAATTTAAAACAACAAAATACATAACATGATGTAAGTATAGTGTTAGAAAACCCCTACTTGTATTCCAAGCTTATACACCTCTTTGGAAATTTTTCTTTTTTCCTCTCTTTTTCTTCTTCTCCTTCTTCTCTTCTTCTCTTTCTGGAATCGTGAGACTCTCATCTCTCTCTTTTTTTTTCCCTTCTTTCTAATTCTAGAAAATCCTTTCTTATATAAATATAAGGCCTTGGTTCATGGGCCTAGGTCCACTAACTTCTAACCCATTTAATCCTTTAGACACGGTTTCTAAACTTTGTAATATATATAAATGCATATATATTAATTTTCTTTTGGAACTCTACATGTTTATAACTTTGTTCTATGATACATTACTTGTACTAAGAGTTAGGTTGTAGTTGGATTATTTGAACTGTCCTTGAATTGAATAGGTACAAAATTCTTCCACCATATGTTTATAAATTTCTTGTACTAATAGTTTAGGTTGTAGTTGGATTAATTGAACTGTCATTAAATTGAATAGGTACAAAATTCTTCCAGGTAGCAATGGAATCCGTTTATATCGATACAAACCCTACATTGTTGGGGGAGTAATCCCAATAATTGTAATGACAGTTAAAAGCTCTAAAGGTAAGCCATCTTGGGGAAAGCACTGTATAATGCCATCTTGGTAAGAGCATTCTTTTGCCTGGGGGACCTAAATGCTGATAATGTTGTGTTTAATGTTTCATCATTAGGAGGGAGCATTTCACCCTCCTTATCAGGTACCTTTAGTTTAACTAAATCATTCATCTTGCATCCTCGACCACTGAAGTCATGTCAGCAGCTTTGTTGAATAGCTTTAATTGAAGGGGATCATTCAAGAAGAAAAAATAAATTTAAAATTTTATATAAAGATCACAATCTAATAACATTCATACATCGCATGCAAGTGTGTGTAGGGAGTGTCTTTGTAATAACATAGATTATTGAACTATAACAATTGCATCTCAAATGCCTCTGTCTTTATAGCATCCCAAAAGATAGAAACAGTAGAAAGGTATATGAATACAATTACACAAGTTGGATATGTAAGCAGCCATTTCACTATACAAGAAAAATTTCAGTTACCGATTGTTGTATATGAAGATGTAGCATGTTCAAAAATAACAACCTAACTCGAAATTCTGAAACCGGTGAAAATTGACATTTAATGGCTATATTGCGATGACAAAAACAAGGTAATCAACGGCTTAAAATCAATTGAAACAATATAATATTAGAATGATGGTGAACCAAAATAAATACCCTTCGTGAAAGATAAAAAGTAGAGCAAACACAAAGCAAAATCATCAACTACAGAGTAAACACAAAGCAAAATCATAAATCATCCATATTTCACTTACACATTGTTGTGCTATTCTATGGATTCATTATAAGGTTTCCTCCAATATCTTAATTGTAATGCCTGTTCCTCTATTCAATTTCGTGTGATGCCCAAAGCAGAGCTAAGCATATCTTTAGCATTCTTAAAGAGAGTTCATTATTAGTGAAATTTCATATTAGTGAAATTTCATATTTTGGAAGGACCTGAGCTATAGGTCAATCTTTGGTCATAACCAAATCACACCATCATTATTTGAGTTCTTAAAAACATTTGTTGCATGAAAACATGTAAACTACCTATCTGCAAGGTCATAACATAATCATTTTAAATAAGTTGAAGTTATTGGTTCTTTTCAATTTAATTTGTGCATATTGAGAATCAACTTTTACTTCTCCTGCCATAAATTTAAGGTGCATCTGAAAAACCAAAATAACATGCCATAATTTACAATAATTTGAAATATGGCAGAAAACCAAAACCTTACAATATATTAACGAGTTCAAATTTCAGAATCAAATGATATTCATGATACCTTTCTGTCTATCATTACTAATGATGATTATCAATTTTAAATAAATTGCTCATAAATTCTGTACAAATTACATGTAACTGAATAAAAAAATTCTACGGAAGAAACATAAGTTTATTGATTTAGTTTATTAACCTGATTTGTTTGGTGTGCAGCCGTCGGACTCGGTGAAACCTGGTTAAGATAGGGAAAATTACCAATTGCATCCACTTTCAGAAAAGAAACAGACACATTCCCACTAAAACTTTTGATTTAAAGTGTGGAACAGATTTTCAACTATTCATATACTTACTCCAAAATTATAGAGTTGCAGAGTCGATAATGCAAAATATTGTTTTTTCACTGTAGATCTTAACCACAAGGGGGATTGAGGTGTAACACCCCGAATATGGCGTATGATATACACATACCAAAATCGGAATACAACTAACTTTATTACTTAAAGTATCAAACTACAAATTATTCAAATAAGTTCTTAAAATCTAGGGATAAAACGATCCCATTATTACAAACCAAAAACTAATACAATAATTCAAGTTACGAAAATACAATGTAGCAACATTCTTATTCAAGCTAAAAGCAAAAATCTTCAAAAGCTGCTCTAACCATTCAATTCAACAAGTCTTATATCTAAGAGGCATAATCTACAAAAATGTTGGTGACGAGGGGTCGTCAACTTAATAGGTAATACATATATTAGTATGCAAATAAAACCATAGAAATAACAATTGTTTTCATAATATCATAGTGATTTCATAAAACTTAATTATAACATAATATTTTAACTCATCATAGCATAATAAAGTGATCCTTCAAAACAAATTTATAAAAAAACAAATAACTTCATAGTAGCTCATGTCACGCAGCTATATCATATTAGAGGATCAAATCACGATCATAGATATCATATTATATTCGTGCACAATAAAACATATATCCAGCTGGAACCATATCGTATCATAATTACATAGCATAAAAAATTGGGTGCCATGGACAATGAGCTAGAAATTCATAATTTATAACATCAAGCTCCTTTCAAAATCCTCATATATCATAATACATTCAAGTATAAAATAAGTTTTAAAATAATGATAATTGTGGATGTAAAATCAATTTTATAAGTAAATCATATCAACAACATTAAAATTTTAAGATAAATAAATTATAAGAAATCTTAGAAAAAGATTTGAGTAAAACATTTCGTATTTAGAGATAATTGGAGATAAAATGGTTTGTAAATTTGTCAATAATTTTAATTATAAAAGCAATTCTTAATAAATAATTTATTTTATTAAACATTTAATGTAAAGAAATCTAAAAATATAATATTTGATGTCTGAAAATATAATTATGTAACATAGTTTTCAATTTCTAAAAGAAAAAGTAAAACCTTTCATATCAGAATCATAATTATTTCTACACTTCTCGAAATAAAGCACACTAATATAAGTATTACTTACCTCTAATCCAGATCAAAGAACTTTATTTCTATTTGTTCAGATGATCGAAAAATCCTAGAAAATTATCAAACCAATAATATTGTTAAATTCGACTCTAAAACTATTCTAACGATTGAAGCCTGAAATCTGAACAACAATGACTCTACGAATTTTATCTCTAAATTCCTTGGACCAATGACTCTAAAAATTTACGTACATATACTAGACATCACTGCAAAAAAAAAAGGATCATTTGCGGCGGCTATTTTGCCGCCGTAAAAGGTCTTTTGCATTGGCCATACGGTGGGCCTTGGGCTGACGTAGATAATATGGCCTGTAAATCTTCTGCAGCGGCCTGTTAGATCATTTGTGGCGGGATCATAGTCATTTACGGCGGCTTCCTTGCAGCCGTAGAAATCCATATATGTCACCTAATTTACGGTGGCTACTTTCCCGCCGTAAAAGACTCAATGGCCCACTATTATGAATTTGTCCCTTATTTGAAATCCATTCAAATTTACATTTTTCTTGTATCGGTTTTTTCTTTTGAAATGCGATTTTAAAATTAAAAATAATAATTATAATTGTAAATTTTATAGAATTATAATTTTACCATCAATTATTAGTAGTACTTGACATTACCAATTTACCATTGTTTATTAACTTAATAAAATTCTTTTAAAAGGTGCTTTTTATTAAATTCTCCTTATTCAGTAGCATTTGTTTCTAGCAATATTAAAGGACATAATCATCAAAATAATTTTGTAAAAATTATTAACATACCAAAAACATATACTCAATTATTCAACTACACTTTAAAGTCATTTCAAATTTCTCAATTGCCAACAAAGTTCAAAGGTTTAACATATTATACCAGAGAACTACACTTAAAAACTCAAATTTCTCAACCAAACCCTACTAGCATAGCAATCAAACATTTTCAAATTTCTTAAAAAGTAATAGTATAAACAAAAGAAAACAAAAAAATTCATTGAAAAAACCATCCAAAACCTAACTACACTTCTCATGCCACCCAAAACCTAGTAAGTATGTCAAATTATCAATCTATTTAAAACATGCAAAATCGTTGAAGAACTTGACCAACTCAACTTCACCCTTATCATCATCTATCCAACCCTTTACCTTCACCTGGAAAGCAAAAATAAATAAATAAATTCAGTTTTTGAACTTAACAGTTCATCTATAGCAGGTAATAAAATCCCATCATGCGACATTAATACAAGTTCCAAAAGGTAAATGAACTATCTGTTGACCCAGGTATGGCAACCCAAGAGGGGGGGTGAATTGGGTTTTTATTTATCAATACGGAATTAGAAAACTTTTCTTGAAAGATCAAAATTATTTAACCCTTTCTTTGAGGATAAAGGTGAAGAAGATGAAAATAGAATGCAATCAATAGAATAGCAATAAAGAACAATCACAAGTGCAAGTAAATGTAAAGAGCATAGGGATAGAGAGAGTGCAAACTCAATTTACGTGGTTCGGCAAACCTTGCCTACGTCCACGGGCTCCTAGCTCCACGAGCTAAGCTTTCAACTAAGTTGTAGAAATCTTTACAACTTGCTTGATGAACAACCTCACCAAGACTTTATCTTCCAACTCTTGATAACACCACACCAAGAGTTCTTCTTGATGAACAACCTCACCAAGGCAACTTCCTTCAACCCTTGATAACACCACACCAAGAGTTCTTCTTGATGAACAACCTCACCAAGGCAACTTCCTTCAACCCTTGATAACACCACACCAAGAGTTCTTCTTGATGAACAACCTCACCAAGGCAACTTCCTTCAACTCTTGATAACACACAACAAGAGTTCTCTCAAGGATAACTATTATCCTTTACAATAATATCTCACTCTCACCACAATACAAGAACAAAGATAATTTTTACAACAAAAGTATAACTCTCTTCAAAGAGTAGATAAATAATATAAAAGCTCTCTAGACTTGATATTTCTCTTGCTTTTTGCTTGATAAAATACTTCTCTTGCTCTTCTGAATGCATGGGAGAAGGGCTCCTTTTATAGGCAAATAGGATGAACTTAATCAAGTGAAGACACCATCTCCAAATTTTCTGCCCACCATAAAAATCGTAATCTTGTCTGCCATTTTTGTCAATGTTCCGTTTGAAATTTGAAAATCTTCAAAACATAAAAGATCTGCAATTTGAATAAGCTTTCCAACTCATCAAGAATCAAGTCATTTGGATATCTGTAGCTCAAGATATGGCCAAGACACCATTCGGTGCTCATGTGACTTGATTTTTCCTCCATGTGTCAGTCCACTGACTTGAATGATAATTCTGTCAGCCTTCCGTTTGAAATTTGAATTTCTTCAAAACATAAAAGATCTTCATATTTGAATAAGCTTTCCAAAACATTAAGAATCAAAGAATTTGGATATCTCTATCTTAAGATATTGCCAAAAAACCATTTGGTGCTCATGTGAGTTGATTTTTCTTCTCTGTGTCAGTCCACCGAATTGCATGTCAATTATGTCGGCCTTCTGTTTGAAATTTGAATTTTTTCAAAACATATGAAATGTTCCCCATTAAGTCATCTTTCCAATGCCGCAAGAATCAAGTCATTTTGATTTTTCTAGCTCAAGATATGTCCAAAGGAGTATTCGGTGCTCATGTCAGCTGCTTCCATTTGTCTTTCAACTTGCATGATGATTTGGACGATCTTACACTTGAAATTTGAATTTCTTTAAAACATATGAAATGTTATAAATTGAGTAAGCTTTCCAAAGGCTCAAGAATCAAGTAATTTGGGCATTTGTAGAGAAATATATGACCAATTGATTAAACATTGCTCATGTGTCACATTCCTTGAATCAAACCTTGTACTTAAACTTTGGTGCCTTAAACATGTAGTCTTCTCCTTAGCTTCAACACTTCATTTTAATCCTTAGCTTCAACACTTCATTTTAATAAGCCTTTTCTTGATTTTACAATTATTTCAATGATATTACTCTTGCACATAAATAAACATGTTAGTAAATCTCAATTAATCAATGTGTATTGTTATCATCAAAATTATCATGTAGCCTTAGGGCTAACATTCTCCCCTTTTTTGATGATGACAAACCATTGATTGCTTTCAAATAATATCTAAAATAAAGAATGAAAATGAAATCAAGAATAAAAAAAAAGAGAGCAAAGAGCAATTGTTATAAATACAAGCAATCCAACCATACCATTTCTCCCCCTTTTGTTATCATCAAAAAGATGTAATCAAATTAATTACTCCCCCTAAATATATTCTCCCCCTTAACATATGTTACCATTCAAAGATTATCAAATAAAAGAAAAATTAAGATATATCCAACATGCCTAATTCTCTTCTAATTATGCAAAATCTATCTTGACTAAGGGGTTTAGTAAATATATCAGCTAATTGTTTTTCGGTGGAAACAAATTATAAAGAAATATTACCTTTTTGCACATGATCTCTAATAAAATGATGTCTAATCTCTATATGCTTAGTCCTAGAGTGTTGTATGGGATTTTTTGAAATGTTAATGGCACTTGTATTATCACATTTGATGGGAATGTGATCAAATACCACACCATAATCTTTTAAAATTTGTTTCATCCAAAGAGCTTGTGCACAACAACTTCCTACTGCAATATACTCGGCTTCCGCGGTTGATAATGCAACAGAATTTTTTTTTCTACTAAACCATGATACTAATGCATGTCCTAGAAAATGGCAAGAGCCACTAGTGCTCTTTCTATCAAGAAGACTTCCAGCAAAGTCCGCATCCGAATAACTAATTAGATTAAAATTATCACACTTAGGATACCAAAGACCTAGATTTATGGTTCCAAGAAGATATCTAAATATCCTTTTGACAGCTTTAAGGTGAGATTCCTTTGGACAAGATTGAAATCTAGAACACATATACACACTAAACATAATATCAGGTCTACTAGCAGTTAAATACAAAAGAGAGCCAATCATACCTCGATACTTTGTTACCTCAACATCTTTTCTTTTCTCATCTTTGTCAAGCTTGGTTAATGTACCCATAGGTGTGTTATATGTCCTTAAATTATCCATGCCAAACTTCTTGAGAAGATCTCTTGTGTATTTAGCTTGATTTATGAAGATCCCATCCATTGATTGCTTGATTTGAAGTCCAAGGAAGAAATTTAATTCTCCCATTAAGCTCATTTCAAATTCTTGTTGCATCCACTTGGAAAATTCTTCACACATAGAAATATTAGTAGCACCAAATATAATATCATCAACATAGATTTGAACAATTAATAAATCATCATTTTTGTTTTAACAAAAAGAGTAGTATCAACTTTTTTCATTTCGAAACCATTATCAATGAGAAATTTGCTCAATCTATCATACCATGCTCTTGGTGCTTGTTTCAAGGCATAAAGTGCCTTTTTGAGTTTGAAAACATGGTTTGGAAAATCATGATTTTGAAAACCAAGAGGTTGCTCTACATATACTTCCTCCATAATGTAACCATTTAAAAATGCACTTTTGACATCCATTTGGTATAATGTAAAATTTTATAACATGCAAATGCACACAACATTCTAATTGATTCTAATCTAGCAACCGGTGCAAAGGTTTCCTCATAATCAATACCTTCTTCTTGATTGTATCCTTGAGCAACAAGTCTAGCTTTGTTGTCTAATAATGGTGCCATTTTCATTCTACTTATTTCTAAAATCCATTTTATGCCTATAAATGTAAATGATTTTTGGGTCTTAGGGACTAATTCCCAAAACTTATTCTTTCAAATTGGTTTCACCAATCTTCTTGCATAGCCAAAATCCAACTTTCGTCATTTTCGGCTTCTTTAAAGTTTTTGGTTCAAATTGAGAGACAAAGCAAAATGATTACAAAAGTTCTTAAAAGAAGATCTAGTTTTCATACCTTGTGATGGTTCACCAATAATGAGATCTTTAGGGTGAGCTTTTGCATACCTCCATTCCTTTGGTAATTCTTGGGAAGAATCATTTACTTCCACAAGCTTGTCTTGTTGAAGTTTTAATTCATCTTGACTCGTTTCATCAAGCCTTGATTCCTTGATTTTCCTTTCTACTTCAACAATATCATCATCTAAATTCTTTGAAGAAATCACATTAGTTTCATCAAATTCAACATGTATAGATTCTTCTATAGCAAGAGTCTTTTTGTTAAAAACTCTATATGCTTTACTATGGTTGAAGTAGCCAACAAAAATTCCAACATCGGCTTTTGCATCAAATTTTCTAAGGTTATCCTTGGTGTTTAAAATAAAACATTTACATCCAAAAACTTTAAAAAAATCCAATGTTGGGTTTTCTTCATTTCCAAAGTTCATAAGGAGTTTTCTTTATTAAAGCTCTAATATGGACTCTATTGATTATAAAGCATGCGGTATTAACGGCTTCGCCCAAAAATATTTTGGCAAATTATTTTCAAGTAACATGGTCCTAGCCATTTCTTGGATAGTCCTATTTTTCCTCTCAACAACACCATTTTGTTGTGGAGTTCTAGGTGCGGAAAAATTATGTTCAAAACCATTTTCATCACAAAGATTTTCAAATGCAACATTGTCTACTTCACCACCATGATCACTCCTAATGGACACAATAGAATACCCTTTTTGATTTTGGACTCTTTTTGCAAATTTTGAAAAAGCTTGTATGGCCTCATTTTTAGTTTTCAAGAATAATACCCAAGTGAATCTTGAATAATCATCCACAATAACAAAAACATAATACTTTCCACCAAGGCTTTGAGTTCTTGATGGTCCAAATAAATCCAAATGAAGTAATTGTAGAGGTTTATTTGTTGAAATAAATTTCTTTTTGTTTAAAAGAAGTTCTCACTTGTTTTCCAAATTGACAAGCATCACAAATCTTATCCTTTTCAAATTTTATTTTTGGAAGACCATCAACTAAATCATTTTTAGAATTTTTTGAAATTGTGTCCATGCTAGCATGACCTAACCTTCTATGCCATAACCAAGCATCATGATTAACAATGAAACAATTTTCTACATGATCATTAACATCAATATCAATTGTATAAATATTACCACATCTATTACCAACGAATAATGTCTTATTGTTACTAACATCCTTAATCACACATCTATTAGGCTCAAAAGCAACAAAATATCCCTTATCACACAATTGACTAATGCTAATCAAATCATGTTTAAACCATGAACAAGCAAAACATCTTTAATAATAGGTGAAGAAGGGTTACCAATATCACCATGTCCGATTACCCTTCCTTTGGCATTATCACCGAAGGTCACATATCCTCCTTTCTTCATGATTAATCTTGAGAACTTGGAGGCATCTCCGGTCATATGCCTTGAGCATCCACTATCTAAGTACCACTTGTGTTTGCCACTCCTTTGTCTCTACAATCAACATTCAAGGAGTAACTTTTTGGTACCCAAAAGTTCTTGGGTCCTTGGGGGTTAGTTATGATACTTTTTGGAACCCATATTTGTTTCAAATTAGGATTTCTTTTAATGGAGCAAGAATGCACATTGTGTCCTTTTCTTCCACAATAAGTACATGAATGATTAGGATTATTCCTAAAAGATGCATGAGCAAAATAATTTTTAAAATACTTTTGATTTTTATGAGTTTTATATCCTAACCCTCTTTTATCAAAAACACACCTTTGGTTTTGTAACATAGAATTCAAATTTTTTGTGCTTTTTGTAAAACTATCAACAATATTTCTTAAGTCATTATTTTCCTTTTTCAAAATAACATTTTCTTTCTCTAATTTATCAAAATCCTTTTGTTTTAAAATCTCATTTTCAGTTTTTAAAAAATGTATTTGACTTTCCAAACTTTCAAAATCTTTTTGCTTTAAAATTTCATTTTCATTTTCTAAAGCTTCATTTATTTCTACCAACTCTTCTAATTGAGATAACATGATTTTTGACTTCTTTTTGAAAGCATTGATTTTTGAGTTTTTCTTATCAATTTGCACATGTAAATTTTGGAATGCTTCAAGTAATTCATCATATGAAAGTTTAGGATCATAGTTTAGAATACTTACCTCATCGTCACTTAAAGCCATGAAGCACATGTTTGCCACTTCGCAATCTTCTTCTTCGGTAGAGCTAGCTTCACTATCATCCCAATTTGTGGCTTTCATTGCTTTGGATTTCTTGTTTTGACTTTTGAAGTAAGGACAATCCATCTTTACATGTCCCGGTTTCTTGCACTCATAGCAAATGACTTGATCATTTTTCTTATCTTGCTTTGAGCTTTGCCCTTTGTACTCCCTTCTAGAATTCTTCTTGAATCCTTGGTTTCTTCTAATCATCCTTTTTAGCTTTCTTGTGATGAATGCAAGATCTTCATCATCTCCTTCATCGTTGGACTCATGATCTTCTTTTGTTGAAGATTTGAAAGCGATATTTTTCTTTTTCTTGAAATCTTCTTCGTTCTCCTTCAAGGTGATTTCATGAGTCATGAGAGAACCCATAAGTTCTTCTAATGGTAGTTTGGTGAGGTCCTTTGCTTCTTGAATTGCCGTCACCTTTGGCTCCCAAGATTTTGGTAGACACCTAAGAATCTTTCTCACCATTTCAACATTAGAATAAGATTTACCAAGAGATTTCAAACTATTAATAATATCCGTAAATCTAGTAAACATTTCAGAAATTGATTCATCCGATTTCATCTTAAAAAGCTCATAACTATGAACTAGCATACTAATTTTGGATTCTTTAACTTGACTAGTTCCTTCATGAGTTACTTCAAGTGTGTGCCATATTTCTTGTGCCATAGAACAAGTAGATATTCTATTAAACTCATTTCTATCTAGAGCACAATATAACACATTCATAGCTTTAGCATTCAAACTCAATTTCTTTTTATCATCTTCACTAAACTCTTTAGGTTCTTTAAGCATGCTTTCTCCATTTTCAATTTTGGTAGGAACAAAAGGTCTTCCAAAACAATAGACCATAAATCATAATCAAAAGATTTCAAGAAAATACTCATTCTAGTTTTCCAATAAGAGTAATCACTTCCATTAAAAAATGGAGGTCTAGAAATAGAAAGTCCCTCAACATATGAAGTTGAATTAAAAGTTGCCATAGCTCAAAATCGGTTAAGATTTAAAAAAAAAATGAGCAACCTTGCTCTGATACCACTTGTTGACCCAGGTATGACAACCCAAGAGGGAGGGTGAATTGGGTTTTATTTATCAAAACGAATTTATAAAACTTTTCTTGAAAGATAAAAATTATTTCACTTTTTCTTTTGAGAATAGAAGTGAAGAAGATGAAAATAGAAGTTATCTAAGATGCAATCAAGAGAATAGCAATAATAAATAATCTCAAGTGCAAGTAAATGTAAAGAGTATAGGGATAGAGAGAGTGCAAACTCAATTTACGTGGTTCGGCAAACCTTGCCTACGTCCACGGGCTCCTAGCTCCTCCACAAGCTAGGCTTTCCACTAAGTTGTAGAATACTTTACAACTTGCTTGATGAACAACTTCACCAAGACTTTTTTCCTTCAACTCTTGATAACACCACACCAAGAGTTCTTCTTGATGAACAACCTCACCAAGGAAAGAGTTCTCTCAAGGATATCTTTTATCCTTTACAAGAAGATCTCACTCTCACACAATATAAGAACAAAGAAAAGTTTTTACAACAAAAGTACAACTCTCTTCAAAGAGTAGATAAAGAATATAAAAGCTCTATAAACTTGATATTTCTCTTGGCTTTTTTTGCTTGATAAAATGCTTCTCTTGCACTTGTTGAATGCATGGGAGAATGGCTCCTTTTATAGGCAAATGAGATGAACTTAATCAAGTGAAGACACCATCTCCAAATTTTCTGCCCACCATAAAAACCGTAATCTTGTCTGTCATTTTTGTCAATGTTCCGTTTAAAATTTGAAAATATGTAAAACATAAAAGATCTGCACATTTGAATAAGCTTTCCAACGCATCAAGAACCAAGTCATTTAGATATCTATAGCTCAAGATATGGTCAAAACACCATTCGGTGCTCAAGTGACTTGATTTTTCTTCCATGTGTCTGTCCACTGACTTGAATGATAATTCTGTCAGCCTTCCATTTGAAATTTGAATTTCTTCAAAACATAAAAGATCTTCATATTTGAATAAGATTTCCAAAACATTAAGAATCAAAGCAATTGGATATCTCTATCTTAAGATATGGCCAAAACACCATTCGGTGCTTATGTGAGTTGATTTTTCTTCTCTGTGTCAGTCCACCGAATTGCATGTCAATTATGTCAGTCTTCATTTGAAATTTGAATTTCTTCAAAACATATGAAATGTGCCCCATTAAGTCATCTTTCTAATGCCGCAAGAATCAAGTCATTTTGATTTTTCTAGCTCAAGATATGTCCAAAAGAGTATTCGGTGCTTATGTCAGCTGCTTCCATTTGTCTTTCACTTTGCATGATGATTTGGACGATCTTGCACTTAAAATTTGAATTTCTTTAAAACATATGAAATGTTATAAATTGAGTAAGTTTTCCAAAGGCTCAAGAATCACATTATTTGGACATTTGTAGAGAAATATATGACCAATTGATAGAACATTGCTCATATATCACATTCCTTGAATCAAACCTTGTACTTAAACTTTGATGCCTTTAACATGTAGTCTTCTCCTAAGCTTCAACACTTCATTTTAATAAACCCCTTCTTGATTTTATAATTATTTCAATAATCTTATTCTTGCACATAAATAAATATATTAGTAAATCTCAATGAATCAATGTGTATTGTTATCATCAAAATTATCATATAGCCTTAGGGCTAACAGGTTCTACCACCTTATGAAATTGTTCTTTAATTTACTATGGTTGGTTATACCACCTATTTCCATGGATGGTTTTACCTCCTCTTGCTTTTTGTTTTATATTTGAATGGTCGGTAATACCACCTACCATCTTACATATTTATTGATATTATCTTGTCATTTCTTTGAATTATTCATATCATATTTGCTTATCTTATAATTTGTAACGCTAAAATCTCCTTCCTCGTGGATCGACCTCGGTCTCACCGGGATTATTACTTCGACACTCCTATACTTGGGAGACAATCCTTTTTCGGATGTGTCACCTTCACTGGTCTTTCAATATGTAATCTACTCTTTGATGTGTATTTCAAGAAATTTTTCTTCCCCTCCTGCGCGAGAAATTTGTTGAACTTAGACTTGATTTTATCCTTCATTCACCCAACAGGAACAGTATCATCTTCACTCATTGTTGGATCAATCGGGATCTATGCATGCTACTGTTGTGACTGTGATGATTGGGAGCAGTTGTGACTAGTGTGATCAGAGTCACTTGAAGAAGATACGGTCCTCGTGGACTTCTCAGATTCAGACGATGAAGCCATTGTTGAGATTTGAGCTACTTAAGGGTTTCTAGAATAGAAAGATGAACAACATGAAAGAGAGAGAGTGGAAGACAAAATGCTAACCGACTTTGTTATGAACTAAATAGCCCTAACTAAGTTTGTGATATACTTGGAAAGAAACTAAGTTTTAATCCAGTTCAGTTTCCTATAAAATTTCAAATTTTAATTCCGTTTCTAAAACAAACTTATTAATAGTATTAATGAGATAAATTCAAATTTTGATTTCCATTAAAATAAGGAGATAAATTCAAATTTTGATTTCCATTAAAATAAGGAGATAAATTCAAATTTTGATTTCTATTAAAATAAGAAATTTTAATAGAGTTAGGATTCTTGCCACTGAAGTCTCTCCCCCTCAATCTAATAAAGCTAACATGGCACTTTGACACATAAGTACACAAGAAAGTCAAATTTCAGTTAGGTGTAAACAACATCGTATGATGTAAAAACATAACATAAAATAGTTACAAATATCATGACAACGATATATGAATGTCATTTGAATTATTCTAAGGAAACATATTTTAGAGTTGTTTTGTTTCAACATAAGGAAGTTGATTCATTTTTTTTAAATCAGTTCAATTGAAATGTAAAAATTAACACGCTAACATTTTCACAAAGATTAATCACATTGGATTATAAATACAGCAGCCTTCACACAATATAGAGGTAGTCCTTTTCATTTGAGTGGGTGACCTCAATATATTTCTTAGATACCCTAAGGTTACTCTTAATGTTGGCTTTCACACATATACATTGGTAGCCATCTCTATATTTTTCATTTTTAACCAATATCTTAATATATACACAACTTTCATTATATCTCACACATGCTTGATTAGAAGAAAACTTATGATATTGCAAATATAAGTAACATAACAGAATGCATTGCTTATTCAGAAAACTGACAAATGCCTAAGGCCTTTCTTAGATTTTCAAATCTTGTTGCATCCAATACCTTAGTGAACAAGTCAGCGAATTGTTTATCAATAGAGATGTGTCCAATGTGTATCACCTTTAACTCTATAAGTTCCCTTATAAATAGTATCTTATGTCAATGTGTTTTATTCTAGAATGTTGAACTGGATTTTTAAAAATATTTATAGCATCAGTATTATCACAAAACATAGTTATAGGTATTTGTTCAATACCATAATCACTCAGCATTTGCTTCATCCAAAGTAGTTGTGTACAATAACTCTCTGCTGCTATGTATTCAGCTTCTACAGTAAATAAAGAGATGGAATTCTGCATTTTGCTGTGTCAAGAAACTAAATTAGTACCAAGATAAAAACATTCTCTTGATGTGCTCTTCCTATCATCTGCATTCCCTGCCTAATTAGCATCACTAAACCCTGCAAGATAAGTATTTGTATCTTTAGAAAACCATATCTCATAATCATAAGTTTCATGTACATACCTGATGATTCTTTTGGCTGTTGCCAAGTATAATTCCTTGGGATTTGCTTGAAATCTTGCACAAAGTCCTACACTGAAACACAAGTCCAGTCTGCTTGTAGTCATATATAACAAACTGTCAGTGATGCTTCTATACAAACTTAAATCAATCTCTTTTCTTGCATTATCTTTTGAAAGTTTCAGGTTAGTAGAGATAGGAGTTCTCATTGGTTTTGCATTCTCAAGTCCAAATTTCTTTATAAGGTTTCTAGCATATTTTGATTGAGATATGAATATCCTATCATTCATCTATTTAACTTGCAATCCAAGAAAGAAATTCAATTCTCCTACCATGCTCATCTCAAACTCTTCCTGTATCAACTTAACAAACTCATCGCTTTTATTTTTGTTAGTTGATCCAAACATAATGTCATCCATATATACTTGAGTAACAATAAAATAGCAAGATGCATGTTTCATAAAAAACGTATTATCATTGTTGCCCCTACTATAACCTCTTTTGATCAAAAAATTTGTCAACCTTTCATACCAAGCTCTAGGAGCTTGTTTCAAGTCATACAAAGCTTTATGTAATTTGTGTACAAAATCAAGATGCTTAGGCTCTTCCTTTGGGCTCTTCAACAAAAGCCTATTCATTGAGATAGCCATTCAAGAAGGTTGTCTTAACATCCATTTGATACAATTTTAAATCAAGCAAGCAAGCAATTGCAAGTAGTAATCTGATAGACTAAAGTCTAGCTACTAGTACAAAGGTTTTATCAAAGTCTATGCCTTCTACTTGAATGTAACATTATGCCACTAGTCTAGCTTTATTTTGTACTACTTGACCAATTTTATCAATTTTGTTTTTGAATATCCATTTTGTTCCAATGACGTCTGCATTTTGTGGTCTAGGAACTAATTCCCAAACTTCATTTCTTTTCAACTAATTAAGTTCATCTTGCATAGCTCGAATCCAAACATCCACTTTTAAAGCTTCTTTCACGTTCTTAGGCTCAATTAATGAAACATAACATGCAAATCTTACCTAATTTCTTACCTTGCTCTTAGTCTTTATCATCCCATCTGGATTTCCAATGATTGAGCTGGTTGGATATGCCTTTTGTATCCAAGAAGGTGGATCTTTCCTTTTAAATTCACTTCCGATTAAGTTTATGTCCAGATCTGCACTATTAGATGTTGTTATTGTGTTTGATGTAATAGCAATTATTTTCTCTTTCATAACAGGCTCTTCTTTATTACTATTGCTATCTGATACTAGATTTTTGGCATACTCCTTGAAGTTGGTTATGCTTTCTTCATAAGAATACTTTGAGTAATCATCTAGATCATCGAATTCTACATGTATAGACTCAATTCGAAGTTTATAGATTCAAAAAACATGGATGTTCTGTGTATATCCCACAAAAACACCTTTATCACTTTTTGGATCAAATTTTCCTAGCTACTCTCTGTTATTTAGCATGTAACACCTGCATCCAAAAACATGAAAATATTTCAAGTTAGGTTTTCTTCCTTTTAAAATCTCATAAAAAGTTTGGTTAGTGCTAGGTCTCAAAAAAACTCTATTTGAAATGTAACAAGTAGTGCTTATGCCTATAGCCTTCTGATCAATTTCTTGCTATTGAGCATCATTCTAACCATCTCTTGAAATGTCTTATTTTTTCTTTCCACAATGTCATTCTATTTAGGTGTTTTGGGTGCTGAAAATTCATATTCAATTCCATGATACTCGCAAAGTTCAGCATAGCTAACATTTTCAAACTCCTTGCCATGGTCACTCTTTATTCTCGCTATCTTGCCAATATTCCTGTTTTACTCATTTTCAAACTTTATAGAAATATTCCTAAAAGCTTCAAAAGTATAAGATTTTTCTCTAATAAAATCAACTCAAATATATCTAGAGAAATCATCAACACAAACAAACACATATCTCTTACCAAAAATGCTTTCAATCTGCATAGGACCCATGAGATCCATGTGAAGCAAATCAAGTATTTTAGATGTGCTAAGATGTGAGACTAATTTATGTGCTTCTCTAATTTGTTTTTCCAATGGACATGGTCCACAAATTCTATTCATTTTGTCATTAAGTTGAGGAACACCTTTCACAGCACTTAACTTAGTTAATTGTAGTTTAAATGTCCTAACTTTTGATGCCATAATTCTAAGTCTGAAATCCTAGCATGAAATGTATTTGTTACCAAATAGCAATTACCCACAGATTTATTTCCTTCCAAAATGCGTTTACCTACATTATCTAATACCATATATTTGTTTTGTGTGAAATCTCATATCTAATGAACATTAATTAGATTAGCTTTCAAACCATCAACTAGCAACACATTTTGAAATTCATGTAGGCCTTTGACATTCAAAATGTATTTACCAATGATCTTACTCTTTGCTCCATCACCATAAGCGACATTTCTTTCCCTGCATCATTCAAAATCTTTCAAAAAATATCTATTTTCAATCATGTGCTTGGAACAACCACTATCAAAATATCATAAATTGTAAGAAGAATGCTTAAGTGCAGTAAAAGCAACATTGTAGACTATGCTTTCTTTTCTAACCCACTACGATTGTGTCTTAGGTGATTGTTTGAACTGTTTTGACCTTTTATGCAAAAGACTCTACAATTTATAACACCTAGGTCTAATATGCTCTTTGACACCACAAAAATAACATGTTGGAATGAAATTCCTTACCTTTTCATGACTGGATTTAAAAGAGCTTAAAGGGGAAACAAACACTTCATTGCTTTTTGAACTAGGACTAGACTTTTTGAGCTAGGTTCAGAATGTTTATCTAATGTTGAAGCTTTCACAAACATTGTTGTTGATAAAGATGCAACATTACCTTTTAAATACCCTAAGCCATATTTGTTGGAATTGTCTTTTCCAAGACTCAAGACCTGATCAAGTTATGCTGACCCAATTTGAATTGATCAACACATCTACTGCTTTAAACCAGTTCTATTGTAATTTTCTCAATATGTGCTGTTTTATCTGTCAGGCAAGCTCCAGTTTTGAAATGCTATTTTCAGCATAAGATTTTTGACATTTCAACACTTTAATCTCGTTCTTCAAGGATTTGATTTCTTCTTTCTGCCTCAATCATTCACCACAAAGTGCATTGTAAGTTTCTTGCAACTCATCATATTATTCTAGATCATCTGAAAGTTCATCATCAATTTTGCACTATTCTATTCTGTTGGACATAACTGCTTTCTTTTTATCAACTGCAGATGCTGTAAATGTAACAAAGTTACTCATGCATTCTTGATCTTTTGAATCTATTTCTAAATCATCACTCCTAGCAGTCATCAAGTCTTTGATCTTCTTTTTGAGATTAGCATATTCAGATTAAATATGCCTAAAATTGGAACGTTCATAGTACTGAATCTATCCTTTTAATTAGGTTGCTTTGATTTTTTCTTATCATTCTTCTTGCTGAATTTTCTAAACTTGTCTTCATTTGTGTTTGTTGCTTTCCTTGATTCTTTTTCATGAACTTGACATAATTTTTTGTTAAAAAAGTAATATATTTTGAATCAGTTTCATCAAACTCATCATTACTTTTATCATCAAATTTTTCAGTTTTAACATTGAACACAATGGTCTTTCCTTTTTGCTTCCTTGAACTATGATTAATCTCAAAGTTTTGAAGAATGCCCATCAATTTATCAACCCTCATCTCATCAGTGTTTTTAATTGCTTCAATGATAGAAATATTTTGTTGAAATTTACCAAGAATGGACCTAATAATCTTACCAACAATTTCTGCATCAGTAAAGGTTTTCCCAAGGATGTATGCAGAATTTGTAATATGACACAACTTTGAATAGAAATCAGAAATTGTCTCATCTTCATGCATCATAAAATTCTCAAATTGTGAATTTAATCTCATCAATTTAGATCTTATAACTATAATTGTACCTTCATGCTTTACCTAAAGAATGTTCCAAGCTTCTTTGGCCACTTTGCATCTTGAAATCTATCCAAACTGGTTTACATCTATAGCAGCAAAAATCGCATTAAGTGCCTTTGAGTTCCAGCTTGAATGCCTATATTCCTCGTTAGTCCATTCATCCTCAGAAATTTGTTCTGATACTCTGAATACATTCAATCTGACTGGTGGTGTCCAACCTATAAGTACATTGGTCCAAGCCCTGTCATCAAGTGATTTGATATACATCATCATCCTCATTTTCTAGTATGAATAATTATTATCGTTAAGGATAGGTGGTTGTGCTCCAGATTCTCCATTTCGTACAAACTCTATGCCTCCAAATCAACGTGATCTTTCTTCACTTGAATGTCAATGAACTTGCTCTGATATCAATTGAAAGATCTAGAAGTATGAAACAGTTATACGAAATATAACAGTAAACTATAAATTAAACTAGCACAGGAAAATTTTACATGGTTTAGTTATAAAACCTACGTCCACTGATAGCTTAGAGCTACAATTCACTAAGTTCTTGTTTATACAATCTTTAGGTGTGTTTATAACACTAACGCACTCTTAGACACTGACCTAATCTTTGTAAAACTAAATCTTGTCAAGATCTTAAACTCTAGTGACACTGCTCACTCTCTATTATTGATAACTTAACAACACATTGTTAAGTCACTTATAATAATAATGTCTGACACTGAATTACATAAACACTCAACTCACAAGTGACTACTAAATCAATCAAACTAAGTCAACACTCATGTACGAACATAACCTCTCAAATAAATCTCCCATTAAACATAATACAAAATATCATTTCAATTATGTGTTTAAACTCTCTTCAATATCTCGAAATGCTGAAACATATAGACATGTATATATATATATATATATATATATATATTATATATATTATATATATATATGTATGTATATATATATATATATCATCCTTCTTTTATGTTGGAATTCAATATATATAGTGTGAAATATGTTTTCCAATAACCTACAGAATCTTAGTTAAACTGAAATAGGATATAGAACAATAATTTAGGAAGCAATATAAGTAATCTCCTAAATAGAATAGGACACACATAAATATACTTCTACTTCAACTAGGATACTATAATAATGTCCTAATTTAAGGAGATATTCAATATGAATCAAATTCTTTCTAAAATAAACTTGTTAACACAGCAAAATATAATACAATGTTTTCATTACAAGTTGTCCAAAACAAACATGTGCATGGCAAATGCAAAAATGCCACACGTTGATGCTAACAAAACTTTCATGTCAAATTGTAGAATTTGAGTTGCATAAAAAAATATAAGTCTAATATTATTGATTTAGATTACATGGAACATTATTACTTGTTCCAAAATTAATATTTGTTATTTTTATTCTCTGCTTTTGTTGCCCCTAAGCATTGTCAATGTGCGTGAATATAGTTATTCTAAAATGTTGTGACAAATAAGAACAAATGCATGATAAATTAAACGAGGTATTAAAAAATTAATTATCTTGTCATTTATTAATAAAAATTATTTAAATATTAATATAATTCTTATTTAAATTTACACATCTTATGATAATTTGATAGGGACATATGGAAAAGAGACATGATACAGAAGGACTATGAACAAGTTGGCCTACCAGGCCAATTGGCTGTAAACCATTATAAACGAAAAGCATTTTGCTAAAATTACAAGAGACTAGCTATTTTTTTCCCCTAATAGCAATATACATATTTTTCATTGGCAAGTAGTCAATAATATATATACATTTGCTAAGTTAACAATGTTCACTCCCTTTTGGTTGTGTTTGCCAAAGCAGGTAGCAAGAAATTTAGTGTAAATAACAAGATTTTTCAAATTAGATCTATCAGAATTGAGGATGTAAAATACACTATGGTAGAGCTATTGCACCCAATTTAATTTTGATAAGTGTCTATTTATATATCATTTTCATATCAATTCGTCCATATTTCTTTGCTATATTCCTTGGTATTTTTATGTTTTTGTGTGGTTTTGATATTTGTAGGAGTTTTGGAGCAACTTGCACAAAAATGAAGTAAAACCCTTCATTTTCACCTCTGCTAGTCAACCATATTCTCAGATTTAATTGTATTGAAATACAATGAACCCGATGACATATTATATACCGTTGGAAAGCTCTCGAAGTCTATTTTCTGGAGGAATTTACGGTTTATAAATCCATTCAGTGTACCAAAAGTTGTAATCAAAACAGTGTGAGAAGTATAGAAATGTAATTCCACAAATCACTGTAGCATTTATAATACGGGACACTGTAGCAGGTTACTGTAGTAGAGTATTTAAACACATTTTAGGGTTTTATTTTCATAACTTGAAGAGGGAAAAACGTGGGAGGAGGCTGCATTTCCGGATTTCTCTCATCCCTTGGAGTTCTTGAAGCAGAAAGAAGATTTTGAAAGAGGAGGAACTACAATTTCAAGAAGATTCATCTACAAAGAAGATTTTCAAAGAATTTGCTAAGTTCTTTCTTTCCTTTTCAATTCTGGAATTTCTCTGTATTGTATTTGTTATTCTGATTGAATATTTGTAACTAAATCTGAATTGGTTGAGGGTGATTTCAAAGCCCTTGATATGGTTTTTATGAATTGATTGTGCAAGAATTGTTATCCAATTCTCTAATTGAAGTTTCTTGTATTTTCCCATATCTAATGCTTATGATTGCTTACTGATTGTATTTAGAATGGCCAACTGAATATAATTTGTTGTTGTCTATTGCTAGATTAGAAATCTTGATCCGTAATTGTCATGAATTTCCAATCATTAGTAGCAAAATTGTGATCAGAGATTGCAATTGGAAAATACAACCTAGGTTAAATAATCTGAACTTGTTTGATTATTGCTTAGATCAACCCATCTTTCTCATCGTAATGCTTCCATTGAATTAAACTCAGAGAGCTTGTTCTATGTTGTTTAATGGATAGAGGTTAAATAAAGAGCTTGTTTTATTTAACAACAAAGTAAGGAAAGATTGGGATAACAGAGCTTGTTGTTATCTACGGTTGATAACTTCAATGCTGTAATTGGATTACAATTCTATGTTAATTCACAAATTCATATCTTGTTGCAGAGAATGAACTCTTAACCAAGTGTCTCTCATTGATTTTTCACTCCATTTAACTTTGCTTTGTGTTATTCTTCATTTGCGTTCGTATTATTTGCTTTCGTATTAAGTTTAGTTAATCAATCAACAAAACCCCCCCTGTTTAGTTTATTATTGCTGGAAAATAACAAATTCATTTAGAATCAATCCTCGTGGGAATGATATCTACTTATCACTTTATTACTTGTGCGACTAGTATACTTGCTAGTTTTGAACGCATCCAGTTTTTGGCGCCGTTGCCGGGGATTGATTTTCTAATCGATTTGTTATTCTGTCTTTATGATAATTCTTGATTTTTATTTTTCTGATTGTTGTGTTTAGGCTTTTATGACCGAGGGAGAAGCGCACCAGCGACTTAAGCGAATTAAGGAGTTTCTCCAATCCCGAAAGATATTTAGGCTTAAATCGGCCAATTCAAACTCACCTCCAGAATTGGGACATTGCACGGACATATTCACTCCCATTTCTTGCAGGTCAATCAAGACACGCACGAAAGAGAGGCAACACAAAGAAGACATAGAGCAATGGAGATAGAAAAACGATCATGGACTCGTTAAGGAGTAGCGGCTCCAATTATTGATCAACAACGAAGCATAAGCAACAATTATTGGATAGATTTTGAACCTTAAATTGGACCTGATCATCTTGTGCCTACATTTCATGGTTTTGCAAGGGAGAGGATCCGAACAAACACCTCAAAGAATTTCATGTGGTATGCTCAAGTATGAAGCCAACTGGCGTTTTTGAAGAGCAAATTAAATTGAGAGCTTTCCTATTCTCATTAGCAGATTCGGCAAAAGATTGGCTATACTATCTACCACCAGGTACCATTACCACTTGGAATGAGATGAGTAAACTCTTTTTGGAGAAATACTTTCCAGCCTCGAAAGTTACAAATATTAGAAAAGATATTAGTGGCATTCGACAACCCAATGGAGAATCACTTCATGAATATTGGGAGAGATTTAAGAGGTTATGTGCTAGCTGTCCAAACCACCAAATTAGTGATGGACTCCTAATTCAATATTTCTATGAGGGTCTCCTACCCATGGAAAGGAGTATCATTGATGCTGCTAGTGGTGGAGCACTAGTTAATAAAACACCGAACGTGGCAAGACGTTTGATTAGTGACATGGCAGCGAACTCCCAACAATTCAGCAGTCAATTTGAGCCACAACTACCAAAAAGAGTAAATGAGGTAAGTACTTCAAACATTGAACAACAACTTTGTGAACTTACCTCTCTTGTAAAAAAAATGGCTGTAAGACATATGCAGCAATCTTATGCATGTGGAGTATGTTCTGCCATGGACCATTCAACCGACATGTGTCCAACTTCACAAGAAGGAGATACAGAACAAGCCAATGCCATGGGTGGATTTCCAGGACAACCAAGGCAAAAGTATGACCCTTTCTCCAATACTTACAATGCTGGATGGAGAGATCACCCTAATTTAAGATATGGGAATCATCAACCAATTGCCCCAAATGCCATTCCAAATCGACCACCAGGTTTCAATCAACCAAGGGTGCAGCAACCATTTCAAGCACAACCACAACAAGCACCACAACCAGCTCCACAAAATTCAAGTATGTCTCTCCAGGATATTGTTAAATCACTTATCACTAACACAATGCAATTTCAGCAGGAAACTAGGGCAAGTATCCAAAACCTGGAAAATCAAATGGGACAATTGGCCACTAACATGAGCAAATTTGAGAGTCAAAGCTTAGAAAAATTACCTTCTCAGCCGGTGATCAATCCAAGAGAGAATGCTAGTGCTGTAACTTTGAGAAGGGGGAAGCAATTAGAGATTCCACCAAAGAAATCACAAACTGATGAAGGGGATGACACCACTCCCACTATGAATAAAACATCATCTTCTAAGGTAAATCCTCAAACCCATATTCCTTCATATGTTACTCCTCCACCTTTTCCTAGCAGATTTGCAAAATCAAGGAAGGAGGAACAAGAACAAGAAATCCTGGAAACTTTTCACAAGATCGAGGTAAACATACCACTTCTGGATGCTATCAAGCAAGTGCCTCGTTATGCAAAATTTCTCAAAGAGTTATGCACCAACAAGAGAAAGTTGAAAGGAAATGAGAAGGTTAGTGTGGGGAAAAATGTTTCAGCTGTATTGCAAAGAAAAATTCCTCCGAAATGCAAAGATCCAGGTACGTTCACCATTCCATGCACCATTGGTAATACCAAGTTTGAAAGAGCTATGTTAGATTTAGGAGCATCTATTAATGTCATGCCATATTCTATTTATGCTTCTTTGAATCTTGGACCTCTTGCGGAAACTGGTATTGTGATTCAACTTGCTGATCGTTCTAATGCATATCCCAAGGGAGTTGTGGAAGATGTGCTTGTGCAGGTGAATCAATTGGTTTTTCCAACAGACTTTTATGTTCTGGAAATGGAGGATGAGACGTCTCCCAATCCAACACCGATTCTTTTGGGGAGGCCATTCCTTGAAAACTGCCCCGAAACGAAAATTGGATGTTCATGATGGCACTCTCCCATGGATTTTGATGGCGAGTGATTCGTTCAATATTTTTGAGGCAAAATTTTTGGGGGAAAAAAGGTCCACTAGTGCCTTGCATTTTGTTTTTGCAGTTGTGTTATTGATTCTTTGGACAACACTTTTTGAGTTAACTCCAGGATACATTGGACGTAGCCATTAGTGAGCACATTTGGGCAGAAAATTCCAAAACGATGAAGTTGATACAAGTGTCTAAGAAGTGGAGGAAGCTGTGCAAGCTTGGATGAGAATATAGCTATCACCACAAACAGGTATGATGTTTCGTACATTGAATTGCTTTTATCTAATGAGAAACTTCTACCTTCCGTGATGAAAGCACCTGCCTTGGAGCTTAAGCCTCTTCCAGATCATTTGAAGCATGTATTCCTGGGTGAGAAAGATACTTTTCCAGTCATAATAGCAAAGGGCCTTGCACCGTTACAAGAAGAGAAACTCATCCGAGTGCTTCGAGATCACAAAACAGCCATTAGGTGGACAATCGCTGACATCAAAGGTATTAGCCCAGCCATATGCATGCACCGTATCTTATTAAAAGAAACATCCAAGCCCACTCGAGAAGCATAGCGGAGGTTGAATCCTCCCATGATGGAAGTTGTCAAGAAAGAAATCCTGAAATTGTTAGATGTGGGTGTGATTTATACCAATTTCTTTTCGGACAGCAGTGGGTGAAGTCAAGTCCAAATTGTTCCCAGAAATCTGTATTAACGGTGGTTAAGAATGACAATAATGAGCTAGTTCCCACTCGTATCCAAACCGGGTGGCGAGTTTGTATTGATTATCAAAAGCTCAATTCTGCAACTCGCAAGGATCACTTTCCTTTGCCATTCATTGATCAAATGCTGGAGAGATTAGCAGGTCATTCTCATTATTGTTTTCTTGATGGCTATTCAGGATATAATCAGATTGTCATTGCCCTGAGGATCAAGAGAAAACTACATTCACATGCCCATTCGGTACATTTGCCTATCGACGCATGCCATTCGGTCTTTGCAATGCCCCTGCCACTTTCCAAGGTGTATGTAAGTATTTTCTCTGATTATGTTGAGAACCTTATTGAGTATGTTATGGATGACTTTAGGGGGGGGGGGGGGGGGGGGGGGGGGGGAGGGGGGGGTGTTTTTGGTGATTCTTTTGATAAATGCCTTGACAACCTTACCTTATACTTCAAAGATGTATAGAAACTAACCTTGTTCTGAATTGGGAGAAATGTCATTTTATGGTAGATCAGGGTATAGTTTTGGGACATGTTATTTCTGCTAAGGGTATAGAGGTGGATAAATCCAAGATAGATCTTATATGTTTCTTACCACCTCCCACAAGTGTGCGGGATATTCGTTCGTTTCTTGGTCATGCAGGTTTTTATCGTAGATTCATCAAAGATTTCTCGAAGATAGCATTGCCCCTATGCAGATTATTACATAATGATGTGGCCTTTGAATTTGATGAGAAATGCAAAGAGGCATTTGAGAAACTGAAGGAACTCTTGACTTCGGCTCCAGTAATCCAATCTCCGTATTGGGATCATCCATTCGAGATCATGTGCGATGCAAGTGATATGCCGTGGGTGCCGTTTTGGGTCAACGAATTGGCAAAATTCTACATGCCATTTACTACGCATCTCGGACTTTAAATGATGCTCAATTTAATTATTCTACCACTGAGAAAGAGCTGCTAGCGGTTATTCTGATCATGCAGCTTTGAGGTACTTGCTCACAAAGAAAGATGCTAAACCAAGGCTTATCAGGTGGATACTCCTTTTACAGGAGTTTGACTTGGAAATCAAAGACAAGAAGGGAAGTGAAAACTTAGTTGCA